>JAPMOR010073170.1:908944-1333195 GCA_026543865.1 Argiope aurantia
CTACGCCATTGAAATCATCGAATGTCATACTTGTCAGTACAAACGGCGAATTCATAAGCCAACAAATTTAAAAATACCATGTTGCTAAGAGTATTTCAAATTTTACTAATACTTACTCGCTTTTCCAGCTTTGAATCTACGTTCTGGTGGCATCTTGAAGCGAAATTTTGTTTGACACTTCTGTACGCGTCCCAGCTAAGACTAAACGCCTTCAAACGAACTCAGCTGAAACTGGACAACTGCTTATTTTGTACGTGGACATAACTGCCCAGCCAATGACAAGCCAGCCCTACTATCAGAGGGTAAAAGTGACAGTTTGAAAATTAATCTGCATGGCTTAAGGAGTTACCCAGGTTCTCATACAAATTCCGGGGAATGGGATACATGCCTTTCCAAACACTGATTGTCTGCAACACAGTGGAGATTCAACTCCACAAAAGAAATTCTTCCTGTGCAGGAAAGAAGAGAGGAGGGACGCATTTCCTTTAATGAGCCGAGACCAGGACGACAGGTGGAAAATTATTCAAAGCTATCACAGCAAAGACCACTTACTATGAGGTAAAACCTGATGTTTTACATTATTCTATGCAAGCAAGACGTAAAGTGGAAATTTAAAAACTATGTCCAAGACCTGGTTTGTCGAATTATATTTTGATTCGATCTTTATAAAAGAATTAAATAACTAACTAATAAATATTTTGATTATTTGATTATAAATATTTTGATTATTAATATCAGTACTTGCATTAAATATTTTTTAACTACATATATGGGAAAAAAAGTGTATCTTTTTCTTTACATAATTTTCAAGCCGTATATATAGGTAAGTTATATAAAAATTTCAATTGAATACCATTAAGATTTAGAAAAAAGACATTGCTGGGAGCTAAATTTCAATTCCTATCTAAAAGAATCTAAATAACAAATGATTTGCCACAAATTTATGTTTTTTAAACTTGAATCTAAATCAAACATAATTAATAAGCAAAAACTAGTGCCTTACAAATTTCCAAAGCTGCGCCGTTTCAAAATATGATTTTCCAAGATAGTTCGATAATATACATTAAATAACATAAACGGTAAAAGTATTTTTTTCTATAATATTACCTATATATATATTATATATATATATATATTATTAATATTTTAATTAATATAATAAAACACATATAAGCACTATACATTTTACTAAGCACTTTCAAAATTAATTAATTAGTACAAAAAAATTGCATTTTTACTCATCGGGTCAAAAAAAGTATAATTCAAGTAAACAAATTTTGTATATTTAGATAATATAATAAATCAATACAATGAATTTGTGCGCATATAAACACTGTATTTTCATAATTATTTACTTGATATTTGTTACGACAGTTTAGAATTATGATATTTGTTTCTGCTATCCCTAATTAATTCTGGTTTGATTTATATTTCCTAGAATTTTTTTGTCATTTACATTAAATGGTTTAACTTAAATTGTCTTCATGATTACGAAATCTATTTGGTTAAAAATGAAAATAAAATCAGCACAGATAATACTTAGACGCCTTTGGAACTATGGCGATCGATGATGCCATTGGGTAAGACGGAGCTGCCACTAATATACTGCACCCTTACAGATTGGTGAAGATATATCATGAAATACTTTAATAGCTAATGGCAAATAAAAATGGGAAACTTCAGTAAATGTTAAAATATTGATTGAAAATATTTATAATGTTTCAATATTTGCCTCAATGCACCATAATAATTACCCTTCTGGGCTTCTAATTCTCTCAAGATATTTGGAAATATGAATCATTTCCTTCAATATGTAGAACAGGAAAACTCGATGCAATGCAAGAGTTTATTAATGAAAGAATCTACAGTATTCAATGGAATGAAAAGAGACTATGAATTCTATTTACCGAAGTCTCGGTCGCTTGCGATGACAGTATGCATCGCAAAGATCGATGTATACTCCTTATCGGGTAAAGAAATCAAAATCAAACAGATCTGATTGACCTTTTTCTTTATGTTTCAGATTTAAGTAAGATAAAGGCAACATTGTATCGTGAGCTTACAGTAGCAAAGAAAGTCCACTAATACTCAGAAAGAAATATAAATTAGATGTCATCAATTTAGAATATTGTTGTTATCATTTTACACTGCTTATTAATGGGATCAAGAGATTAGCATGTGTTTTTCATACGAATCAAGAGAGTTAACTTTAACCTTCAAGAGAGGGATATCTCTCAAAAGCTATTTGATTGAAAAAGGATCGGTCAGTTCGTTACCTCACTAAAATTTATTTTCACTCTAATTTCAATAAATATATCGAAAACACTAACTACAGGTGTTAGAAATTTAGCAAAGATTAAGTTCCTACCGATTCACTTTATCGTAAACTGCTAAGAGAATTATGTGATTCATGCAAAAATATAACAAGATAATTGCTAGTTTAGTCAGTCCATTCGCACACTGAAATTTGGAAATAGAATGTTTAAGTATTGGTGGAAAAAATATCCATTTTTTCCTTCTACGCTAAATATTTTGCATAGATGGAATATTAAATTAAACATTTTGTAAATATTCTAATACAAAATACTAAATATTTTTTATGAAATACAAATGCATCTACTATAAAAAGTCAGCAGCATTTTTCTCCGTAATACAAGCGATGCGGTTTCCTGGTGATAAGACCTCAGCCTCCTTTTGGGATCGGGGGATTCTAAACTTAAAGCTCGATTCCAAAAATTCACAGAATCTATGTTCTAGATAAAAAGCTAAATCGAAGCTCAAATGTCCTTCTGATGATGTTACGTGAAAATTGAACGGCGTCTGCTCAGGAGTCGTCCTCGTTATCTAATTGTGGTTCAGAATAACAATTGGCTTCAAAAGAGATGCGAATTTGACCACTTCAATCTAGCGATGAGGGTCGAGAGGGAAGTGAGGTATGGATATGCCGAGAAAAGGGAAGGATGGCTGTGCACATAGTTGAACTTTTATGGGTGAACCTTCAAAAGGTTACAGTTTGTTCACCTTTTCTAAGCTTCAAAAATATATAAATAAGAATCAAGGTTATATATATATATTATAGCTTTAATGCTTTTAAAAAGCAACTTTTAAAAGCTATACAAATTTTAAATTTTAAAACACGTTATTCCTCCAATATCTTTAAATAGAATTATAAAATTACAGTTAAATGTCAAGTTACTCTCATGTTTCAAATTGGAAAATATAAAATTCTATATTTACCATCTAATTTAAATTTTATATAAGCACAAACCTTTCTAAAAACTAAAACTAAAGAAACTTTATCAAATGGCAAACAAATGATCTTATAGATGAATAGACTGATATATGAATATTATACAAGATCAGCAAGTGCAAAGGAATGAGTTTAAAAATTAGATTAGATATGATTCTCCTTTTAAAAGCTAAACGATGCTGCAAAGCTATACGCAGTGAACTAATAATGAATGAGGCTGGGAAATGCTGAATGTGATTTACCATTGAAGAAAGTGAACCGCGTATGGCTCCATTCATATCGTGGCTGATAAGAGACAGGAAGAATACCGTCTTATCATCACAAAACCCCAAAAGTGTTGTACTGCTTTATCTCTTCTGAACAAGCAAGTACCTTGGCGGGGGGCATATAAACAACAACAACTGCTCTTCAATATGGACAAAATGAAGGATTAAAGGACGACGCAGATAAAAATACCGCGATACGATTTTCTTTCGACAGATAATATGTAGCAATGGTGATCAATAGCAATACAGATAGCATGCCAGCAGTAAGAGATGCCTCAAGTTCGAGGTGCAAAGTCCAGATAGATTGAGAACAGAGGCTATTTATTACATGAAATATGAGGGTTTTTTCACTCTCAGTTTTAAGAAAGAGTTACGAGTAGATTCAAGGACAGATTTTAATCATTTTTAAGGAAGAAAAGCTGCGAGTTCGTACCGGATTTTACGACAGATATAACAATTCCAACGCCAAGCGAGGCTGACACTTACAGAAACACGCTGTCTTAGCTCTAGATTTACTTTTTTGTTGTTGTTGTTGTTCCCTAAAAGGGATGGCTCAGAGAAATTAAAAACTTAAAAACTAGAACACAAATTTAAAAATTTAAATTTTATAATAGTTTTCGAAATCGTTCCAAAAATAATTTAAACCGAATTCATTTTTATGCATACACAGTCAACATTACAGGCATTTCCTTTTTTTTTTTTTTTTTTTTTTTTTGTCAAAAACAAGAACAGTTACTATTATTTATCTTCCCAATTTAATGCATTCATTACTGCAGACGGTATTGGAAAATAATTTCAGGTTGTTTTTTTTTTCACTGCATTAATTTCTTCATTTTATTAAAATTCATCATTTAAAAGATATTAAGAAGCTGTTTAAATTTACGTTCAAAATGAAAGTAAACACTGGCCTGAAAAGAAAATAGCCAACGGCATTTTCCAATTCTATGAAAAATATCAGAACACATTTTCTCTTGGCATATAATTCTCAGCCATTCTACGCCAAAATCGGAATGCTTTAAATAATTACTTTACCGTGTCTTTGTTCACATTTTATATTTTGTCATTGTTTATTTTAATTATTTGAATGGGTTTAAAGCAACAGTGGTGTAAATCAGATTTCCTTCATTTTTCACAAATTAAAATAATGCAAATTTATTGTGATAAAATCGAAAAAAATATTTTAATGCGATCATTTCAGGGATGTCAACTGGATTCAACTATGAGCTTGAATTGTATTGAATGTACACCATAATTTATACTGAACATTCTGTTGAAAAAAATGACAAACATTCAGTTTAACATGTCCATATAAACGATAGAATAAAGTCACATAAAAACCTCAAATATCTTCCATTTTAATTTAAAAAATGGAATAAGCAGAATGAAAATAAAAATAGAACACACCTACGGAAACAAAATAGAAAAAATGCTTTAAAAAAGAGAGAAAATATTCAATGTTTTAACTAATAATGTTTCCACAAAATAATGAAGTCTGAGGCAATTCAGAAATAAAAAGATAATCAAGAAAGGGAACAAAGAAAGAAAAATATCAACAAAATAAATGGATAATTTCTGAAAGATTTTCGAAAAGTTGCTCGATTCTCTACAATATGATAAAGGATATAGCAGCTTTATAAATCTAATAATCTGGCTCGACAAAGGCAATCGAAATAAATATTATTTTCCCTCTTTAAAGAAAAATATGATTTGAATAAACTTAATAAAACAACTTTAATAACTATGAAGAAGAAATAATTTTCACTCTGTTTCCATCTTTTTAATCACTAATTTATAATTCATTATGATAAACACAATAAAATAATGAATCATTTATTTTTTTTAAAATTCACTACTGGGTAGTGATAATTAAATTAATTGAACTAAGCGAGCCAAAAATAAATTTAATTAAGTGATTAACTGATAATTTTTTAAAATATCAAAATGCCTTATTGTCATAGAAAATTTCAAATCTTCAGTACGTCAGCAACTGAGTGAAGATTGATCATAAAATTCCATCTTAACAAACATGAAATAAGTCATGAGTTCAGAATGTATGAAAATCCAAGTAAGAAAAGAATTCTGTTTTCTAGTTTCCAATTTTTTTTTCTTTTTCTTCATGCATATTTAAACTAAAAGCATATTTTTCAGCATCAAACTTCACATTAAAAAAAAACACAGAAAATTATACCTTAATGAGCTGTTTTTGTGTTTGATTCGAAAACTGAGAAAATTTGAAACATGAAAAACAAAATCCAAGATATATTTCGAATTTCAAAAAGAGATCAGATAGGAAATCCAAACATTTTCAAAAACCGCAAGAAAAGAGTTAACGAGACGGGCTGTGTACAAATTTTGGTTTGATTTCACTATGGTTTTCACTAAAAATTTTGGTTATTCTCGATTTCACTATGAAGATTCTTGAGCATAAAATAGTTCTGATATGCAAATAGATAATTATGTTTCTGTTTCTCCATTACAGCATAAAGTAAATATGCCAAAGAATACAAGATAATATCATTATAAAGCACATATTATAATTAAAATAAAGAGAAAAATGTTCTTTTCTGCGGATACTCAAACAGAAACGAGAAAAAAATATATATATATCCGTATATTATCATAATAAACGATGACAGTAATAAAAGCTCCAATTCTAAGCTTTATTTTTAAATCAGTTGCAATTTATATTTTTCATTAATTAGCACAAATGCCATACATTAGCACAGAAAATAGTTTAATTTAATCTTTAAAAAATGTTCTATTTAATTCACAAAACAATAAGAGCATGAAAAAAGCTATATTAACTTCTGCAACTGGAATTCTGAAATAATTGGTTGTATCCCCCCCTTGAGTTACAAGTTTCATTTTTCTATTACTGTAAAGGTTATGAAAAATAAAATGCATTAATTTTATATATAACATAAGCTTCCTATTAAGATTAAAGTAAAGGATGTACAATTGTCATTTTTTAAATTTGGTTCTTACTGGGAATTGTATGGAAATGTATTTAATTGATGCCTGTTGCACTGGATATAGGAACCAAAAGAAATGATAAAAATTAAAGCAGAAATTATGAATCAGAAGAAACAGATTGAGCTTTCTGTTCAAAATTTACTTGAAACCTCTTAAAGTTTAACATATGAACGAAATCTAGCTCCGTGTATAATTAAGTTGAACTTATCATAAATAAAAAATAATTTAATAGAGAGTAATTATGCCAAACACCAAACGTCTGACAAGAATTAGCTCTTCAATCTTTATTTACATAGTGTAGTTGTACAGTATTTCGTCCACAGAGGAGGAGGGGCAAGATAAAAAGAAGAAAAGAAAGGTATTAGAACGACTGTTGATAGCATTGCCACAATAAGACTATTCTTGTACATGATAAGAGCTCTCTTCAAGTGTAATTTTTCTTTTTTTTTTTTTTTTTTTTTTCTTTTTCTTTTTTTTTACAGCAAGAGCTTCAAATAACAACAAAGGCCAAATAAACAAAATTTAAGTTTATGTGGGCCGCAATAATAATAAAAAGCATTTAAAAAAACTTTAATTTTTATAAAAACATGGGCTTTGTTTTAAAGCAGTGGAAAAACGAATAAGGACACCGTTAAAATTGATGTTTTTTCCTAGCCCTTTCTTGGTGATTAAAATCTTGTTCCCGATCCCTAAGTGCGACAGATCGTAAATAAGCCATATTTCCTGTCTGAGAGGTCCATCATTTTGCTCATCCAAACCTGGAGTGCTCCAGTTTTCTCGTGAATAAAAGCTTGGTCATGAAAGGTTAGTGCGCAGAGGAATAACAGTATTTCATACCATTACAAGAAAGCAACCAACCCGACCCACGAGCAATCGTGCAACCCCCGAGTTCTCAACAGAGACTTCGAGCAAATCGCGTCACAGAATATGGGAAAAAGCGGCGGTCTCGGTGCCCCCTCCGCCTCACAGTTCCATCAATTCGAAAAGACATTTTCAACAATGATCCACAACCACCTGGCTGCAATTGCGGAGAGGGTAAAAAGAAGCAAGTGCGGCTATAAAAATAAAATATATTTAAAAAGGAGAAAAGCATTTTCCTGTTTGGAAGAAACGAAATTTTTCAGTCTTAGAAAATCATTCGCCATGTTTTTGTTACTTTAAAAACTAAAAAAGTACAAAATAATTAAATATGTTCTGCATAAAATTTCTTTCCTTATTTGAAGATACGACAGCGTATTAATTACGTATTACCTACGAATCTAAATGCTTCTTATGTTGCTATTTAGGCGAATCTTTTTTGAAATTCATATAATTAAAAATATACATTTATAAGATAAAAAAAGTTCTCTGAAAAAATTATTCAACAATTATAATTTTATATAGTTAAAAGCATTCAATAATCTTGCATTTCTATTATGTGTATGTAAGGCTAATGAAAAAACGATCGATTTTCCGCGCCTCTCCTCAGAATGTATAATGCTATAAAACTCCGTTTCGATTGTTTTTTCTAACACACATGATTTTTTCAAACTGCTGGGCTACACTAAAACTTCCCAAATAAGCTTTTCAGACAAAATGGAAATTTAAACAACTGGTTTCAAAATCCAAATTTGATATTTATTTTAAAAATTGCCTGATGATATTAGTCAATATTCTTCAGTAATTTTATTAAACAATTTTGAATAAAAATACCATTTTATTCAACCATTTATAACGAATAGATCTTCCAGACTGTAATGAAATCAATTTGCTGTCAGCGGCAACAATTTTTAGATAGCAAGGAAGATTCGTGAATTTCGTTAAAAATTGTCTTAACGTCAAAATCGACAAAATAAATTCTGTTAACTTAGGCACTTTTCTAATCAAACAACGCTCAAGAGTAAAAACATAGGCTTGTCTGTTCTCTTCTGACTTATCCTTACTTCTTGAAGAGAACAATGTGAACCGTAGGATGAGAGGAAAGGAGGGGGGGGGGGGAGGATTATAGTAGAAATGAAAGAAACCGCTGGGAGTTTTTACACACCCTTTTTACTTATTTGACGGTACTAGAACAGCAGGGTTACCGAGAAAGTGCTTTTTGAACAGTTGGTTCCTAATAAGTCAAACCCCCTGATAGTCGCATTAGCATTGCTAATCATCGTTTGCAAGGTTTTACAGTGAGTACTTTCAGCTATCATATCAACACCATTGTTTCCTTCCCATTCACAATCTCATCCCTAGGAGGCCAAAACAGAAATGAAAATAGATTAATCCATACAATTCCCGTAGAATCCAAAAGATGGCAAATTTAATCTCATTGTTGTAGTGTCTATTAGATAGCCTTTTGGATTTATTCCATTTAGAACAAGACAGTTTAACTATTTGATTTTTGTGCATATTACATTGATCACTGAATATATTTTGTGCATTTACCACATGAAAGTGAATCGATTCCCTGTACAACTTTCTGGAACTGATTTCCCTCAAATTAAGTACCTTAAGATGACTGTCTTAAGGATAGTGCTATATTTACTTTTCCCCTTCTGATCAATAACGAAATAGTTTTGAGTGTATTGTGGAAAGGACAGTAGAAAATTCGTATGGATGGAAATACTCTTAAGCAATGAAATTACGCTTATGAAACTCTCTACTTTGATGAAATGAATGAATGAAATTACGCTTATGAAACTCTCTACTTTGATGAAATGAATGAATGCAATTACGCTTATGAAACTATCTGCTTTGATTCTTCTTCAAGATGATTTAGAGTATCTTACATTTCGAAAATTAGAGTTCATAGGCGGATTTTCTTTTCTCCCCACCCCAAAAATTACTCTTGAGAACAATAAAAACTTAGCTCATGTCTTTTTTTTTTAAATTTTTATTTTGCATTCTCTTTACAAAAATGGCCAGGGTAAAAATTTATGCTCACTATCTAAGTTTTCTCATATTAAGATTTCGTAGACATTAGATTTCGTCAACATTTCGAACCTCTTTTCGATGTCTAAATGATTATTTCTATCTATCGATGATAACATGATAGGAACGCACGTATTAAAACATTCTAAAGAAATTTAAAAAGTGTTAAAGTCACCGTTAAATTTTTAGGCAGTTTTGAGTCCTAAACTTTTCTACCACAGAATTTTTTCAGTAAGTTAATGCACTCAGTCGGAACAATTCCATTTATTAACACTAAAATTTTGATACATAAAATTCAAATATTTAAATCTGGAGAGTGATATCAGCACATTCCGCATTGCCAAAACTTTAGATATAGTAGGGTAATGAGTATCTTTTAACGATATCAGGTTTAGAAAAAGAAAATCGATATATTTTATCCCGTAAATATTCCAATTCTTAAAAAACTGATCGTAGATAAAAACCAAAAGGATGCAAAAATGAAGCTTAATATTTGTTGACTTGGAAGCATAAATAATTAAAATTGATACAATTTTAAGATTGTTACAATTACTTAATAGGATTAATGATGATCGATTTATTTATTTATTATCACCAATTCCTGAGACGAATTTGCGAACAGCAACATTACGAAAAGGTTTCCATAGTTTTGAAAATCAAGCATTAAAAGCCGATAAGTGAATTAAAATAAGTCTTTCGTTCAAACTGAATGATTTGAAAGCCATGGATAAAGTATTTATTCAATGACAAAAGCAATATGGCTTTGGTAGACAGTATAAATGGCAAATCGATGATACTCGTTCCGCCTACAGTTCTAAAAGTAATGCTCATAATACTTTTTGTTCATTATAAATCTGCTTTAGTGCTGGATAAAAGTAATGACTTTCGACATTATTAGATGAAGGTGCAGAAATTGCATTCGAGTCAGATGCTAAAAGAACTACGAATGTGCAATTAATAGAAGGATTTCTTGACTTATATAAAATGATTTAGAGGTTTTTAAATTCACTATTTTATGCACATTAGAATTAATTCTAATATCTTTTTAAAAAAAGAATACGAAGTAATAAAATAAATCTAAAAAGCATTGCTATAAAAATAAATTAGCAAAAATAAAATCTGTAAATGAGCATTTCACAAAAACTAAACACAAATTCCAAAATAAACAGCAAATCAATGCAATAATGCAATTTCCATCATTGTAAAAGAGATTGAGCAAGTTGCGAAATGGCATTAAATTCAAAATATAAACAATACAAAAAAAAAACTTCTGCAGCATATGTAAACTTATTACTTTCTCATATATAAAGTATAAAAAAAATAGTGTAATAGTTTAAAAAAAAATCAAACTTGCGATTTTAACAAATTTCTACGTTTCAAATGTCCTTGAGTACGGAAAACGCACTTTTTTTTAATTATTATTATTATTTTTTTTGCATTGTGTCTGTCTGTGAACACAACTCAAAAACACTTTGAGCCAATAGCTAAAAACTTGGTACATGGAATTACGACCAAATTTGTTAATTTCTTTCAAATTTTGAACAAAATTCCTTCACAGGAAATCTGTCTGCCTGTTCAAATACAAGTGAACTCAATAAGTACAAAATGTAGAGCTAGGTAGATAAAATTTAGTGTACAGGTTTAGCATGTAATATATAGATATTTACCAAATTTTGAACCAAATTCGTCAAACGGTTAATCACCTATTTTGCATGCTCGTAAACGCAATGACTAAAATCAATGAAATCTGGAATTTTATTTTGTGACTACAACTGTAGTATTGTGTCAAATTTTAATCGGTCGGCAGAAATGGGCTTGAAACGCATACACTTGCGAGAGATTCAATAAAAATGCAAGATTCATCCCAAATATCTATATTTCTTAACTATCATTTACCAGTGCTACGCAAGAAATTTGCGGTCTTACTCTAGGTCCACAATTTTATGTGGACTAAGGGATTAAGATCGTTATTAGAGAATATGCGAGAAAGCTTCGGGGAGACCAATCCCACTGGTTTTGACACAAAATAAAAACAGCAGTAGAAACAACTATGATTAAAAAATCACAATTCTTTCAGAAACTGCGAATAATAGCATTATAAGAGCACATCTAATTCATTAGAGATCATTAAGGGAACATCTAATTCAATGCAGTAGAATACACCTGCGAAAAATACAACACAGCAAACAACAAATAAATGAGAAATGAACAGAGCATCCCTTTTTTCGATTAATTTATGTATTCATATTTAACTTATTTTCTAATATTTATTTTTTATTCATGTTTGTTCACTACGTAATCCTTTTTTAGGTGTCAGTAGTTGATTCAATGTGAATGTTAATTAAATAATAATTATTATTTTGCAGAACATAAAGAATCAACTTTTAATTTAAATATCAGAAATTTATGAATCACTGAATCAGATTCTCAACAGTGAAATTGACAACTGGTCGTGAAGAACACGTTCCAAATGAAAATAATAGAGATTTTAAAAAAAGAAAAAGAGAAAAAGTTGGATGCCGGAAACGTAAAAGATCAGCGCAGTAAGACAAAAGGTTGGGGTTGCGTGACAGGAGGCGAAATTTAACATCTGCCTGTTGTAACTCCAGCAAAGAGCGAGAGTCCTCTTGGTAATTAATTTATTGAGGTGAAGGATTTCATAAAATAATATGACTTCCATGTGAAAGGTTTTAGACGTTAAAAGAAGAGAGCAGCTACCTTTTGTTAAATACATAATTCAAGATAATGTATGCCATTTTCAGAATTTGTATAAAAAGTAGACAAAACACCTTGGGAAAGAGATGGTGATTAACGTTTCGTTCATTTTTGCATTAAGAGTGGAATTTATTTAACTGGATTAATATTTAAACTGATTTTGAAATATGCGACGATTCACAATTCATTGCAGGAGACATCCATTCAAAAACAGAGTAACCATAAAAACAAATTCACAGATGTCTAAGATGTCTATTGTCTAAGATTTCATTGAGATATTAGAAGCAGTTTTTTAAAAAGTCAAAAAGCTATAATTCAATAAAAAAAATTCTTCCTTTCCATAAATATATGGAAAAGTTTTTTTTTTCAAACTGTTTAATTATGGTTTCATTAAAATACTTTTGTATTTGAATTACAGAAATGAGTATGCAGCTGATAAATTAATGAATTTCAGTGCAAATACGAAAGCGTGTATTTGTATCTTAGAAGAAATTCGTAATTTTTTAATCTTCAGTAATAAATTAATATGAATAAAACATAAGCATGGAATTAATCTTTGTAATTTTCATATAGTGCAAAAGTACATATACTCGAAAAAATTTATAACACTGCAATTACTGTCTTATACAATACATATTATCAGAAAATCTGAGATACATTTAAGCTAGTTGAAAGAAAACATAAGTAAATAGGTTTTAATAGCGATATACCATTAATACCTATTTTCAAAAGATGTAGTTCTAAAATATCCATGATCGCAATTCTGACGCCACTTAAAAGAAAAATAAACTCTTAGTGTTCCGTCATAATTTAAAACACTCTCTAGATTTGCTATTTTGCAACCAAAGCAAAACCGAAATTGTCACTAATAGATTTGGAAAGGAAGGCATTGACGTCACGATAAGCCTTCACAGTTTCATGTGTAATTGAAGAGGATTCATACATGCATTCCGATCACGAAAATTAAATCGCTTAGCTTTCTACGCAATCAGCAGAGAAGATATCTGATGGTTTCACGAAGTCATGAAAAGCATTAGATATCAATAATAATTCTCAACTCAGATATATGTCATTATCAAAATTGCGGTGAAGGGGTTAGACTTCTCTGTAACAGAAAAAATAGAATCAGATAAATCAAAACGATTTTTTTTTCAAGTTTAAATACACTAAATGCGTGAATACACAAATATAAATCCTGCATTATTCTAGAACTCATAGCTCTTCTGCAGGGGCGTAGAAAGGGTAAATAGTACCATAGGTATAATTTAATTTTCCTTTCATTTGACATCAATGATTTATCAAATACAAATGACATACGGGTCATGGAATTTTTTCACCCCATCATCATATTTTCTGTAAAAAGTGACAAATACACTTAACTCTTGCTTCTTAAGACTGAGAAGTATAGATGCTCCATTCGCTATTGTCATCCCTCCCCCCCCCCCCGCGATCATTACACCACTGCTTCTCTGAAAAAATGCGACAGTAGTAAAGTATTTTTATGCTTGAAAGCGAAAGGCAGAAGAATAGTTATTGGAAATAAAATATTGAAATCAAAAAAATATTCAATATATTTATCTTTGAAATGAAAGCTTGATAATTTCTTGATAATCAACTTTTATATAATATACTACTCTTATACGCAAAAACATTCTTATAACTTAATCTTGTATGTATCGAAAAACATTCAAATCTCTCAACCCTCTCCCGCCGACTCTTTATTTCGACCGCCAACATCCAGATGTTTCGCCAATCGTGGCCTCCAAATCATTTGGCACCAAGCCAAGCCGCAGAGAGTACATTAGTTTTTTTTTTTTTTTTTTTTTTTTTTTTGAAAAGCGGAATAGAGACCGCATGAAAAGCGCGCTATTTTACAGGTCGTGAGAATGACAGATGTCAAATCCGAACGATGTATCCGTGAATCTGTAGTTAAAATGCGAATGTAAGTGGGGAGGGAGGAAATGATTATGTGGATAATGCTTGCGTGTTTCCAAACTACCTAAACTAAAAGTATGGCGCATTCTTCAGCGTACAATCTTATTCCACTACGGCATTTTTCCTGTTACCCAAATGGGTACATTATTCTTCAGCATCCAAAACTTATCTAAAATTTATCACAAGACACTTCTGTAAAAATTTTCAGGAAATGTTCAATTAAATGTACAAACTTTTTTGTAGCTTTCAAAGATTTCTTTTCCAACAATGTGTTTTGAGTGAATCTCGAAAAAGACAAATACCATCATCCCAATTACAGAAAAGACTCGAGTTTTATTTCATTCACAAAGGAATCATCATATAAAAGTGGATCTAGAGAGAGAAAAGGAGTTCATATGAATACTGAAAAGAGAAAATTATTTTGCACCATCCCAACACAATTATACTAAACGGAGAAATTTAAGAACAGAAATGTTTAAGGGGAAAAAACCTATATTGACAAGAAAATATCAAGTGAGGGAAGATATTTTAATATTAGCGTAAAACAGTTTGCTTCTTTAAAAAATATACAAAAATAATGATAAAACGATTATAATTAAATATTTTGTCATAATAGAGCTGGGAAAAAAGTACTCGTAATATTTGAGTTTTAGGGAAAGAAATTCAATTTTCTCCTTCAATATTTACTTAAAAGACTGGATAAATTACTTTGAGTATCGGAGAACAAATACCTGTTATTATGGAATTAAATAGCGTAATAAGCACATTAGAAATTAACGAATATATATTCTTCTCACTTCGTTGTAGAACAGATTGATAACTTATACAAGTTGCATTACTGGCACTTTTCGATAAATTTAAAATTGCCGAATTTGACTATCTTGATGTGGTTTTTCTAGTCTATTAGGCTTAAAAGAAACATCAGAATAGTCTAGAGAAATTAATTTTGAATTTAAATAAATTTTAGTTGAATTTTATTTTTCCCTAAACAGGACTAATTCATATCTTTCCCTTGTAATTCATATCTTCCACCCTTTGCCTTTCTTTAAACAGAGAATGTAGACTGCTTTTATGAATTCCAACTACAGCTTCATTTCTGTTCCGATTCGTTACCAAGTCAAATGATAAAATATGGTTAAGGATGGAATTTAACGTTTCCGTTTATTTCACTGCACATGACATCGTAAGGTCAGAATTTTTATGATCGATTTATTTTCTCATTCCTAATTAATCACTTTCTCAATTGGAGCCTAATAATCCTTGGCACTGCTGTCTTGAAATAAACTGGAGAGGAAAATAATTGACAGCACTATTTGGTGCCTATTTAATAAACTTGCGCGGCGTAGAATTGTTTAGTTGTAAAAAAGTTAACTTACGGATTATTAACACCTGCTTTGTCTAAATTTTTGCAATTCCATATTTCTTCTAGCATACACATCATTAATGAATAGAATAACCTTCAACAAGTTATAAGATTTACTAAAACTTGTATAGGGTTCAAGTATAAGTGGTTATAAATGTAACAATTTTATTTTATTCGCATTCTAAAAATATTTATTTTCTAATCATACGAAATCAGGGTTCACTTTGAATTCTGAGTTGCGCAAGCTCTTTTCTCACTATGGCATTTCATGCTTTAAAAACCAAAAATGCTTCGGTACAAAATTCCATTCTAAATCTATATAAATTCAAAATTCTTTCTCTTACTTTCTACCATCAAATAGCTTTATAGCTCTTATAAAAAAAATCCTAATAATGGATAAAAACGGAACTTTTCGGAGCACTTAGAATAATAAAATAAAGAACTTCAGCCCTACTTTTCCTTAAACAAAAGAATGCATACATAGCTATTCCTATAGAAATTGATAAAGTAATACACATTTACTAGTATTTCATCTCGAATTAATAATTTATGATTCCTTGGATGAGACGTACAAAAGCTGCAACTAAAAAGTGCCATATTTTTTGTTATTGCTTTGTTTTGTTTTAATAATCGTATAATGTCATTTGACAACACAAATGCTTCAGGAACTAGATGATCGGTTTATTGCTTTTAGGTTAATAAAATTCAGAAAGTTCGTATATTGCATTTCACAAGACCTTTCAATCTTAGAAGTTACTTTTGGAAACAGAAGTATAACATACGGTTAGTAAATCGCTCTTCTTGTATATTTATGAATAATTTTGCAATTATTATTTATTTCTAATTATTTTTGGAACTTTCTTTTTTCTTGGGCTTAGACAAGGGGTAAAAGCAGTTGCATAAGAATTCCACTGATCATGAAACGAGTATTCTAGACGCCACAACTTCAAATTATGTCTGGAATCAAATAACGTTCAAATGAGTATTCTAGACACCACGAGTTCAAATTATGTCTGGGATAAATTAACGTTCATATTTAATTTATGGTTTCACATAAAGATTCTCGGATATTATTTCATTGTAGGTACTAAATTAATTGGTAAAAATATTCCGAACTTATTTCATATATCCAGTGTTACATAACCTTGTATCACCATTGTTCTGTCTTGGCAAAAAGATTCAATGAAGGTTAACTTGATATCGCTTATAATGCTTATGCAAAAGTACGCACACGAGTGCGAATCCAATTTTCGAGAAATTTCTTTGTATACTTATTGTTCGTGAGTATTTGTAAATCAAAATTAGATATTGTATTCTGTCTCAAATACTTTTAAAAAATGCTACTCGAAAATATATAATTAGTCCATTCCCTTATCACGTGCTCTCATAATTGTTAAAACATTTTCACCATTTTTTTCTGATAACCAAGCATCGGCCAAGGACTCTGATAAGTTTGAAAAGAAAGGATGAGACGAACGTATAACATGAGAAAGTGAAGTCTGCTTGTGAGATAAAGCGAGCGTACTGTGTTATCTGTGAGCCGTTCTAATGTGTGCAAATACTGTTACATTTGTTTCTTTCCAACGATTCTGAACTCATTTCTTATCTGAAAAGGGTAGGGATGCAGCCTTTGTTTCCCAGAGAGGTGAGAGTTCATTGAAAATGAAATGAGATAGCGCGCGAAACAGGTAGAGGTTTTTACCGTAAAGAGGCCAACAAATACAACTTTCAAAAGCAGCTGGATCACAGTTAATCAATTATTAAAAAAGGGGAGTATCATTCTGATTAAAGATTCAAATTTTGTATTATCTGAAGAAAGATTTTAATAAAAGTTTGTATCCCCCCTCCCATTGCATTACCCTGCGGCGGCAAATACGTACATCTCCTTATGTCTTTCTACAAAAAAAAAAAAAAAAGGCTGATATGCTTATATTATTTTACTGTAAATTGAAAAATGTGTTATTTTGTACGTATTAAACAATTCATCAGCATCACATGTTCGATGAAATTTAATAAATATTCTTTATGCTTATACTGAATATATTTGTTTCAAGCTTTTAAGAACGTAATTAATATACAATTTCACAGTACACCAAATCATTATATTTTGCTTTTTTTAAAGTAAATTTCTATGGGCCAGGCTTATTACAATATTATATATATATATTTGGAAACATACGAAAGTTATTCACGCCATTTTCCTCATAAAATGTCGCACTGTATGTGCGTGAAACTATCTGTTTTAAAGAAAAAAAATATTATGTTTATTTTTTTTAGCATTCATTTGGGCTTTGAATGTTTAATTACAGCTTTGCTGCTGTTCGGAAGTTTTCGGCTTGCATCGATATTTAAAGATTAGTGTCGAAGCCAGCCGACAGCAAGTACTCTTGGATCACAGAAAACTGCTACGTTCATAGGATCAGCGTCTGTCAGTCGGTAACCTTGAATGTCAGTGTTTCTTCATCGCTAACATCTATCGTTTGTTATAAATGGGAGAAGATGCATCGTTAAATAATGATAGGCTGCGAAAATAAGGAAATCTCGCGATATATATATATATTTGATTTTTCAGAAATGGATTAGTTTCCGTGTGTACAAATGACACACAAAAATAATCTCTCCTTTCCTCTTCCCGAACGAAAACAAATGACGCCACTGAGTTACGGAGAGGTCTTTTAAATAGCCCCAACAGTCGCTTTCACATGATACTCAACTTTATAAATGTCATTTCGTAAACCTACTTTATTTAAATGCAGAATGAATCCATATTTTTGATATTTGAAATAATCTTAACCAACTACACCGAAAACTGATTTTATTCATTATTTTAAGAATTGATTCCCGTAAGTAAGAGCAATTTTTGTCTTTCTTAAAGTCATTAAGGGAAATCCAGCATTACGAATAATTCTAAGCAAACTTTTGACACACTTGAAATAAAAAGGTTATATTATGCATGTTTTTAATTTTTTAAATGTCATTTAATAGTACTTTATGTAGCCTAATACATTCGCAGTAACGATGGTTGAAAGAAAATAAATATTATATTGCCGCATTGAAGAGAGTCGAATATCCATGACCGAATGGTCATGGCACTGGTCTCATGATCAAGAGACCTGGGTTCGAATCCCGCTAGAGTCAATGCGATTAATAGTATATGTAAATACTTAATTCCTTGATTTTATGTTTTCCTTTATTTCATGTTCCAGAAGATACTGGACATTTCTTTAGTTTACCAGACAAGTGTTCTGGACTTTTCTTACCGTCTCCAGAAGAGTATTCTGGAACTTTCTCTGCTTGTATAAAAGCAGAAGATTTTTCAGTTACTGTGTTCTGATTTCTGAGTTCAGTTAATAAATTGGTTTAGCTCTACCTCTTGTGTGTGCCATTGAGTTCTATACTATAGTTCTACATGACAATATATTAAAAAATTTTTTTAAATATTGTTCAGTACATATTCAGAAACGAGCATTTTATAAGATTTGAAGATATATAATTCACAGCATAACTTGTTGAACTTAAAAATTGAGCAGAATAAACTTAATATTCCTTAAATTCTCATTTACGATTACGAGTCCCAATCTCAATTGGAGAGTTGGTTGGCTGATTCAAAATATTGCGTTTTATTCATTTAATTAAAATTAAAAACCACTTATTTGCAATATAAGTATTTATATTAACCTTTGTCTCAATCTGTAGCGTCACGGAAGAATGTTCCTTCGAAAATATTTATTTTTCATAAAGCAAATCAGAATTAACGAAATATGAATTCTAATGATGATCACACGGTTTTGATTGAATAATTTTTCAAAACGATTTCTTCTGTTACTTTGTTTTCTCAACAAAACATCTAGGGTGGGGCAACCCCCACTTTTTAGTCATCCTCACCAGACAAATAAAAATTTCGACGCAGACTACTAAGAAGACTGCTATCTTGATTGAATCAGTCAGTGGGAAGAAGCACAGATTTATTTTACAACCCTTTAATAACGCTCTGCCTCAAACAAAAACATAGGCACTATGGATATTAAATATTTCCCGCCAATTCGACCGCACCGTAGCGGTTAGCGTGACGTCATGTAGTCATGTGACTTTGGAAGACCGCGAAATTATGCAATCGAAGTCAAGGAACGTCGGCGTTTCCGCAGGACACAAACATGCCTTGAAAATAACCTTGGGATTTATTTTTTAACTCCTTTCCAATTTTTATCTTATTATTTATCAATATCCCACAAAGTGCTGCCATACATTTCAATCGGATCTTATTTTTTTGATTTAAAAAGTTACTCCTTTTTCTTTTTTTTCTCCTCCTCGATGCCTCCTGGTGGTCATAATTTTACAAGCACGTGACCTTTAAACAGGCGCACGGTATCCATCACTTTTCCAAGGCAACTTCACGCTGTTTTTCGGCGATTTTTTTTAAATGGAAACAGTTATGACGCAATAAGAAGGTTATTGCGTAACTGAGACATAAAAAAAAAATCAAAAATGTATTCACTTCCTTTCTCCAAACAAATGATGAAAATGAAAGGAAACATCTTCCGCTGACTTGTTACTCTTTCAGCCCGGAAAATTAAATGCCTCATTCGTCAGTGGTTGAAGCTCTTGCGCTTTAAGTAAAATAATGAAATTAATTGACTTCCCGGTTTGATCTCTATTTAAAGGGAACTGCAAAATATTTACTCTAGAAAATGGAAAAGGATTTCAGATATACAGGAAAAAGCAACTTTCTGCCAAATGATATAATGTGATAATTGCGTATCCGTTATTTTTATTATAATAAAACTAAAACTCGGAATAGAATAAAAAGACATGATACGATTGAAATAGAAAACCTTCGAATAAAGTATGAAACTAAGCTCACTATAATAAAATTTGTTTCTTTTCGTCTTAAGTTTCAATTTCCAAAAAGTTCGTATCCCAGTGGATTTAGGCATTCTGCAACCCTAATTAGTGATCATTATAAGATCACTCTTTTAACGAACTGGTTAGCTTAGTTTCACATTTCAACACATTTTTAACTTCAATAAATTAATGATTTATTTTATATTTTTTTAAATTTAGTTGCTTGATGAAAATGTCTATGAATTTTTGCTTTCTAGTGCACAAAGAGTAGAGGAAATAATGTCAAAAAAACTCATATTTGACAAATCTGCATTTTCAAACTTATAAGAGTCTAAAAAACACAATTTAGGTATTATGGCGGTCTGTCTGTGAGTAGGATAACTCAAAAACGCTTTGAGCTACAGGTCGAAAATTAGAACATGGAATTACGACCAAATTTGTAGATTTCTATCAAATTTTGAACAAAATTCATTTGAAAGAAATTCGTCTGTTCTGTTGTTCGAATATAAGTGATCTCGAAAATTACAAAATATAAATAGCTAGGTAGATAAAATTGGGTGTATAAGTTTAGCTTCTAAAACAGACTTGCCAAATTTTCAACCAAATCCGTCAGATGATTGATCATCTGTCAGGCTGTGTTTTCGCACGTATGTAAATGCCATAACTCTTAAGCACAATGGCTTAAATAAATGAAATTCGGTATGTTATCTTTTGACTCTTGCTTTTGCATCAAATGTTGGTTTCAACTGGCCTGAAAATTGGCGTTCAAAATATATACTATCGCGATAAATTCAATAAAAGTGTTAGACTCATTCCAAAGATCTATATTTCGAAAAACTATCTTTTACCAATACCATGCAAGGTATTCGTGTCCTTATACGTTTATACTTTTTCCCATTTGTTTCTGAAAGCTTGTATCTCAATTATGTGAATTATTTTCCTGATTGTTATATGTAAATGATTAACAAACAACGAAATAATAGTCAGAAATTTGGTAAAATTATATAAAATGTCGCATGATATTCAAATCACTATTACTGGGAAGAAAATTTTCTGCACTTAGCGTTATGTAGAGGTACTAATCTATCACCCTAGTTTAGTATCTATCACCTTTCAAACTTCGTAGAACTTCCCTACATTCTTTCTTTCTTCCCCGCCCCTTCCGTTTCTATCCTTGTTGAGCGAAACTGTGACCTTGAAAATGGGCAAAGCTTAATGATATTCTATCTTCCTGCCTCCCTGTTAGTTTCATGACAGCGCCAATTTTGAAAGTTATATGTCAAGCATCGAGTCTTCTAGAGAGTTAGTAGACATATACGTATTGGCTATTAAATCAGAGATAAATGCCTGTCGGATACCAATCTAAAGATGCAATCGAAAATTTCATTTATGGTCATCAAACTTCGAAAGAAGTTTTTTCGGAAACTTTGCATTGTTCAATTCAAATATTTTTTCACCTCCGAAAATTAATGCAATAAATCTAGATAGGCTAAGATTAAAAGAGACTGTATTGAAACAAAGTAAAGTAACATTATTTCTCAGAAGTAGACTTTTTAATAAAACATGCAATAGATACAATTAGATTATAAATGCAAACACCTTTCAAATAGAAACTTCAACAAACAGAATAGATATGGACCATTTATTTAACCCTTTCGTTCCCTAAAGCTGACGGGCGCAAAAAGAAGATGTGTGTGTGTGTGTGTGGGGGGGGGTGAATGCGAATTGCTTTATGCAGCTACAATATGGAGTATTTATTACCTTCCAGGTCATTTTGCAACAGTTTGTTTTCAGATATATATACGAAATCCGAAACAGTGGATATGCAAGATCACTCAAAAACCAGCGGTGGCCCTAGCCATTCCACATTACGAGACTTGTCTTTTAATAAAGTGGTCATCATTCACATGCTTATTTCAATACATTTTTAAATTAATCAACATGCTAATGATTTACTTTTTACTTTAGATAAATTTCTTTTATCTTAGTAAATATCTGAAGTATGTTTTTATTTATTTATTATGTGCCAATTACGCTTACATACAATGATATTAAATATTGCTAAGTTATAAAAATTGTTACAACCAAGAGTACCTTATGAAAGAGATACGGATCTGACCAGTTATAATTGGCAAAATCTTAATTTTATCCTAACAGTTTACAATTCGTAGAATTTTATTTGCTTAAATTTACTTTTAAAACAACTAGGATAATAACACTTTAGGGTCATACTCGTGGTGATTTTAAGACAGTAGCCCAATCGGAAATTGACTATAACAGCGAATAAGCTAATTCTCAATTTTAAATGAATGATCTAAAATACTGAACTATTTAATTTAGCAAGGAATATTTATCTGCATTCCTCCATCGATTCAGTTAATTTTCTTCGCTTATGTAGCCCATGACAAGAGCTCCAATTTATTCAGTTTGTGAGATGCGTTTTAAAGACTATTCCGAGAAAATCGGAGTTGAAAAATTCAGATTTGTGTATACTATCTGTATGAGCAATTTAAGAGCCCGTGACTCAGCGGATAAGTTCTCCATTACATAAGCGGAAGGTCTCTGGATTGAATCTCGCTGCCGGCCGTTTTGGTTTTCATCTTCTATAAAAAAAAAGTTATATAATGATTGCAGAAATTATTAATATTGAATAATCCATTTTGATGAAAAAAATCACCTCTGTCTCCTAAAAAGGACATTTGAAGCACTATTTATTTTTATTATTAAAGTGAGTCCTTTTGTTGATTGACTGCTAGATCTCTGTTGTCGCGCCGTTGCATGTGCGTTTCTGGCTTTAAGATTGGCAACTACTTGAAGGAATTTGAAACGAAGTGCAGATTGTTTAAATGAAAGATAATTGAAATAACCAAATAATTTTTTTTCCGATCAAAATTGACTATTCAATATCAACAAGTTTCACAATCATGATACACGAATTTTTTAGAATTATATAGAGGAAAAACAAAACTGCCAGTAGCGAGATCCGATCCGAGATCTATATCGATTTTGCAAACGAGAGTTTAGACATCAGCTGTATGAAAGAAAAGAACATACCGCGTTATACAAACTTTTGAGCATTTCAAACTTGTGTTTTGTTTTGTTTTTCGAAATTGCGCTAAAAAAATTACACACATTAAATTAAATACCAAATTAAAAATTAAATTACACATATTAAATCCTAGTCATGACTAATATAAGCGATGAAAGAAAATGCAGACTTATGTAAGAGATAATTCGCAAACCGTAAATGTATAGTACATTTTTTTTTATTGCTGATGCGATTTTATTAATATTTTTTTTTAAATTTCTTCTGCAAGTCGAATGTTTATGTAAGTGAAAATACTTAGAAAATTTGTACCTAAACTTCAGGGAGCTAAAAGAAATGGCAAGATATTTTATTACTTACCAACATTAACAGAGATGTAAATAATGCGTGCATACACATTTTAAGATCAATTCACACCAAAGGAGAGCTCGCATTTGTTTCTATGTACAATAATCATTCAAGAACTTTTAAACAGAAGTCCTATATCTTTTTGCCATTCACAATATACAGAGAGCAATTTCTAAGAATAGCTGGACGCAAAGTGAATGTTTAAGAATGGCTTTAGAATCACGACAGAAACAGGTGAATAAGTATAGAAAATGAAACTAATGATGTTTTACCAAGAACATGCCATAATGAGCTTTTGCAATTACTCTAGTACAAAGCATTTTTTTTCTCCCTAATTTAAAATCATAAAAAGTATATTTATTCAGACGCGTTATAAACGCACGTGAATATAAGGAAGAATATGTAGTTTTATGGGGTTCTTCTTGTTGGTAGAGCTAATTATCCATAATAACGAGCAAAGTTTCATTATATTCTTAGAAATGAAGGGTCTTTAATCCAGTAGATATTTTTTTTTACAACAAGCGATAATATTAACTGAAAAAAAAGGAGAGAAAAATCAAATTATTACCAAAAGATTTGGGAATGTCTCCCATACGCAGAATATGCATATCAATGATGGTGCCAACTAATTGATCTGCCTTACCACAAACCAACGAGAGCGATTCACCCCTAAAACTTTCTAGCATATTCCCTAATAAAATGCTTTGTCTCCACTCCCTAAAAACAGGATTTTGAGCGCAGCCGTGAACGTCACGAATGATTACACTTTTATTTTTAGTCTCGCTCATAACGTTTTAACGTTTCGTAGCATAGTGAAGGAAACAATGTACGCATTTTGGACATTTTTTTTCAACCTGTTGAGGCCAAAATATGATACATTGTAATCCTGCTACTGATACTTAATACTTACTTGTAACGTTTTAACGTTTTGTAGTACAGTGAAGGAAACAATGTACGCATTTTGGACATCTTTTGTCAACCATTTGAGGCCAAAATATGACACATTGTAATCCTGTTACTGAAATTGTAGTCAAACAATTGTATTTGCATTTTTGAGTTACCGAATTTACATATATGCGAATATACAGATCATCAGATGGTCAACCCTTTGACAGATTTGGCTTAAAATTACGGCATAATTAAAGATACGGCATAAGTTGGTATATGGTTTAGCATTTACAATTCGGATGCTAAAATTATGTACCGAGTCTTATAGATCTAGTTTTCTAAATTTTGTAACTATCATGCTCACTTGTCCTCAGGAAGATAAACTTCCCGAGAATGGATAGAAATTTGATTTAAAAAATTTATCAATTGGAGTAAAACATCACTAGTCAAATTTCATCCTTATAGCTCAAAACGTTTTTTAATCATCCTATTTGCAAACACAGAGACAGAAAGACAAAACCCCAAAAATATGTTTTTCGGATTCAAGAAAGTCGGAAACGTGGGGATTCGCCAAAATCTCGAGGTCGAATTTGACATTTACAATGCTTTTTAATTATATTCCTCGCATAGGACAAAGCAAAAATATTTGGAACAATAATAACGGGAACCAAAAAAGTGCTCCGCACGTTATCACTACTTCAAAATGTGTACCAAAAGTTTCAAACTACTAGGAGGGGGAAAGATCACATGATTTGAAAAGAGAATTTCCTTTTCGCAAAATGTGAGGAAACTTCTCTGATTCCTTCCGGTAAGACGAGCACTGATTTCAGACCAGTTTTAAGATGTGTAAAACATAGTTTACCTTTCTTCAATTATTTCAATTTTAATGAATTTTAAATAAATCATTCGTATACAATGAGTTTTGAATTTACATATTCTGAGTCAGGCATGATTTAGCATATATGATAATGAATGTTATTCATTCTGTTGTAATGACTGAAATCTATAACAAGAAAATAAAATCAATGGAGAAAATTTTTAGAAATACGCTTTTATTGATGCACTAGTTTTATTTCAATTATTTTCTAATTCATTATTGTAAATATTACAAGTAAAACAATGACATTAATCACCTCGATTTTAGATAATTATTCACAATTTCTGTCAGAAATCCAGTATTACATTCATTTTGTATTAAACAATTACAATAATATATAACTTAAAATATACAAATTAAAATTCTCAGAAATAAGAGAAAACTTAAGATTTTGACTATGGTGATCAGAGAAATTGGAACGGTGATTTCTAGCCTTTAGTGATAAATGATTAAAGCTCAAACTTCATTAATCCTCACTTGACTTTTTTACACCGATTTGAATAAGGAAGGCGGACTATATCCAAACTATCTGAGAGAACGTCTGCCTTTGAAGAAGAATATTTTCCCTTTCATTTATTCCAAAATATCAAATATGCTTTTCAGTTGAAATGGACATTCAAAGTCAAGTCAGCAGAGCCTTTTTACCTTTAGAACATAAATGGTGCTCTGATAAGTTGTAACTTCGCGATTCCTATTTAACATACAAAAATATACAGTTCTCAGTAAAGAAGGCGGAAAAAAACTGCCGTTTCCAGAGAAGATAAATAGACTTTTAATACAAGAATGATGGCATCTTCCGGTCGCCATCAAAGTGTTGTGGTCGAAAAGAGTCATAAATAAGTCTTCATAAATAAGGCTCTTGCGTCCACAAATAGAAAAGGATGCACATCCCTTTTGGAGACGAGAAGAACGAAATCATTGGGTGTGCGCAGAAACTTCTCAGAATATCTAAACACAACAGGTTCTGCTTGCTTGAGATAAAGTTGACAGTCCCCTTTCCCTTTGCCGTTATTAAAAGACCATCTGGAGACGGATTTCATGAGTGATTCCCAATTGTAAAATGAAATTAGGGTACATAAAGATATACGTCTCTCCACAATGATTTTTTGCTAAATTTAAATATTTGGAAAACGCCTTATTTATTATTATTATTTTAATTTCAGAGAATAAAATGCAATCATCCTTTGACTTAAAATCGAAGAACTGGAATTGCGAGAAGAAAGTCCAAATTCTGTCTTTTCTGTCTTATTTACTTTCTCGCATACTAAATTTACAAAGAGAAAGTATTGTAATTGTCAAAATTTTGACCTTGAGATTTTGGTGAATCTCCACATTTCAGATCTCTCTGAAACCGTTAATAAGTTTTTGGAATTTTGTCTGTGAAAACTATAGTTCAAAAACGCATTGAGCTAGGCAGATGAAATTTGATATGTGGTCTCTAGATAAAATTTTGCAGAAATCAAAAAATTTGAAGTGAAGTCCACATACAAGAAAGTTTATCTGTTCGGGGTTTATCTGTATAAGGGAATACGATAGCTAAAAAAAGCCAGATGCATGAAATTTGGTACGCAGTTTCACATTTAAAACAACATTTCTCAATCTGTTGAACTCGTACTCCTAGGGATAAGTGAAATAATCTCTGGCAGTATGCAGGAAAAAAGGTGTAATGGTTGATATTGATAGATTGGATAAGCATAAAAAGCTGTTATAACAACTGGCATTATCAATCCAAATTATATTTCATTATGAAAAAAAAAATATTTAAACTTAATTTTAAATAATTTTAATTTGGCATGATATGAATATTTTAAATTCAGTTTAGGTATATATTTATCTGCAGTACTTGTCGAGAGGAATAGGACTATCGACCGACAGCTGACAATAATTCTTACACAAAGCGGACTGATCATTTGGCAAGGTTTTCTGTTAAAAAAAAAGCGAAGAATTCTATTATTAGACTTCGGTTTGGTTACATTTTGTCCATTTTTTTTATCAGCGTTGCAAAGCATACTGTAAATGCAGTATTCACATCATAATTATAATTTCATGCATTATAAAATTTCAAAATTGATATAATGCACATTGTTCTATAATATAGTACAATGTGTACAGTATATATTATGTATATAGCAGGATAATAGTATGCACATTGTACTATAATTTGCATAACTAGCAAAAATTAAAAAAAAACATCTCTGTATTAATTCTATTACTGTACCTGTATGTAGATATTTGTAATTATGCATTAAGAGGCGGGTATGATATACTGTAGGAGTGACGACATGTCAAAGGGTATGCAAATAAAACATGAGACAAAAAAGGAAATGAAAGGGGTTTGATAAAGTATACTTATAACAATTAATTTTAAATAATTAACTAAATCACAATAAGCTAAGTCACATTTTCATAGATTCTACATGCAATTCCCTAATAAGAGTGGCTGATGTGTAGCAACATTTAACAATGAAAAACAGCAGAACGAAATTAAATCACAGTATTGAAATGAATCATATGTACCAATTTTGTACTCGCTGGAACTTAACAAGGGAGTGCATCCCGCAGAAATTCAGAAAGCCAAATGGATTTGAAGGCAAATTCAGTAACGTTAAAATCAATAGAGAAGTTCTTTTGCAAACAATGAAAAGAGTTAAATAAGGAAACATTCTTTCAGGAAAGATGGCAAATAAAACTGAAGGCATCAGTACGGAAGGAAAAAAAAAAAAAATGCAGAACAATCGTAGGTAACTCCTGAAGAAGTCATAAGTGCTACACCACTAAAGGAAACAAGTTTACATGACCTTGAAAGGAAGTAACACCCTGGTAAGTTACTGCAGTTGCTTTCAATTGGGAAATATTTTACGAAATCATTGCAATTCATTTGTTTTTTAATTAAAAGTCAAACCGCGCAAAATTCAGAGATGGAATTTGGAAATTTACAGCATCACAACGAAACTACACTTTCGCAGAAAGAACGGAAGATTCCCAGTTTTAATTAAACCGCCTTCACTTTCAACCGTTCCAGTCCAGTGGCTATGCATTCTTCAGACTTCAAAGAAGCAACAAAAATTCGCATGAGCAGTGATTTTATAATACTTTTTCCCAGTCCCACATCTCACCTATTGTTTCTTCACATTTTGTAATATTAACCTGTTATTAAAGAGAGGTCAAAGAATTGGGGAATCGAAGAGTAACTCAGGACTGCATTTTGAATAAGGGAACGACAGATCTGTGATGGATTCTTGAACTCAATGGCTCTTGGTTTCTGGATATTAGCTTAAAAATAAAAGATATTTCTTCCTAAAAGGAATAATTTTAAGTCAATTTCTTTTTTTTACATATATTTTATTTATGTTATTATAAATGATTTCTTCTTATTTTTCTTGTGTTAATCATTCCGATTTGAGAAAATATGACTTATCCGAGTTTCCCCCTCCAGCGAGGTGTATTTTTTCAGCTGGGTGGTAAAAAGCGAATATTAGATGTTTTTATCGGATTTTTCTAACTTCCTCGAAAACGAACACATTCAATGCTAAAAATGATTTGTAATAAATGAGTAAAGAATAAAACTGCGGAAAACTAATGCTAACTAGCTGTAGAAATATATTTTAATACTCATAAAATTTGTGATAAATTAACAAAAAATGCCTTTGTTTAGAAAGAGGACTTATATATCGAAGTAGTTTGTAAAATATTTCTTTACGATTTGCATGCAATAGAAACTTTTGATAAAAGAACAGAAGTTTGAAAATCAGAAAAACAAGAGTGGAGTTCGATATCAATTGATCAGAAAATATTGTTAAGAACGCGGATAAACTGAAATTATTAGGCCTTTACTTTCACACATTTTCAGGATTTTTTTTTTTTTTTTTTTTTTGTACATGATTGTAACTAAAGTGTACAATTGTTGAAAATAACATTGAAGAAAAGCGGGAAAATGTTGTTAATCTTCCTCTAGAGGGACTTAAAGAAAGTACATTCTTCAGACCTCGCTAAAGCTTCATCGATGCGTACATATAGTTACCGTTCCACTTACTCCTTGTTCGCAATTACCTTTCCTGACCCGATTCGCACTTTTGCAGCAAAAATTATATTAATTTTAACCGTGTGCAGATTTGTTTTGATCTATAACTTTTATACAATTCATTTTTAAGATTGAATAGGTTGTTTTCGAATAAAACAGGAAGATCTAATAGAGCATCGCATTTCAATTTTTTAACAGTGTAAAACTCTACTAGTCAAACGGAATAAATAAATAAATAGGACAGTGATATTGAATTAAAATTGATGCGATTAAAGTAATAAGATCTCGTCCGTGAGTTTTTTCCGATTTAGACTTCCCGGTCAAAGCTCTGTGCCTAAATTGCTAAGAAACAGTTTATTGTTATTGCCCGAAAACATGGGAAGCGTATAGTAGAATGTAGAAATTTCAGATATCATTTATTTTGATATAAACAAGGGTTCAATGGGTAAAGAACTTCTGTCTTAGAAATTATCCGAAGAAAAATGCTCAAGTTACTAAACATTTCTATAGCTGAAAAAAACTGGCACATAGTTGCTTAATAAATTTGGATGTGCCATTTCACATTATGGAGAAAACATGATAGAGAACTTCTCAAAAAGGGTAAGAATAATAAAATTATCCTGCTATTCTGTAAAAGGGATAGGGGAAATCACAGTTCCAATTAAGAATTCCATGGAGAAATTTTAAAATATTGGCTAGAGTGAAAATTTATTTACTTTCTGCGATTAACTGAAATCTTCCATTTTTCCAATTAGGCTATATGAGAGCTTCAAGTAAAAAAGAATATGCGGGAAAATAGAATCAGTTAAATTATTCATTTTCTCATTTATTATCAAAATATTTTCAATCGATAAAATGCCTTCCCTATAAACTATCTGTTGAACATTTCGGAAAAGAATGAAAAAATTATTAAAGTAATTTTTTTTTCTATTTTCGTATGATTTATTTCATTAAAACGTACCGTAAACGTACTTCTAGAAGTTGTTTTATGCATCCCCCCCCCATTATTCAGTTATTTCTTAACGGTACTTCTCTTACCATAAAATTTCCATTCTTCTGCAACGCAGAAAATCATCAGAAGTAGTTGAGAGTAGATAAAGAAGAAACCATAACGGCTGGCTTCCAACCTTCCGAAATTTGTTCCAAGGGCATTACGACACCCCCCCCCTTTACGGGAAGGAAATAAAAGGTATAAATTAGGAGGGGGAAAAAATTCATTCATAAGGTAAGCAGGGTGTGTGTTTTTTCACCTTTTAAGTTACCTTTCTGCTCGTTCAGCGGCTACGAGGAGAATGTTGAATCATTATTGCATCTGAAGTTTTCGTTTTCAATAGGAGAAGGAGGTAGGGAAATATATGAAATATCACGATTTTCATATACTTTTAATTGTTTCAAAATTTTTAGCAATGTAAAACGAGTGAGAATTTTTCACACATTCGCGAGCATGGAAAAAACTGCAAACCACGCAAATCGCATATCTTTTGCTTGGCGCTACTCAAAGATATAGCCATTTTAAAAGTATTAAAGCATGATCACACAACTTGCAGTGCATTAACAATACAAGTACATTATGATGGTATATAAATACCTGACAGACTTTTTATGCCGTTAATTAAAAAAAATGTCATAAAATGATCAAAAGTTATTTACATACAAGAATTTGCTGCCATGTGTGGTGTACAGTTCATGCATGCCGAAAAGCCAACACCTTAGCAGAACTGATGTTGAGAGTAAAACTCATAGCCATGAGATAATACAAAGCGGAAATGTTATTTAGTTTATATTAACGTCCCGTTTTAAAGCAACACTAGCGCTATTTTGGGACGGACCTCGTAATTTTGAAACGTGGTCAGATGACGAGGACGACAACTGAGATGGCACCCCTTCTCCAAACTTCCACACTACACCAGAGGGAGAACGTTTGGCTCCAATGGATTTAACGTGCACCAGACCCGCTTACAAGACGGTTCTTTGGCGGAATCGGGTCTCGAGCCTGAACCCTTCAGTTCCGAGGCCGAGACCATATCACCAGGCCACTCTGTCCAATTCATAATCCTATCCCGATACATTACTGTATCTTAAAATGAGAAAATGTTGCTATGATTCCTCTAATTATAAATACAAGTGTTAGTGGCATGTATGTATGACGCCTCTTAAATAACTGGATGAAATTCAAAACTCATTATTTCAGACAAGAGAAAGCATACTATATCATCTTTTCACATTTAAATATTTGATTAATTAGAAAATAGGAGAAAATTTGCCGTTTTCCCGCAGTAATTTTGGAGCTAATTATTCTACTTTAAAATTCAAAATTTCACGTTTTCGATTGTATTAATTTCATTTGCGGTCAATGTGCCTTTCAATTTTTATTTTTCTTCAAAATTTAATAAATAATTCAACAGAAGCAAAGCACTTTGAATTATAGAAAATTCCTTTTTAGGCAATGGTAAATGGTTTGAACTACTCTACTTATATTTTTTGAGATTTGCTAAAAAGTAAATTTAAAAACGTTTTTTATTAGTTTGAAAAGAATTCGAAAGAATTTTTCATAATTAAGATTTTTTCAGAAAAATTAAGGCTCTTGAAAATCCCTGTCATCTTTAATGGCGCCTTTTATGTAGTAATAAATAAGAATACTGTTCATTGTTCAGATCGTCGTTGTTTTCATTCCGTCTATATTAATATGAAGTAATAAATAGCAAAATAAAAGAAATATTGATTTGTTGTTAAAAAGTTGCAACATTTTTTGCAAAATAGCATATGTAGAATTATGAAGATATTATGACCTCAAGAAAAGCCAGGTATGTGTGTTTATTTATATATATATATATCGCTATCAACTCTTCAAAACTCCAAAGTTGTTTAATTGTTAATCAACTGAAATTCTAATTAAGATTTTGGCGTTTTTTTTGCAGTATTTTCGAAAATAGTGTAAAAATAATTTTTTTAAGCTTTATTATCTCGCAAACTAGCTTTTCAGTGACACAAATTTCATTTCTGTACGATTTGTTTCTTTCATATTTATAATTTTTTCAAAATTAATTTTACATACAATTTGAAATAATATTTTTTATGGTTGAAAAACAAGAGAAGATAGAAACTGCTATTACCAGAACACATGAGCAGAATTCCGGAATACTAAAAAAAGTATTCAAAAGCGGACGATTAACAATTTATAACAGAAGCAGCTATTAATTTCTAGCTTATTCTCATGTTTTTTTATGAATTATACTTAACTACTTAATTGTCTCAAAACGCTCATTAAAAACTTTCATACTTTAGTATTTGTGAACAAAATGTGGGGTACTTATATAACACATATTAATAACTAGGAAAAAATGAGCTATTAGCGATTTTTAAAAATCCTCTGTTTTGAAGGATATTCTGATTTCAGTTAAAAAAATGATTTAGACGATAAAATTATTTTGTTTATTATAATATTTTAAACAAAAGTACTTTTACATTGAAAATATTAGGCATAAATGTATTTCAGTTTCATGCAACGACTGGTATATCAGCTTAATAACATACAAAACAATAGAAGAACTATAATTTAAAAGTTTTTTAATCTAAGAAATAACAAATAAGAGACAGAAATCATAATTGCTAGAATTGGAAAATAAATGAAATCCAACAAATTATTCAACACAAGAGAAAAAAAAATGGACGAAATATAAATGATAGCTAAACCTTTATTCTAATTAACTGTTTTGTTAAAAAAAATCAAGACTATTCCAGTAGCTTCCGCATATTGCTTTGAAAATATAGAACCATTAACAATCGCTCGAGGAGGAGAAAAAGTGGAAATACGATGCCATCGGCCGGATATCGAAACGGCAAAATCGATGACCAGAAATCAATACGAAAAGTATGGAGGAGGAGGAAAGAATAATTGACACTTCCCCAACTCATACAGCAAAATGCACTTACCAAAGAATATCCAAGAAATTAAGAGAAAATAAAGGGTTGACAAGATAAAAAGCTTGTAACTTCATTTTTATTGATTAAAAACATTTACTGATAAAAGTCTTCAAATCGCTGAGGAGGTCAAAGTCAATTAAACTTCGTCTTATACACCGAAGAACAATGCCTTCAATGCGCTAATTTTCTGCCAATTTGAACGTTTTCAGCTCTACTACGGACAAGTTCAGAATTTTGGAAAGTGAATAGAAGACAAAGACAACGTCTAAATAAGAATCCAAACATTTACTTGTAATCAACTTTAACTCTAAACATACCAATATTTCGCTGTTGCATTGAAACTATGACCATTGGCAAACGATCATTTGACTGATACGCTTTAGTGTTAGAGTTTAGAAGCCCATATATGCTTAGTATATTTACGGCAAAGTTAAGATTCAAAAGCTTTCAGTATTTAAAAAATTAAATATGTTATGAATGCTTACGATAATTGGAAATTTTGCTTTGTATTTATGACATATCTGGATTTAAATTTTGAATCTGTAATATCAAGAATAACACTAAAAAAATCTTTTCACAAGAAAAAATACTGCAAACACTTATATTCACACGATAAACCAATATTGCGAACAAAATTTCATCACAAAGAACAGGGTTATTAAAGGAGAAAAGACCCGAATTAAATAATTTAAATAATGAAACGAATCAAATCTCACAATATGCTAATGATTTGCTTCCTCAAATCAGAAAATTCCAAAAAGAAAATCAAAGGATCCACAGTTTTAAAAATAGCACGCAAAAATTATGATCTAACAATTTCATGGCGTTTAGAAGTTTTTAAACAGACTAAATCAATTTGTAGGAATATAAATATTCCCTTAGAGTTCATTTTTCAAACTCATTAATGGAAAAGGTCGTTTTACTTTTGAATGGCCAAAATTGATAATTTGCAAGCAACTTCAGGATTTCTGATTAGCTTAGCGATAACTGATTAGAGGATATCAAATGAAAATTATCCACATTCAGAGAAAGTATTTCAAAACTTCGATTTACATGGTCGGGTCTTATCAAATGAGCTAATTGGGCGCTAGTCCAGGAATGCCTAAATATTTACTGTACTTATTTTATTTTGATTTGATTTTGAACGAAAGTATTTCGTCGTTATTGGGACATTTAACATTGGATGTCGAAATGTGGACAATCTAAGTTAAATGTATTTTTTATATAAAATCTGACAAATTAAGAAATATAGTTCAAATCCAAATTACAGATAGATTGGCCGCAAATAAAGGCTAAACAAATTATAAATTAAAATAAATATTCATTGTGATCAAATAAATAATTGTAAACGCAAAATATTTGTATACATGCAACTATTATCATATTAATTATTTCATTTATTGTATTATCTAAATACAAAAATTTGTATACTTGAATAATACTCTTCTTACATTATAAATAAGTATACAAATTTTTGTGGCAATTAAATATTTTTAAAATGTTAAAATACAGAGCGATTCTATACGCTTTATCACACTAATTTAAATATTAACAGTATTGTGTATTTTTATTAAATAAATATACAGAATAGAATAGAAAAATACCTTTTTTAACAATGGAAAAGGTAAAATTATTCATGCATACAATAAAAGAAAGAAGAAACTGTCTTGCAAAATCCTATTTTGAAAAGACATTTGTAAAATTTGGAAGCGGAGAATCAGGAAACAGGGAAAAATCAGAGAACTTCATTTCTAAATTATATCATTTGGTAAACACTTTCGCCATACGGATTCAAATTTCTATCTAGGGTTTTGATGGCGCTCCAAATTACTTTAGACCAGGGGGCTCAAATTTATTAAAACATGCTTATTAAATAAAATTCAGATGATATGATGCATTCCTAAATACTTTTCCTACAAATTTCTATTTTGAGTTTAAATTACTAAGAATGGAAAATTATTTGTTTGCAGCTTATTTTTCTTTTTAAAAAGTCTAATGCTACTTTTTCATTATAATTTAAGACACAATGAGTTCAGTTTTTAAAAAGAAATATTTATAAAAATTAACAAATTATGTAAATTTACATTCAGTTTTGAGACAGAAAAAAAAAAAAATCAAATTGCATAATAACCAGTTAAAATGTATCGATTTTTATTTGCCGTCTGATGATATATCGCCACAGAGAATCGGTTTTCGTGACTCAAGTATATGATAGATGCGAGCGAATTGAGAATTACGGAATCATTCAAACCACTGAGTTAATTACAATCAGGCACTCTTCTGTCCCACATTCATAAGCATCCAGAAGAAAATTGCATCCCTCAGCACACTGAATGGAATTCTTCTGGAAAATCGATCAGCAGCAGAATAACTCGGCATCTCTCAATATGCTTGCCTTCATATGAAATGATATATCGAGGAGTGTTTTGCTCCTTCTTCTACACATGAAATGAACCTTAAAGAGAATAGTTTGGAGCCACGATCTTTCCCGACGCTTCATGAAAAAAAATCTTTAAATTCTTTCTATACTATTCGATTTTCTATTTCCACTTTACATCTTTAAGAAGAAAACTGGGGCATTTTATGAACCTTAAAGAGAAAAATTATTGAATTTGGTTTTTTTTCTGGATTTGAAAACCAGCTCATATTCTGAAATATGCATTTTTATATAAAGCATCGGGAAATTCCTATTAAGCTGACTAAAAGACTTTCTGAAAATCAGCAATAAAAATTTAATAATATGAAATTGTAGATAGGATTCAAAACGACAGTGTGTAACTATATATAAATTATAATATCCAATTTTACCAGAGAAAATGAGTTTTTGAATTAGCATATTTTTCCACTTATATCGAATATTTCTATCTAACGCACTTTTATCTGTGAAATTTTTCTCTGCAGAACGTGCTATTCCTTGGTTCTGAGTGAATATAATATTCCAAAAATAATAGATCATCTTTCGATATGGTAGCTGTATCAAATATGTAAATAGAAGAGTTAAAAAATTTGTTTACAAAATATTCTCTTTGGAGGTATTTTGAAATGAATAGCGTTTTAATTTTCTGCTTAATGAATTGCATAAAAACCCGGAAATCTTTGAAATAGTTTTGAAGCGACGCACACTTCGTTGCAACATAAGGAAAAATAATCCTTGAATTATATTTTAAACAAAGTATGCATTTGCCTATTAATTCTATCCAGTTATCACAATATACGATTGCCTATAGAATTGAGGTTTTTTCCTCTCAATTTTCTGTAACAAAGAAAAGGTGTAATTTCCAATAATTTTAAAATATTCTGTAAAATTCCTTTTTCGAAATTTTTTTATATTTTCTTTAATATAATTTTTTAAAATTCGTTTTCTCTTGCATAATAATTACAAGCTAGACAATTTTAAGGCTATTAAAATGACACAATGAAATCTATGGTGATAAGCATTTTGCAAATTTTAATTACATATTATCATTATTATGGTTCTTATTTGCCATTTGAAATATCTAGTTTTTTTGTACCAGTCTTTCAAGGCTTTGTTATATGTTTTAATATCAAACGATACAGCCAAATATTCATTTGTAGAAATAAAAATAATTTGATACAGTAGTACTGAAAATGCTCCTCTATTTTCGGTATTAAAGTATTCACACTAAAATATCCCAGTGAATTCAAATATTGACTGATATATTTTGGTAAGAAACTTTAAAATTAAAGAAAGCATTTATTTCAAACGCAAATCTGAAATTCCTTTATAATAAACGACTTTAAAAGGTGTTCTGCATGCACAAATAAAAGTTAAAACATTAAAATTTTGCATTTATCACAATTCTGAAATATCATATATATTTGATATTTATATGCTACCGGCGAAAAGCAGATTTACTTTACTTAAATCACTTTACTTTACCTGTTATTCTTTAAAAATAAAATATATATTTAAAGTAGATTATTCACAAAACAATGCGAATATTAAACGAATGGATATGTTATTTCTGTAGACAATCATCCATTTATGCTTTTCTTTGCCAGTTTTAGATTTTCATAAAAAAATTATTTATTTTTGTAATTCTAACTTGGAAATTGAAATTTCATGACTTCTTTCATGGTTAAAGACTAATTATCAATTTTCATCGAGGAAAAACGGCGATTATTCTATAAAAAAGAAACCTCAACTATCAATTATTTTCTAACAAGAATGAAAAACATGCATTCTCTGAGGTTCCCTCTAGTTGTTCACAAAGTTTTTCCGCCAAAGACAATTAAATTACAGTAAACTTACAAAGTGAACACATATGCCATAATTTAGTGATGTTTGCAAATGAACTGAATGATCCACCGCACAATCCATTTTTCAGCTTATACTATATTTTGCTATGAATTTATATTACTGGCTATAGATAAAATGGGATTAAAAATTAAAAAAGGGGTGCGTACACTTGTCAAGCAAGTCTGTATTCAGAAATATTGATTTTATTATAGACAAAACAGAAAAGATCGTTTATATCGAAGTTTAGTTCCGTTTAGTTACATTAACGTCTCGTTTTAAAGCAACACTAGAGCTATTTTGGGATCGTTTATATCTAAACAGAATATTTTGCAGATAAAAAAAAACCCCGATATAACCTTTTCTCAATTACTTATGCAAATAAAGTCCACGATTTCTGAATAAAAGATATATTTGATGGTTATATCCCCGAATGTTATTTTGTTTATATGCAAATATTGTGCTCACCAATTTCACTGTGCATTAAATTTCTCGTTCAAGCGCTTGAATTAAGTAGTACATTCTTTCCGAACTTACTTCTTTAATGTTTTTTATAAGGAATATATATGAATAAATTCATTTAAAACTTCCTAAGTTCCTGCCACTTATTTTTAACTGTGTATACGAGAATTTTCTTATACCAGTATCAAAAGATTATATAATGCAGATTCGTTGAAATTCCTGTTTTTATTTATCTAAAAAAAGACAATTTCCAGTTGCTCCTGGGATGCACAATGAAGGATGCAGAATATGGATTGCTGCATTTTATGCCTCAACTTTCAATAAGCTAAATGAAGGAACTGTGCAACTTGTTGATACTCTGCTGCATGAAGCTCAGACCAGTTCATGAATAAATGTTTTAATATTTTTAAAGCAAAACTTAGAATCATACCGATTCTAACTTTTGTTTTAAAAAGTTTCCTCTGTGCTTTTGTTCCAAAATTCCAAAAATATTTCTGAAAATCTTTAGATTATATTCTGCTTATCTCTACAAAATAGAATATTTGGAAATGAATAGTAATTTAATTTACAAACTGGTTATAAACGCAGTCAGTAAGATTGAAATTTATTTATTTGATTTGTAATGGAATACTGTTATATCCAGAAAACGACTACAACACATTTTTTAAGTCTTATGCACCAATGCATAATTAAAGTGATAGTAGCAAAGAGCAGAAATGATTAAGAATGTTCACCCCAATCTTAATATGAAATTCCTTACGCGTTCGATTCCATTTTGCAACAGTCAAATCAACCAAAGCATAATGAGGAACAGAAATTCACTTCATACACTATCCTAATTTAAAGAACTCGTTTGGTTATCCTGTAACAAAGCAAGTCGACTGCTTAAACAGAAAAGAAATTTAAAAATATAACAAAAAACGAAAGAATACGTTATTTTTTACCGGCGTGAACTTAGAAGTCTCATCAATAACTCTTCTAAAAGGCAGGGAACTAAATTCGTTTTAAAATGTTAACACGGTAGGGATGTTGGATCAGAAAAGAAATGACTCCACCCCAAAATCCCTAGCTCTTCCAGTGGAAGTCCGTGATCAAGAACTTGACAAAATGGTAACAAAACCAAAACTACCCAAGTGGACAAAAAACTGCCTGCGGTTAGAATGGTTGCCGCGCAATTTAATACCGATTTGCGCCAAATGGCATCGCCAATTATTTACACAGATTAAACAATTGATTCACACTGTATTTAAATGAAAGTAAGTTATTATTGTGTTAATAACCAACTGTTTAGGGGAAAATTCTAACTGGATAGATATTCAAATATGGAGCAAATAGGAAGCAAGTTCACTGTTTTCTTTAATATGCTTCTAAAAGTTTTCGGAAAAGTAGTTGGCAGTTTCTTCACACAAGATATTAGTTTAAATTCAAGCAACTTTTGCTTATTGTTGCATCTAAAAATAAATTCTAAATGAATGAGGCTCCTTAAGAACAATGAATGAGTACATTGTACTAGAACTAATAGAGCAAAATAATAGTATGGAGCATTTATCATCTCATGCTCCTAATTAAAGTAATACCTACTGTAGAATCAGAAATAAGGTTACGAACTATTCAATTTGCAAATGCTTGCAAGAAATTAATAGAAGTCTTACAATTAGATACTATATTAAAATTCTGCGAAATGAAAGCTTTTTTCGTATTCCTGCGTTAAAATGCATGCTATTCGTTGAAGAAAAATCAAATAAATTTTCCATCTTTTGAAAACAGACATGACTTTTGTAATTGATTTCACTTTTTCAAAAAAAAAAAAAAAATCACTTTTCTAAATAGGAAACATTTTTCTGTTCCAATGCACTTTTCGCATTTTTATAATATTCCAATGTCATTACATGAAAAAATTATCATTAATGAATAAATATGGTACTTTATCAATAGAAAATTAGTTTGATAATAAGTCCAAAACAAAGATACAAAATATCCTTTTTGCAATTCTATGACTAGAATGTTCAGAAAAGATTCTAAAAGATTCGATCTCGGTTGATTGTTTTCGTCTCTCCTAAATGAAGTAAAACAATGAACTTCAGAGAAAGATTTTTCATTAGGCAAGTAAAGAATAGCAGGAAACATTTAATGTTCATTATTTGAATATGAAGAGAAAAATTTTTTTAAATAAATAATACATAACTAGATGACAGGTGTATTTTCTGTTTACTTTTATGTTACATTTTGTAGTCAATCATTTAATGGAAAGGTATTAACCGATCTATCGGAGAAAAGTTAAACGATTGTAGAAGTCAGAAGTAGTTTAAAATTGGAAGCAAATAATATGACGCACTAAATCTTTTTGAATCGAACATAGTCTTCGAACATAGACTAACAATATCACTTTTTATTTTTTTAACGTTCTACTCTCAAAATCTGATTCAAAACTGAAATAATGTGATGCTTCCTTGAAATTTTCTTTCATATTCAACAGTAATACAAATCTGTCGATCTCATGATCATGGCTGGTTGGCATTTATTATAAATTAGCTATCTAAAATCTAGATTTGGCATTGATGCTCCAGCCGTGATCTGTAGGATAATTAGAAAAGAAAAATATTTATTAAAACCATATTTCAAACTGAAAATCAAAAGCAGCTTTCTTTTTTTATTTTACTTGGCAACTATTCCAATTCTTTAAAAATATGACTCGCCTCGTTGAAAATCTCTTGGTATTAAGAAATTAGGAAAGTATTTTATGTTTAAAATCTGTAAAAGAGTTTTACTACTGGTCTGACAAGACAAAGCTAAGGAAGTCAAGCTAACAAAATTTTAAGTTCCTTAATTCAAATATTGTTTGTAATCAATTCGCTTAAGTAAAAATTCAGAATCATATTTATTTAGTATTTGTCAGAAATTTATGTATTCCCATCGATTAGCGAATTTCGTATTTACTAAATTCACTAATCTTTAAAAGAAATAAAATTCGAAAAGCTTGTCTAATACTTAAAAAGATTTGCAGTATCTGAATTCAGTATCTAGTAGTATTTCATTTCTTCAGTAACTAGTAGTATTTCACCTTAGACCCGAAGGTGAAAGTCTTTGAATGGCAAGGTCAAGTCTTTGTCCGAAAAGAATTTAGTGAGTGCACGGTTTTGAAGGGCGAGAGCAGGAAAGCTTCGGCTTTCCTGGAATTCGTTAAGGGGATTAGAGTAACCGCAGGTAAAGCGTGTTCCATCGATATTCCCAAAAGTTCAACATGCAATGCAGTCCAATCACAACGTTATCGAAACTAGCAAGAATATTTAGGAATTATTATTTGTAGAAGCACATAAGAAATCAAATATTAATTCCTAGATATTTTTCTGATATATTTTTAAAAAAGCTAGAATTGTTTTTGTAAGCTTGAATACTATAAGCAATGGATTGTTTTATCGTTATTATTTAAATCTCCGCAAAATGAGGAATGGAAGAATAGAATACAAGGCAATTCTCTTTTCGAGCAAAATTGAGGGAATATTGCGGCTGTTAATCATTGTTTTATCAATTGATATACAAAAATTGCAAATTTATTCAATTTTGAAATAAAATGAGTGTTTGTGAGATGAGTTTTTTTGCAAATCATTCGCTAAGTTTTTAACAGAGTCTTCGTAAATTGATGCAAGAAAGATTATGTAAAGCCATTAATCAATGAACATTTGATTTTCACGATCGCAATAAACTAAACAATCTTTCAATAAGTATTTGAGACAAAGTGAATGGGATCTTTGAATGTCAAGCGTAACCCAACAAACATCTAATTTCAACTTGATTTGTTAGTTATCAATTGAATTACATATCAAGAACCAAAAATTTCCACTTTGCAATATATTACCATCATTGTGAGCACAAATTATCTGTTTATAAAAAAAAAAGTTATACAAATTCAATCAAATAGGCGTTTTTCTAAAAATGATAGTTGTATATAAAGTTCATGGGCTTGTACAAATAGAATCGAAGATGTTTCGGGTAAGGATGCATCGCCAATTCATGTGCCCCAGCTGAATGAAACGGGTTACGCCACTCCTATTCCGAATCGAGGATAAAAGTAAACAAAACGAAAAAATTTAAATAAAATGCCCGGAGTTGTTTTAGGGGTTTAAAAACTATGTGTGAGAAATGGGCGTTGGTCCCAAAGTGGACCGAGAGGAACAGAGGAAATGCAGTTCATAACCAGGAACTGTTCTCATCTGCTCCAAGCAATAACCTCTTCAATGTTTATTTTTAATCTTTTTATACAAACGATTAACTCATTTATTTATGAATACATTACATCAAAAGAGATACAAACTGTATCTCTATTTTCACATTTAAAAAAGTGCTCAAATATATTATATATATATATTGGAAAAGAAACTATTTTGAAGCACAGAACTGCTAAATGAAATAAAGAGACTCCTTAGGTGAATTAATAAGCTAGTTTCTCAAAATATTCTTTATATATATATATATATAACATACTTGAATATCGAAAACCTGTCTACAAAGATCTTCATTTATATATACGTATGCAACACACATTTTAAAAAATCTTGCCGAGGATGTATCTTCCAATTCACTACAAACATACTTCGATGTGAAAGAATGTTACGTGCATCTTTAGATATATCTGTATTATCGGTAAACTTATATAATTCTAAACAAAGCAATTTTTTAATTTCAATTTTGATTTGAATCACGCAAAATATTTCTATCCATTCGCATTGTGAAACAAAACAAAACTGAAGTTTCTGCGAAACAAATTAGTTCGTTGCAGAAATTGAAGAATTAAACATTTGTTGTCAAGGTATTAAGGATCACTTGAAGATCAAATTAAAATCGTTCGTTTTCCATAAAAAAGATAAGATTTCAAATATTGTACTTGAAGAAGAAAAATGTTGAAACACTGAATTTTTTTTCTTTCTAACCTCTATTTTTATGCATTTATGATTGAGTAACTTTGAAAATTTAACTTCCTTCCCCCACCCCTCGACAAAATGTACTCTAAAATCCTTTATATAATCCGAGGATGAATTTTTCAAATACCCACAAGATACTAAACTTTATCTTCACAAATATTTCAATAGATTCCTCATGTTCATTCTGTAACGACTCTTATACTTTATATACAGAAACAGTTAATTAAAAGTACTTAAAATTACACAAAGAATAAAACATCAGTAATGTATCTGTTAAGAGAAAAAGAATTTTAGATCATTTTGTGAGAACAGTTTTGCAGACGGGTAAATGCATCAATGAATACAGAGTCCTTTTACTAGTCAACTTGTATCTAAATTATCTCATCAAGATCAAGCATAATCAGATTTTAAAATTATTTTATTTTCTTAGAATGACCATAATATCGAATATTTCATAATTTCTTATCTGTTTGAGAATCTACATAAAATTTCAGTCCCTCCATATTGAAACTCTTCTCTCTCTCTCTTTTTTTTAAATTTTAGATCCATCTTGAATATTTTAGTTCTTCTATAAAATAGAACACACAAGACAAGTTATGGTTCCGAGAGAACAAGGGAAAAAAAAAAAACCCCTAGTCTAACCCTAGTTCAGATTCACGAGATCCATTCAAAGCCGTTCATAATGGAACGTTAATCTAACAAATAAAATAAACTCAATTTTCACAACTTATTTAAAATTGTAAGGATATTCCCTTCATTTTAATATTTTATATTAAAACTAGTTTCTTATGCGAGTCTAAAATGATATAAAAAAATAGCTTAATATATTTATGACAGAATTTTCATATCAAGTGATAGAAGTTAAATTATAGTAATCGCATCCAACCAGACGCACACATAAAAGGAGAAAAAAAAACAATTAATAAACTTGGTCAAGAAATGAAAAATATCTCCTTCCTGTAAACCCCTTTCCTCTCAACTACTAATTCATGACCGTCACCCAGTATGTTAAAGTTCTGTCTCTGACAGCCGAAACTTGGGCGGTCATGGACCCCTTTTTATCTGGCGCATACCTGGGTTGCTCTAGAAGCAGGCCGAAGAGCAAAAAAGCAACATTACGTGAAGCCAGTTTCTACAAGAATGCTAACTGTTAGGTTCGAACGTGCTGATGAAAAGATTGATCGTCATATACGATGCATGTTTATTTTAATGTCTGAATTTTTTGCCTCCACCCGAAGGCATCGAGCAATCGTGTGGAAAAAGTAGATTCGCGTGAGGTCGAATTTTTGAAGATGAATGAAATTTGCATTGTGTCTACCGAGTTGGAAAGAAACGTCGCGAGTTGAAAAGAACGGAAGCAAAATTAAAAAATTTTACCGCAAATCAATCTTCTATTTCTTTGAATTCTTAAAGTTTATATATTTATATATTTTTTAATTTCTAACAATTATACTATACTATCTACTGCAAAGACTCTTATGAAGCGGGAAATTTCTTGACAGGTTTTCCAATCATGGTCCATAGAACCCCATACTTGTTTAAATGTTTATATTATATATAATAACGCTTTGCCCATGTGAACACGATAGCTTTATTAATTTTGATCGAATTTGAACAGGAAAAGGTATATTGTAGGGAGGGCGAAAATATCTACCAGTTTCCTAGATGGGGCACAGAGCTCAAAAGGAGTGAAAATACCAGGAGAAAGAAATTTGCTTTCTCCATAATTCTCTTACTATTGAATTCAAATTAGGACAATGATCACTTCAACAAAATGGTTTTTTGCACATAAGGTTTGTCGATAGCTGCAAAGGCTTAAAAAGTTTGTGGCTGAAAATAATTCTTAGTCCCCAACTTCCGAGTGCTTTTTAATCTACGCTTCTACTATCTAATCACCTGTTGCTTTTTCTTCCACCATCTTTCATCTCCAGAGCTTCAATCCTAAGGAAATGAAAGGCTGAATTCTTTTTTCTTCTTCTTACGTCTCCAAACATATGGAAGCTACTTTCGCCTTCTGTTAGTCAGTAGAACAATGCATTTAAAGGCATATATAAAAAGTCACCAGAATAACGTTTGCCAATTGATTCTAAAAACCTCCGCGCTTTTGTGTATGCGTTAGGATGGGTTTAATTTGACAAAATAAGGGTGAGAGGAGAGAGGAAAGGAGAAGATGTTTAAGTAAATACCGCAAATGCGTACATCCTTCCGCATGTCACCCCTTAGAGAGATTGAACCGTTGAAAAGTGGTGGTCTCGGAATATTGAAACAAACATTACCTACGGTAGTAAATAATAATAAAGCCCACAAATGAAGCGCTATTTACGTTTTGCACAACGTTCTGGTTAACATCAACACACTTTGTAATCTGTCCACGAAACTTGATAAGATAACATGAAATTGTTAGAACTCCAAAGAACGAATGATGGATTCTCGACATTAAGTAGAACATCACAAGAGATCATTTGAATGCAAGTCATCGGGTTAGCGATTGTTTGTTTATCGCCAAGATATAACTTTTATGCGTTTATTTTTTGATAAGGAAAGTTATTGTTTCCTATATTTAAAAACTCGGGAGAAATATTTTGATTGCTTTTTTACTTTAACAAGAATTCTGTAAAACTTGACTTTCAATAAAAAATTTACTTGCATTCATTACTTGTCATTCATCTCACCTTTCAGAGATAAATTGATCGATTTGAGCTCACAAAAATTACCTTGCGAACGGTATTAAGTCTTTTTAAACTTTCCACTTACTTCCTTTTTTCACTGGAAAATTATTTTCACCTTTAATTCTGAGTGAAAAAATGTTGCGACTTCAAAGTTGAAAATAAAGCAGAAAACGAAACAAATTATATATATAATCAAGAAAAAAATTTTATTCCATAAATTTTAAAATAAAAATGTTTTCTTGACCCTTTTTTATTTGCAAAAGAAAAGTTTTCGTGTCCACAGTTAAAGAAGCAGTTTAATAGATCTCTTTATTACACAAAACAAAGGGTGGGAAAACTCGTGGTATACAATGGTTAACTTTACGTTCTAGCAAGTCTGTTTAGTTTAGTTATATTAATATTCAGTTTTTAAGCAATACCAATGCTATTTTGGGACGGACTTCGCAATTTTGAACCGCAATCAGATGACGATGACACCAGAGCTAGCATCTCCCTTACCAAACTTCTGCGCCACACCAAGTGGAGGACATCTGACTCTGATGGATTTAATGTGCACCAGACCCGCTTACATTGCTGGGTTTTTTTGGTGCAATCGGGTCTCGAACCTAGAACCGTTCAGTGTTGAAGTCGAGACCTTACCACAAGGCCACCGCGGCCTTTGCGTCCCATCAAGCATACTAGTATTTAAAAAAAAATTAGTAAATATTTCTTAGTTTACATCAGTAATTTTTATATTTCTACTTCTGTTACAATTCCTGTATTCCTAAGTTATTAAAATACACAAATATTTAAAAGAGGTTTTTCCCCCCTATAGATATAGAATCTACATGTATCATATGCAAATAGAAGTAATCAAGATTCAGTGCTGCTCAGATTCGAAGGTAAGATTTAATGAAAATGGGATACGCAAATTTTAGAAATATTGAATCACCCAAGCTTGAAAACATTCGAAAATTGGCATACGAACAAATTTCCACGTTTGGAAGTACCTATTCATATCAGCAATTATCTTCGCTCATGAAAAGAAATTTCTCTTATCAGATACAAAAGTACTGATATTTACCTTGGATCAGCTTTGAAAATAATCAGTACAAGCAACATATTCTTTTCTAATTAAAAAATAATATATATGAACGAGTTTATCATCTTGTATATTATATATATGCTGTCCACATAAGCTTAAACCTCATTCACTTGACATGAGTTCGTCATCTTTGTCTAAGACGATCTCGTACTGCATAATTCGAAAATATGCTAATTTTATAAAACGTAATTTAAAATGTATACACAGATTTCCATATCGTCAGATTATGGTTAGCATGTACAGTCGTGTCCTGAATTTCCGGCCTAATCTTTTGCAAATGAATAGCGTAAAATCCAGGTAGGCTGGAGTTCTATAAATGGTCCCTTTCAATTCAGTCCCCAAAATTATCAAAAGGCATTTTTACTCTTAATGACCTCTCGGTGCAGACCAGTACTTTAGAAATGTTTATTGAGCATTTTACAGTTTTAAGAGGAAGTACAATGACAAAAATTTTGTACATATTTTATAATGTCTAACTTAATTGGAGGAAACAAAATCATGTACACTGTATAACATGAATACATACACATTTAATATAAACATTTAGATCTGATAAAAATTATTTTAACATATTTTACTAATCATTAATATGCGTGAAGAGGTAAATAAACCGAAATGAAGTAATCAAAGATTTTGGTATCTTTGGGGAAAATTTTTGATAGCTTTGAACTGTTATTTATCCAGAAATGTGCGATAACGTTTTGGAAAATCGTAGAAAAAAATTTTAAATATTGAAAACTCTATAGAAACTTCACTTTTTACTCACTTTTATTTTAGCGAAATTGCCTTATTTATGTCTCTGGAATACCGTAATCGATTTTTCTTTCGTTTCTTGATATGCTGATATATTGAAATTTTATCCACTTGTGTGTTCTCGATGGTACTAGATTAATGCTTTCAAAAATAATTCAAATAATTTAATTAAATTTTGATTCCACACGAATGGTGACATTAGCGAGAAAAATAATTACAAGTTTTCTTAATGAATTATAAATTAATGACTAAAAAGTTAAAATAGCAAATCTACTTTAGCATGCTAATAAAAATGCGTTGCAAAAATCATTAATTATATTTATAATAGAGTATTCTTAATAAAAAGCAAAAACAAAAATCCCTATTTTTGAGAAAAAGTGAAAGAATTTTTTTTTATTGTCTTTTATTTTGAAACCCGATCATGAATTTGAACACATCAAAAAAATTGTAATCTGTCAATAAATATTTATAAAAGCATTTGATAAACTTGTTATGCGACATAACTATAGCAACAAAGCAATAAGTTATAACCAGCGGGAACAGATTCATCTAACATTGCAATCTTAAATCAAAATATTTTGATTGAATGAAATATTATTCTAAAAATAATCAAAAAAGTAAATTCAATTTATTATACTGTTAAGACAAAAAAATAAATAAATTATAAGTTCAAAGTTGAAACATAAATCTGTTCATCTGTAAACTTAGTTTCTTTTATTGAAATTAATTACTGTCCCTCCCCATGCTTACAAAATCATTCAAATGCCTTAGGTTAAAAATTTAACCTCATTAAATTCCTCCTTTGAATGCCATATAATGACTTAGTTGTGCGGAACTTATTTTTTAAAGTGATAGAATTTGATTACACAGAAAATTGTCTTATTTTAAACTTATTTTATAACGATGCAAATTCATGATAAACGTTACTACAATAGTTCTCCTTCAAAAGTAAAGAAATACTTTTACCTTTCCATGATCGACAGACAAACTGAACATAGCGGGACCTCATGGTAAGATGGCAGGATCTATAAAGGCTTATCACACTTCAAACCGCAGAATCTTTTGCAAAATTTTAAAATGAAAACATACCCTTTCGACATTTTTTTATATAAAAAAAGGCATTACGAAATAGATAGATATACAAATATCCGATATGACATAAAAAAGAATGCAATTTTCAAACAAGTGCTTCGTTTCTTTCCGGTTGACCCATAACGACAAAATGCTTGTGGTCAGAATTTTCGGGCAGGGATAGAACCCAAGGGAACTAAATGACAGTTTCCCAGTCCAGAAACCTGTTCTTAGTTTCTTGTGAAAAGAAGGGGCGATTTAGTTCAGCGGTTCTCAGAGGAAAGTAAGTAACTTTTGGCTGGTGGGACAAAAGTTTCGCAGCGTCGCTGAAAATGCAATATAAGGGGAGGGGGGGAAAAAATCTCCAATTATATTGAGAAAATCTTTTTTTTTTCAATAAGGAGAAAAATTCTATAATTTTGATAAATTAATAAAGTATCTTGCTATTTTTTATTCTCATGCAAGTAATTGCAATTCAAAATAAATGAGACCGCATTATTTCCCAAGACTCATTCGATTTTTCATTTGTATCTAATACAGAAACTCCTGGCTCAAATGCATTTCTAGGTAGACCCTAAAGCACCAATTGTTGACAACAACAATAATTTTAAAGTGTTTCACCGAACTCAGACATTTGTTCATAGAGAATGGCATGCGTGATGTGTTACGGCTTATTCGGAATTTGATTTTGGTTTAATTTTATGGCACATGAGCCAGATTTGGTCATTCTGCGCCAACATTTGTTAAACGTGGTTTGCATGTTAAAAAATTAAGGCATTGTAAAAAAAGATACCATTAAATCTGATGTAAAACTTAAATATCTTTTAAAAAGGCAAACATATTTCAATGAAGGTTATCACATAAAATGTCATTTAAGTTAAAAACAGTCTCGCCGAAATTAACGTGTTGTTGTGTACGGAAATTTTGGCATTCATACAAAATATGTTTAATCGTTAAAACAAAATTGCATTTATTACAAAGTGTTGCATGATCAGAATGCAAAAGATTCTTTTGGGTTAAACAGGTATGGCCTATTCGGATTCACAGTTATATTAGCGTTCTGTTTTAAAGCTACAACAGGGCTATTTTGAACCACGACCAGATGACGAGGACGATACCTGAGCTGGCACCCCTTCTCCAAACTTCCGCACCACATCAGCGGAAGGACGTTTCGCCCCGACGAATGTGGCCTATTCGGAGTCTAGTTATAATGACATCTTTCTTTCTGGTTAAAGTTTTACTTTTGAAGCATTTGACGGCTGTATTTGAAATAGCTTATTTGTAGAAAGCTTTTCTCACATAGATTGTCAAAATATTTTGAATTATTTTTATTGCTTGTAATGCATTGAATAATGGAACGAAATTTCTTTCATTAGACGAGCTTTTTTTGCTGCCTTGTCGGCTTTTGTATTTCGCTAAATTCCAATATGTCCAGGAATCCGGCAGAATTTAATTAGGAAATCATTTTTGTGAGAATTATATATGTGCAAACTATTTAGAATTAAGGAATGACTTTCCAATGACACATTCTTAAAAACTGCAATACTACTTTTCGAATCAGTATATATAATGAATTTAGAAAGGGATGTCGTAGCAATTTTCAAAAAGCTTAAATACACTGCAAAAAAATTCGGATGTAAAGACAGAACAGAATCGGTGAAATCTTTCGGTTATTGTTAAGTCTCGGAAATCTGCTGCTGAGCCGGCATGATTACCACATTTTAACCCATCTGTATAAATATTATACGGGATTTGAAGGCAGAAACTTCAGCTTCTTATCTGATCGCCTGAATTTAAATTCCCTGTTTTCTAAAACAGGACGCGAGTAAATCCTAGAGAGGACCCTTAAACAATGTATGTCTCGGTCCCATCTTTTTCTCACCAACTTCAAAAAGCAGATTTTTTAAAATTAATTTTAATTGTAATTTTCATGTAAGTAGTTTCAACCAATAAATTCTAATAAACCGAAATAATACAACATCAAATCTCGAAAGTTGTCTTCAGTATCTCTCTTACGAAGAATTCAAATTTAAATTTTTTTTAAAAATAAAATATTTTTACAAAACTAAATATTAATTAAGTATCGGACAGTTTTTAAATTATGAAGCAACATGTCTTGTTGGAAATATATAACTTGAGAAAGGAAAATTAAGAAGTATTAATTAGAAATGCTGTTAGAATTTTGTTCCAAAATTTCCTCATATTTGATTTTATATGAAAAGTTTGAGTACACAACTCTTCTAAATTAAATTTCTCTGGAAATACAGCAAAAGTACAGGAAGTCTCACGATTCCTAGACAGCTATCTATTTATTAATCCAGCTTTTATTTAATATTCTAAGCACCGCTCTCGACGATGAGCAGAAGTAACAATACGTTATCCGTTTATTTTTGTAATAAATATATTTTGTTTCAAGTAATTTTTCTATCTCTTTTCCAAGTGCATCCAAAATAAATTTCGAGACAAAGAGACAATGGAGCGTCTCTTATATTACACATCCATTTATTTTTATAGCAAAACTGCAAAACCTTTCTTTGCATTTTGTCAATAAATAAATAAATTTAAAAAAATAACAACCGTCCTATTGTTTTACTGTTAATTCGAATTAAAGCATAAAAACCTTCTGCACTTTTAAAAATAATTAATATCCAGAAATATCCTTATTTTGTAACATTTGAAAGGATATTTTAATCATATACAATGCCCAAAATAAATAACCAAGGAAGACTTTAAGAAAGTTTAGTTATTCCAAATATAGTTACATAATGTTCCAAATATCTATTTTGAGAAAAATTAGAAGGGTTGTCTTTATGTATCTTGCAAATGTACGATACTAGAATTTTTCCCTCATTTCAATCAGTTTTATCCGTTTAACAGATTAAAAATGTCTCAAACACTTGGAAATTTCACATTTTTGAATATTTGGAAGAAAAATTTCAACAAATAATTTTTCTTGGAATTTCATATGATAAATATAATTTGTGACCTTCTCAAGCAGCTAAAAAGTTGTTTGGCTTGGAATTTATTAAGTGGTTAATAAATTCTGAAACATTTTCCCATTTCTTCCTCACAACAGTCTTAACTTCTGAAGCACCAGAGTAGGCCTTGGCTGAATAGCAAACCGACTTCTTAGAACATTCCATATATGTTCTAATGGATTTAAGTCGGGTGGACGTCTGGCCACTTCACATTCTCACTGCTCTGCTTCAAAGATAAGTCTTCAACAAGATCAGCTCAGTGACATAAATCTTGTTCTTTAAAATGAATGTATAGAAATCTTGAAACATCTACTCATCACATTCCCGTTATGGGTAATATATAATCCTCTGTACATCCACTTGTACTTATTTCCGATTCCTGAAATCCTCATAAATGGAATCAATATAGGAGCATGGAGTGGCATTATGTATTCATTTTTGGCCAGAGCATTGGCCCAGAATCTCGATTTTGTAAACTTTCGGAAAATCAGAACTATTTCTCATAACACGTATTCTCCATATGAACATAGCACTGTTTAGTAACTCAAGACAGAATCTTAACTTATCTTGAAGCCGTTCTATATTATCCCAACTTCTTATCTATAAATTGAATATTTCCTCGCCTTAATCTGTTTTACGATTAAGGTAGCGCAAATAAAAGGTCCATATAAACCATATGATGCATATAAACCATAATGATGGAGATTTCGTACATTTTTTTGCTGACAAAGTTTGGTCAATAGCATGAAAACAGCCCCTTTACAAATAAGGTTGGGTTTTTTTTCCTGTTTTCTAGGACTGTTATGGAAGATAATATTTGTTATTGCTTTATCCCTTTTCCAAAAACTTTTAACATAGTTAATTTTAATTATTTTCTGAAAAAACTCCATTTATAAATTTTTAAGGGGATGAGTTTCCGTGAAGAAAAACTAAATATAAACATGAAATATGGCTGTAGCTTTGGGAACAATAATATACAGGAGTGGCTACAATAGACCGATATGGAATTTAAGTTCTCAATTTGCTACCTGCCATTCTCCTTCCACCACACCATTCAAAACATTATATTTGTATTACCATTATAAACGTTATATACAATATTATTATTACAGTTTAAAGTTTTCTTATACCATAAAAATAGACAAAAAATATAAAAGAGGTTATTATATTATACATATATATACACAATACACGCATATTCGGATTCCACCTGTCTTAAACAAGTATGCAAAAAATAAATATAACTTAAAAATTAATCATTGATTTTTTTTTTTCAATTGAATAAGATAGTCCAAAATAATATTAAAAACTTACTGTACAGGGGAATTGCCTGTAAATAATATTTTGGTATAAGAAACATCTTGTTTTCAGTTTCTTGTAACACTATCTCGAATAACTGTTATGCTGTTATGACATAGCTACCTAAATCATAAGAAAGTTTATCTACTGTTCACGTGATAAAAATACGGGCAGTCCAAACTAAACAGTAGTTATTTTTTGTACCACAAGATAAAAATTTCAACAACAGCTGTAACTATTTAGCAACTAAATTGTTTCATCATAATTTATAATGATTTACGCATTAATCAATTAGCCGTTTCAAGGCCGTGTCGGATAATTTTCTATTTATTGGATTTTCTTTTAGTTTGAGAATTCATTCAAAACTGCCTGGTCAAATCTCTCATCTTTCATTTATTTCATTTCCTACTCCTGGATTTTGTTGAATACCTGATAATTCAGGACAATGGATTTGAATGATTTCCAAATATTCATTGCCACTTTGTCACTGCATATGGTATCTAGTTACTTAGCGGAAAATACCACTCGGAAAATACGTTTCCAAATACCAGATTTTTTTTTTTTTGACAATGTGAAAAGTCACCATTATACAATGATTTTTATTTACTTCCTTTCCTGCTATTTTAGAGACGTTTTCGGGAAGATGCATTTTGTACCCGAGGGTTCTCATTTCTAAACAACTTTTAGGCAGTCAATGATGTATTAAGATCCATTTTAAATTGATTAAAAAAATGTTGTGCATTCCATTTCGTTTTTTCAAAAATAAATGAAGCGAAGTATGAGGATTAATCAAACTGAAACTTTAAACTCAATCAGACCTTAGTACTGTATAGACTAAAATTAATTTTTTTTTTAGCTAAGTAAGATTATAAACCAGTTCCTATTTCATTCAATATTTTTAGAAGCGATTTTTCCGATTCTTATTCATTATTTTTAAATTATCTAGCATTTTAATTGATTACTCAATGATTAATTTAAAATGTATCGGTTGATTATGTTATTAAAAATCAATAAATTTTAAGAACCAAATTAAAACCAATCTATAACTGAAAGCTATTTAATTTAATCAAATATTTCATAATCACTTAAAAATGAAAAATTGAGGATTTTTATCACCAATACAAAACTTCTCCTAAAACGTGGTATTAATCCCTTGTTTCAAATAAAATAAAAAATAAATAAATAATCAAGATCCTTAATGCTTTCCTGTAAGTTCCTCCTGTTCCTGTAAGTTTCGTTTCGTTCTTACATTGACAATCATTGATTGCCCTCTTGTATAGGATTTTAATATGCCAATCTGCGTCAAATATATAAATACCAGTAAATTATACAATGATGTAATATTTTCAACATTTGAGAACAGAGAACGCAACTTTATTGATAAGCGCAAATTAGTTACTGCGCATCTGCTACAAACCCATGGTAGATTACTATTACCATGGGTGTCCATATTAGCTCGTATCAGGCATCTTGTCTTTTCATTTCTCGAAGGAAAGTTTTTCATGCGTTTCGTAGCTTTATCCGATTCGATTCGCTCGACACTTCTGACCATCTTAGTTGAGTATCATTGATTAATTTATGTTGGAATTCGAACATTTCTCTCTTTTACGACCTATATCTTTAAGGGAATCATTACCTGTACCATTTTAAGGCGACATTCGGTAAGTTATACGTATACACAAATACGACTTACGTTTACTAATCCTTTAAACGGCTCTATCGCGAGTTATTTGTCTCATCCCCCCCCCCTTCTCTCGATTATTCACGGGTGCAAACTTGTGTAGAAAGAAGTGGCCATGATTTACTTTCATAACACGCACATTAAATGACCACATGATTCTCAATAAATATATAAGTTATAATGCAAACAAAGATAAGATTTTGTGAAGCCTCTAATTTTGGCGAAAATAGTGCAAGAGCAGTTTTAGACACTTTTAAGTCAAAAGAAATTTTAAGTACTTATTATCGATGGTTTATGCGAAGAATATACAATTTTTCGAGGGAAGCGTCCTGTATGAAAAGCCAGTTCAAAAATTAACGCATTAATAAGAAACTTTTGAATTTATATCAAACTATATTGATTATGTCATAAAAAAAGAATTGAAAAATCAATCTCCAGAATTACTTTTAAAATGTCACGCATTTTCCATATAAGTATATTGTGAAATATTAAGTTATAGTTGGGTATATTATCATATACAATATAATATTCGTAAAATTATTATTTTGTTTTTCTGTAGGATATAGTCCTCGTCAGAAAGAAGCAATTAACAATTTAGATAATAAAAAAAAGGCTTTATTGAAATACTACTTAGGTTTAATCAGTTAGTCTAATATTTTTAAATTAAGAATTACTTTTGTAAAGAATATTATGATATAATATCTAAAATATTTTTCAATTCAATCTTTATCATCTAAAACATTTTTCAATTGAAATGCGAATATTAGTTTAACCAGAAAATCATCATATCTATAAACTAAATCTATACTTGTTCTTGATATCAATTGCTAATCGCTATTTTTTTAAAAGTTTTTTTGTGTTTTCTTAAATTCTTTTCATGTGTTTGGGCAACTGTTCTTAATTTGTATTTCTACAAGAACAATATTATTATTATAAATATCGTAAAAATTGTCTTTTATAGCCAATAATAAATTTTACCAAATATATATATAACAGTAACAAAAACCAAAAGTAATGTAGTTCAAAATCTCACCGTTGCTAATATCTATAAACGTACCTTATTTGAAAATCATCTGTATCTATTCAAGTATTTAATAAATTTTGAGTAACTAATAAAAATTAAAGGATAGAATTTAGCAGAAAAGAATTTGATGTAACTGAAACGGTAAGAACTTTGATTTCAAAATGGTGCGAAAATATTTCTTGCTAGAAGAAAGTTTCTCCAAGAAGTTACTGCGAAGAAAAGGCTGACTTTCAGTTATTTCGAATTAAATGTATACTTAATTAGACTTTGTACTTTGAAAAATTGACAGTATTCTTTCTCTTTCCTTAATAGTAAGTGAGCAAAGTTTCACTGAATTCGACCCAGTTGTTTGGGAGGAGATGCGGGATTTATATGCATAACCACAATGATTTATTTATATTAAGACTTCATGCGTCTTGCATTAATTATTTGAATTGTGTATTCTAATGAAAGAAACTAGTTTTTAAATCTACGACGACGGATATGATTTAGCAAATAGGAAAAATAATTCTTTTGGTGGTAATTTATTCCATCGTAGAAGATGAAGAGTAGCCTTATAACTTTTTACAATTCTGGTCGTTTTGAGCGGAAATAAACAATGGGCGAAAAAGCGCGGGAAACGCATCTTCAACAGGAAGCGACTGAGTAAAATTCTAATCAATTCGTTGATTTCCCCCTCACTCTGCCTTCAATGACGCGCAAGACAAGGTCCATCGCCTAACGTGACCTCGACTTAAACAGGTCCGTTATCGACAACTCTGTAATTTTAGTGCCTCACAGCTGTCTTCAAAACTTTCCGTTCAGGCAAGAAATAAATTTCTAAACATGTGCATTACTTACACACATCTGTGCTTTACTTTTAGTGACTTTTAGTCTAAGAGATATGGGTAATGATTAACACTTTTAGTTCATATATTAAAAAGAGAAAGCAAGTTCGAAGTAGCGAACATACGAACTGAAACCACAATCTTCTTTAGCAATTTGCATTAAAATGATTCGTCTCTAATTATATACTCATTCAGTATATTTAAATGCACTTTTGTAGTTAATAGTACTTGAATTTCTTTTGCCATTTTCTTCCAGCAATAGTAATGTTCCAAGGTTAAAGTCCAGACTTATGCCTTTGCTTTGATCTACGCAGTGTGGAATGGATACTTATCAAATTAATTTACAATAATATTTGAATGAACTCTTTAATACACAAATTTTCCTAAAGCAAAAATTTTTTTCCTAATACAAAAACTATAAATACGTAATATGATGTAAAAAAGAATGTGTTTGGTGAGAAAAATGAGCTAATAGAATAATGATGTGAAATGTAATTTACTTGATAAAAGGCTTGATTGGAGATATTTTTTTTTGTGTTTAAATCAAAAAAGAAACAGATCTTCATAAAAAAAAAAACTGCATTAGGTTAGTTACCTTTTCTAAATTTGCTTTTGTTTTAACAATACTTAGATTTTGTTTTAAATATATATTCGTATATAATGCTGTTGTTTAAAAAAAGACAGTTCATCTTTATTGTGCTTTATCTACCGTTTTATAAACAAAAATATTCTTCAAATTTTAAAAACGCAGCATATACTACGTACTTAAGTTTGGTGTGAAATGCAAATCATGCAAAATTTACATACATTTCAATAAATGAAAATATTTCTTGTTTATTATTATTATATACATTTAATTTTGAAATTTTTACATTAAAACTCATTTTTGAATCAGGCAGCACGAACTTCAGGCTGCGCTCGAGTTCCAAGTAGGTTGAAAACAGAGTGCATTTTCGAGAAGCGGAAGGAAAAAAAAAAAAAAAAAAAAGAGGGGAGAGAGAGGTTTATACGAAAGGAACAGTGAGCCTTTAAATTTACTAAGAACGGTTATGCTTTAAAGATAATTATCATGAGTGAGAAGACAAGTTGCACGCAGGAATTTCAGAGTGAAAGAAATACTTCAACGAAGCACTGTCGTGCTCATTAGCTTATACAAGAAAGGTCGAAAGGAAAATGTGAATGAAACTGGGTCAGTGCTGAGACATAAAGAATGAAAAATGCTCAAATAAAACGGAAGTTTTCATCAAACACACGGAACTATTGCTCTACTCATTTTTGATGAGACTTAATTCCCAATTCCAGCTACATTATACACTTAATTCAAAAGAACGTGGTATATGGAAATAATAAATAAATGCAACGTTTTTTTTTTGTTTTCTTTTTTTGTGTTGTATCCAGTGGAGAATTTCCAACCAGCGTCAATAAGCCAAGAGAGATTGCAGTCAAGTCCTTCAAAAACTTATGAACCAAGATGCGAAATAAATAAATTTGTAAAAAATACAAAGTCGGTAACTTATAAACTATTAGTCTAAATTTTTGACTTTTTCAAGTGTCATTGGTCATTCAGTCATTACAGTGTTTATAAACACATGTATCTGTTTAAATATAATAGAAATGGATGCCACGCTATCACGAGTCAAAATCAATAATTAAAAACAGAACATTTTCATAAGGTTACATAGTAAAAAAGTAATCTAAAATAAATCATTAATATGTTGACTAAGTTAAAAATATCTTAAAATGTGAAAGTATAATGACCAGTTAATTAGAAGAGGAATTTCGTAATTTAAAATGCCTAGGTCTGCAAAATGGTTTAATCCATCTCTGGCTGTTTCATTACGCAGAACTTCTTTATGAGAAATTTCCTTTATAATGATGTCCTCCAAGGGTATTATTAAAGATGTATATTTATGGAAATGTATTCTATTAATTTCAAAATAATTTATTTTTTTCGAATTATTCTTATTGAGTAAATGGAAATTAGTTTAATACTTAATAACAAAATTAAACTATTTTAATATTCGGTTATTACTCATAGAAATAAACTTACAATCTTGACCCTCTTTAAAGAAAACGTAAGCGTATAAAAAACAGATGGGAAGTAACAATTTTTATATGCATTGAATGGACTATACCAAATAAAAATCATTTCACTAACATGCATCTTCCTAGAAGATTTACGAGTGCCAACGAGTGTACACTGCAAAAGTCAGTACAGTAACATTAATACTGATGTCCAGAGTCATAAGGGAATACAGCGCCGTCAGTACTCCAACAATTGCATGAAAGCAATAAAATAAAACTACATGTTTCTTTACGGTTTTAAAGAAATTTATTTTTGTTCAAACTAGCTTGAAGAGCGACATTTTTCACTAGAAAAGGGAGAATAACAATTCTGGTACAATCTCACGGTTGATTACATTAAGATCTCGGCTCACGAAAGCCGTTTGAGAAGAAACTGAACTGCCAAAATGATTTTTAAAGCGAAATAAATTTTAATTAGATTCATTCGCATCGTACATTTTACGAATGTGAAAAAAAAAAAAAAAAAAACTGAAGAAAAACCGTGATGAAAATCAGTATTAATTTAAATGTAAAAGGCTTCATAATTCATTCAGTGACTCTTATAAACAATTGTTCGACAGTAAATTTACTAGTCTATACCGATTATTTTTATTTTCATTATACTAAAAAAAACTAAAACCGATTTCAGGTACAAAGTGTAGGAAAAGTTGAACAAAGGGAGATCATCGGTTATTGAAAAAACAACCAATATGTTTTAACCATCTTAAACAAATATCACTATTTCCCTTTGATTTCCTAATACATAAGAAAATAAATGAGAACTTCGGTTATTCATTTGCATACTTTTTTTCTGTATCCACATAAAATGCTATTTCCTTTTCAGAAATGTCATAAATGCATCAACCTACCACATCATGCATTTTAACGAGATTAACTCATTAATGGAGACTTCCTCATGATGATGTTGCTGAACTGGCGTAGGCATTCTTTATTTTATGAATGTATGTTAGAGGACAATTTTACATCAATTAAAGAACGTAATAGGAAATTCATGACATTCTATTTCTCCCAGTTCGTGCCAGAAAAGACTGAATAAAAAGAGTCTCGATATTTCTGAGAATCATATGAAACATTTCTTCAATAAGACTAGTAGCTAACTATGGTAAATGTTTCATCAAAAGGTATTTCCAAAGGCTTAGTTTAGCGTCAGAAGAAAAGAATAAGGCGTATACATATATACTAATATATACATATGTACTGTTACATATGGTATACATACATATTCATCGACAACAGCATGGATAATCTATTTTAGTAAAAAGCAGCTTGAGAAATTCAAAGATTGGAAGATTGAAGTGGACTTCAAAAAGATTCGTTTCAGCTTTCTAAACATATGTTATAAAAATATTTGATACATTCTATCGGAAATTCAAAAGCAATGCTTTTTGATGACATTTAATTCCGCGGAATCAAAACGTTTTCTCTTCAACTAAGTAACTAGCTAAAATCTACAGATACAACATTTCCAAGTTTACAATTAACCTTATGAACTTTTGAGGGGAAAAAAATCATCGAAAAAAACTTTGCTTAGGTACAAATTATTTCATAAGAAAATCAACAGAGTGAGGTCTTACTGCGTCGCTTCATTGAGGTTATCTGAAATTACATAAGGAGGTAAACAACCGTGCAAGCCTACCACCCTTGAGAAACATTCAAGATCTTTAAGATTTGAATGAACCTTTAAAGCTACAAATTTTTAAGTCTGAAACGCCTGATTTTGAAATCAATAATGGCTTTATTAAGAGTTCTTCCAAAATTATCAGAAATCACACTAAGTTTTAAAATTTCTTTACGATCCGTATATGAAAACTTTAAATTTTTATGAATGTAATTTTAACAGGAGGAAAGAACTTTAACTGCGAAACTAAATTTTGTAATTCAAGTGAATGAATGAAAAAAAGGGAGTTACATAATGACTGAAAGAAGAAAAATCTATATAAAGCAGAAGAAATCGAAGAATTTTGACTATGACTACATGGCTTATGGTTATATGAAAAGCTCGATAAAATCAAGCAAATTACGTTTTAAATAAAAATTTCTTTAATATAAATATTTACAAAAAATATGTCAACACTGAACAGAGCTTATAAATTTTAATAATTTTCATATGGATAAAAAAGTATTCAAGAATTTGCATGTGATACGCAGAACGTTCCAGGCAATTAAATAGATTTTTAGAAGAATGACAGAGCCGTATCGAAGGCAACATGAAGACCTGCTAAAAAGGAAATGAATATTTGAAGAAACACCTATATATTACCAATAAACCTAGAAAAGGATAACACTCTTATGTAAAAACAATTAAATTTGTTTCAAAAGTTTCCTTCTGGCATAATTCGATGCCCGCCCCCTCTCTAAGTAGTGTTCCATTAATTTTGCATTAGTAGCGATTGAACTTCAAATAAATGTTAAGAAGAACAAAGAAACTTAATTGAATTTTACTGTCTATAACTCCACCTATCAATAAGTGCTTTTTGATGACATTCAATTTTCCGGAATCAACGCATTTCCTCTTCGACTAAGTAATTCGCTAAAATCTACAGATACATTTCCAAATTTACAGTTAACCTCACGTAAATCGAAGACAAATGAACACACCTACAACATCTCAAAAGGTAAGAAAAAAAATTATAATTATATTCAGACCCGATTACACTTTTCTTTAGTTATCGATGAATTAGAGAGAGAAAAAAAAGATCGTTGAGAACCAGTTCAATGACTGCTATTAGGGAGAATAATGGCGTAAAGGAAAGATTAGGATTTGAAAACACTGACAGATTTGTTTTCATTTTTTTTCTAGTACTTTTTACTTCGTCAGAAGTCAATCATCTCGATAACAGCAGTTTATTGTTGCTTTGTACACCACTAATGCTGAATAAAGACAATTTAATTTTAGAATTTCATGCGAAATACCAGCAGCCAACTTTAGGGCGGTAGATTAAAATAGCAATTATATTGGAACCATAAAATTTACAGTTATTGGTCCATGCATCAGTAGATGAGCATATGCGGCGCAAGAGGGATTCGATCTGTTACGACGATGAATCGAGAACCTTGATTTACGATTGCACAGTTAGATCGATCAAGACCTACCACGAATCAATTGAGGGAATGTTATATATGACGATTTGTTTGGGTTTAGTGGCGAAAGATCCATTTTTGGCTATACTGCGCCAAACATTTGGTTTAATCTCAGACCAGATTATTAACGATCCATTAACTAACTAGCAAACGAATCGAGAAAAATTCCCCTAAGTACAATGATGCAATAATGAATGTATGGGTAAAGTTAAGCATAACGAATGAAGACTTAGTTTGCTTTTTGTCATATATAACTTAATACCCGATTAAAAAAAATTTTTTTTTTTTTGCGTTAAGATTATTTTTAATCAACTTTAAAAAGTATATTCGCTACAAAATAAATAAATGTTAAATTACAATTTTCAATAAGTTTTTCCCTATAGTTTTTATAAGACTTTTATGCCTTTAGAAGATTTCAACAGATTTAGCGATATTCAAAAGTCATAACGAAACCTAAAATGTAGCAGTTTTTCTTTCTTTAGAACAACACACAAAATTTTTAAAATCCCTATGCAAAGGGAAGGCGAAATCGGACAATTCAGTATAACATCCGAAAGGTTTTAACGGCAATTCAAAATTTCAATTGCAAGTGTCACGACAGAACACTTTTTTCCATACATAATCGATTTGAATGAATTTTTGATGAAGCACATTCTCGAATGGCTGGAATATAGATTAAGTTGTCAGTATGCGCAGTTATATGTATTTATTGCCATTCGTTTGAGAATCTATAAGAGGGAGTCATGGTTTTCTTTTTGCAAGCCCAATTATATTTAGCATCATTCCCTGAAATCTGCGTCTTGATATGTAATTTTGAAATTTATGAGGGCACGCAAAACTGCAATGTGTTGCAAAGAAGTTCACGTCACGTTTTCGTGAGATCCCTAGACACTAAATGTGAAGACCTCCGTCTGGAATGATGCTCCAGGCCTGGAAACATGGTACGCGACATTTTGTGCAATATGAGAAAATGGATTGAATTGCAAATGCTCATATGCTGCTCTTTTTCTAGCATGTCTAGCAATGGTAGAATGCTTTGAATAGCAATGCGTATGTGAATCGATTGCTCGCTAAAAGTAAGGGTTCTCTTTCTTTTAGGTAGGTTATGATTTGAGATTTGATTTCAATATATTTTGCATTTCAATTCAAACTGGCAAATAGTAAGAGGATTCAATTTTGAATTTAACTGTATTGATTAAAATGGATGTAATATGATATTGCTGTAAATGTGATGATTTAAATTTCATTACATAGAAAGCCTCAAATCAAGACTGTAATGAGTAAAATTTCAGCGTAACATTCCGGAACTAACTTTTGATGAATGACTTGTAAATGTTTTAAAGTTTAGAGCTGTATTATTTAAGAAACATTATGGCATATGTGTCAAACCTTTCATTAAGAAATTTATATATTTGTTTACTTGAAATATACTTGGCGATAAAAAGCAAACATTGTTCATAATTTATGAACTTATAAACACAGATCATTCTCTTTTGTGGACGAGAGCCAGGCCTGATGAAGTTCTGTTGCGGTGGTCCCTGTTCCCCCTAGCCAAAGTTGGTTCAATATCTCGTATACATAAGAATTAAAATTAAAAGTAATTTTATACACACAAGCAAATTGTAAAAGAAATTACAAAACCTTTTTTAAACGCAATCTAAATATTCTAAGACAAATATTGCAAGGCTGTTGAAGTCAGTCAATTTTAACTGCAAAACAAAATGGATCACATTTGTTTAGAAGAGAATTTGAAGACATGAAAAAATAAAAACTTTAAGATAATGTTTTACAGTTTCAATTTTATTTTAGTTTTTATTAATTTTAATATAAGTTTCTTGAAAATCAAGTGAAAGTACAAAATTGCTTCGGAAACAATGCGTAAAGGTGAGGGAAATCTTTCAAGACTTCCGGGTCTTCTACGTGCGGATCCCTAGGCAGCCGCTTTTTTGATAATCCGGCCTCGAAGAGAACAATTTAATATTTAAATTGCATATATTCATTTTTTTTTCTGAAAGGGAGCAAAAACTTTCTACTACATAATTTGAAACCAGTCCTAAAAAAATCCAGATTATTAAGACAATGCACCCTCAGAATGTTTTTCTTTGAAAAAGGTGCTTGCCTTACTTATAAACAGGATTACTACTATATGTTCAACTTTGATTAGAAAATACTTTCTTCAATGTATAAAATGCACCTTTTTCGAAAAACATCGTAAAAAAAATCATATTTTAATCCACAATTAATTTCTAAATTTAAAACTGCTTTTACCTGTAAACAGAAAATAATGCATATTTTCTCAATTACATATATAAAAAAATTTCTTTATCGTAATAAGGAAATTAAAATATTAAGAAGATGAAAAACAACAATTTGAAAAAGTGACTTCTTATAAGTGCCGAATAAAGCTATAAGTATAAAATATAGGAATAGAAAAAAAAAGTTCATATAATCTAAAATGTAAACTGCACACGAATCCTTAAAAATACATTCACGGAGAATAATTATGATATAATGATAATTATAGACCGTAAGTTTTAACTGCTTTTCCTCAAGTTCTGCGCTGCTGTAATGAGGTCAAATCTCTCTAGAAGAATAATATTATCTTCAATGTTGCAAAAGCTTTGTGGCACACGCCATGTGCAAAAGAGACTGGCACACAGCACGTACATTTGGAAATTCTATCTCACCACCTGTTCTGCCTTGGTATGGTCTTGCGGGGTATTCAAGTGATCAAAGAGGTCGGTGAGGGAAAAATACTCGAACGCTTCAGAAGTGTTATTTTTATAAACGAAATTTACAAAAAAATCTAGATTAGTCGCAAGTTTAAAATGTTAATCAACTTCCAATGACTTGTATGTTATTTTATATAAGAATTGTTCCTTTTTGGTAAAGATAATTGCTTTCATGATATACCGACATTAAAAATTTCTTAAACACGACGTTCAAACAAGTCAGTGTCAGCGAGTAAAAAAATAAATAAAAAAATAGGAAAAAGAAATCTTATGGAAGTAATATGGCAAATATTATACAGAAATTTCGACATCTGATTATAGAAGTGAAAGATATATTCATAAATTTTGAAACACCGGCTTAATGTTCCGAGCTACCTTAATTTATTACACACGAACTACTTTAGAAGTATCGCATCTTTTAAGAACAGAAAATAATTTCATAAATTAATCATTTCATAGAGAAAATTTTCCTAAGAATATGTTATGCACCTATATTTTCAATGTCAATGCATTAATTATTTTAATCTTGACTGTAACAGAATGGATGATTAAACAGAATATTTAATGTTATTATGAAAAGTTTTGGGTTCGTAGAATTAGGATCGCAAGTAAGCATATTTAGTAACAGCAATATAAGGTAAAGATCCTAAAGCAGCGAATTTCGTTAAGTACAACATAACTCGAAACAGAATTTCATTAATTTTCATTTATAAATTACATAAAATAAATGAAAACAATATAAAAAAGAAAGCAAGTATATTAATTAGCGCACATTTTACCTTAAAATGCACTTGATTCTTTCTTTTCATTCCATTTTATTCATAATTTAAACTCTTAATCATAGAATCATTCATGTTTTTAAAACTTATAAGTTGAAATAAAATGATTCAATGAGCTCTGATACAAAATTTACACGTAATAATACCCAAACACTTCCGAAATGCAAGGTGCCATCTATTTAGATTATAAAGAAAACCAAATAGCCAAGGGCCTAAAAAAAAGTAAAGTAAAATGGGATTTTCAATGAGAAAAATTTCCAGTTCAAAAATTCTTTCAATCCTGTTTTGTTGAACTTTATTTATTGTTTATCTGCACTTCTTAAACTTATTTAATGCAAGTTAAAAATTCTTCACTTATTTATGAACAAAAACAGCTATATTTTTTTAAAGATATGGCAGAAATAATATATACATCAAATATATATTACTATTTTGTAGAAGGGAATGAGGCAAATATATATTTTAAGTTCTGAAATTTTAATGCAATGCATTTAATCTCGAATAAATATTAATAATTTACAAAAATAAAAGGATTAGACAATAAAGTTAAAAATAGAAGAAAACGATTAAAGGTAAAGAGCAATGAAATAAATAAAAAAATTATTTTCCCTACACGCAAATCTTTTTATTTTCAATTACAATAAGAAATGAGTTCTCTAGTCACAAGAAAGATCCTGTTAATCCTACTTCCTTTTACTATTCCAAAAGAACTTAGTAAAATTGATTGCAAATTCTTCAAAAGATATGAAAATAAACTCTTCAAAAAATTTTGTAAAAGAAAAAGGCATCCCATATTTCAAGCAACTGTATTTGTAATGAGTAGAGAGAGAGGAAAAACAATAAAAACAAACAGTGGTAACATAAAATTTATTTAGCGGGAGAGAAGCTGAACTTTTGGAAAGAGGCTAAATCCTAAAGCACCTGCTTCTTTTTAATCCCCTGAGGACAAATAGGGAAGCAGCTTTTTGTTTATTTTGCAAACATCTGTCTGGGATCAATGATGTCTTCAAGGCTAAAATATGAACGTCACACTTCAAGTGAAATGTGCAGGTTCCCTCCCCCCCCCACCAATTTCTACTATGTTAAGTTGCCTCTTCCTCAATCAGCAAAAGAACATTTATTTCCCGTCTCTATTGAAAGTCAATCATTCATTGGTGAACGATACAATAAATTTTTTTTTGAAGAAATGGAATGCTTCAAAGAACATCAAAGGAGAATTTATGAGAGGATGACTCCCGTTTTAATTAAGTTCTTCAAATTTTATTTCCAGATAAATCTTGTTTGGATTACTTGAGGATTTATTATCTGAAGAGGCAGAATTCTACATTTTACTTTAAAAAGAAATCCACTCACATTTATTTTTATAATTATAACTGCATCTATTTTTCTGTCCTGGAATTTGGCAGCTATATATCAAGAAATAAGTAAATGAATCAATCCAAGAAAATCCCTAACAAATGCATTTAAAACATTTAAGTAGCACAGTTTTCAAGTATGCCGAAATTTACTCACATTTTAAAATCGCTGGTGAATTGATCATTATTATTGCAATGCAACATTAGTTTTTGAAATCATGTCGATACTGCTTCGTTCAGAGGTCGACTGTACACAAGAAGTCTTTGAAATCAAGAAAGATCATCAATCAAGCAAGAGTTAATAAAACACATTTAAAAGTATGGATGTTTTTTTCAATTAAATATGGAGTGTTGCACTCCTGCTAATATATGGCGACATTTATCCATACTTAATAGGAGATAGTAAAAGACAAACAATAAATCGCAAAAATGTAATTGGAATATTACTATAAATCGAACGGTGCTTTTTAGTGAAAAGTTCACCATTTTTTTGGGTCATTAATTTGAAAAACATAAATGAAAAACTTTCTACAGTCGTATCTTACTTAATTTAAGCGAACACTCAGTTTTAGATTACCTAATTGAAAATAATAGACAACAAAGATTTAACAGATAAAATATGAATGCAATCAGGACAACAAAGATGTAGCCGATAAATATGAATGCAGTCACCACAAAGTAACCATCTCAAACATTTTTATTATATATATATAATTAAACATCTTGAACGCACAAGCTTCCTATTCACAATTCTGCAATCACAGCTGAAAAACGGTCCAGAGGTGGAAAATAGATGCCTGGATTATGGTTTCAAGGTTTGCACAACTGCTTCGGATCAGAAAACTTACTTTCAAATATCATACTTCATTTTCTCATTAAGATATTTCACTTTGTCGAATTATTAAAACAATGAAAATTGCTGAACATTTCGAATTCTGTCATTTATTAATTATTACTTAAAGTAAAGGGTCCCGGGGCGTTTTAACCGAAGCTTTGACATGGAGTATTTATCCAAATTTTCAATAAACAATACACTTTTAAAGTGAATTCATTGTACTAAAAAAGAAGATTTGTTGCCTTAAACGTATTTTTAAATAAAAATTTAAACAAGAAGCTTGCTTATATTGACTCAGATGCCAAACTTAATTTAGCGAAAAAAAAAAAAGTTCAGCATTAAGATTAGAGAAGTTTTAGTACGTTTTAATAAACCAAATTCCTTTATATAAAAAGAAAAATACATATAATTTTTTAAAAATTCCATTTTTAAAAAAGTATTGCGTTTTTGAAAAGATTTATAAAATTATAAATTCTTATTTATATCCTGGAAACATGCCAGATGAGATTCAGACACAATCAAAAGGCATTTAAGCATATTGATGATAAAACTACTCAGAGCAAATATCTAAAACAAATTATTTTGATCCCGTAATTGGATTTTTTTTAGTAAGATTTTTTGAGAAGCAATTTCTTTAAAAGCAAACATTCAGAAAACTGCCTCTAAAAGATGCACCGGTTTCCATACTTTTAATCAAAATTTAGAAATAAAGGCTCATTTTATAAAATGATCAACATCAGAAATGCGCATTTGTAAGATTCGTTTTAGACTGAAATACTTCTCCTGAGCAAATCCAAAAAGAATTAACCCATTGGAAAGGAAGTTTAAAGAATGAATGTTAAAGGATTCCGCTGAGTTGGAGGAAAAGAAAAACTTTAAATAACTGTCGGTCCCTACCCCCAGCGTGCTATGCTTCAACTGTCTCCCAATCCTATAATTGTAGCTAAAATAAAAGGAGGAACTTATTTTTAGAGTTAGCTTTTAAAGGTGAAACTAAATGATTCTCCGTTTAACAAAGCATTATTTTATATTTTTATTTTGACAGTCATAAACGTTTGAAAGCCATAAAAATTATACTCCTGGACCAACCACTTCGGTAAGCCTTAAAAAAATTTTTATTTTAAGAAAGTGATTTAAAAAATTATAGAAATTCATTGTATAGGTAAGAGCTGGAATATCAAACGAATTGTGAAGGAAAATTACGACAGCATTTAAACAATTGTGAAAGAGGAGGGGAAAGGAATGATATATAATAATTTTAATTAACCAATGAAGTATTTTAATCAGTAAAATTTGACAATTATCTATATATTGAGAGGTTATTGTTTAACCTGTTTGTTTTTCAAGCAAAGATAAGAAAAACTATTGAGCTTACAGGATTTTGAGTAAATGTCATATCCTAAAAAAAATGTCGAGATATCAAAGGACTTTAAATGCAGCATTTTAGGAGGTTCTATAAATTAAAATCAATCATGAAAATAAACAAGCTTTCTACACACAATCAAACTTAAACCCACGTTTAGTAACTTTAAGAAAGTAACTCTTTTTAGTGCTCAGTATTTGCATAGCATTTCAGATTTAAAAGGTATAGGTCAATCAAGTAGGTATAGCGATTATAAAAGACATGCATATAATTCATGGATACTAGCCAATACTCTTTCAATGCAATAAAAATCGAACTGCACCTAATAGAGGATGCATTTTGAAAATAACGAAAAACTAACACCTAAAATTAAAAAGGTTTAAAATTTTAATTAATATTAAAAATTTGAAATTCATGCTTAGGTAGAAGAATTTCATTAATGCTTACATTAAAAAAAATGACATTTATACAATAGAAAAGAAACAGATCATAATAGCTTATTTTTCCTCAAACAAAACAAAGCAGGTTTTGTTTGAAGTAAAATATAAATATGCTCAAATATAAAACATCCTCCAAACAAAATGGAAAAAAACTCGAAATAGTTAAAACTGGATTGAATTATCTGAAAACAATGCGAATCAAGCTTCGAAAACATATATTTTAAAACAATGGAATGAAATATTCTTACTTATACTATTGATATTCAAAATGTAAAGAAGTATATGAAAATAAATATGACCGCAACTCATTCTTATTATTTATACACGATTTAAACTAATACAACCGAAGCCAATTGGAAAAAGGGCCCCATTCTTTTCAAAGAAACGAAAATGCAGGTGAAAGATGAGCAGTGAGGGTTATTAACGGTAGCAGCTGTGCAAAACGAGTTTTTTTTTTAGGAGTGACTTTTTATGACGTTTGAAAGCAGGACAATATTCTTGTGCGATAATGCTGTTAAAATGCTTTCTAAAAAACTCAAACAACCCGATTTCGTGCATCATTTTAAAACAATAATCTCTGGAATGCTTACTAAATATACTTGAAACAAAAGGCTGTAACAGTTGCTAGTCTCTAAATGTTTAATTATTTTAAAATTAAGCTTGAAACTTACACCAGTTCAGTTTCATCCAAAGTTTGAAATACATATAAGCTATTTCTAGAAATGACTAAAAAATTTTTTTAAAGAAATCTTTTTACATATTGAAGCAGTTATTAACCTAAATGTATAATATTTTTTTTACAAAACTAAAGCGAAAATTACAAGTTTTCCATTTAGATTTCATAGGCTCATGAACGCTGTAATAGTAACTACTATTAATAATAATATATACTTCAACAAAGTCTCTAAAGGGTCGAATATTTTGACTAAAGATATAAATGGCACTAAAACATATTTTTAATTTGGTCAAACGAATTTATTCTTTTCAAATTTGTAAAGAAAACGATCTTTATAAATCTAGTAAATTGATCACTATATTGTGAACTATTGCAAAATATGATGAGAATTTAATAGCGCAGTAATGAAATTAAGGGAAAAAAAAGCTTAAAATGTATGGCTTTTTCCTGCAGATTTTCGCTTTCTGAAAACGTGAAAGTTACACAAATTCCAATATGTTATTATTTTTTTTTCTGGGAAAGTAAGATTTCAAGAATAATTGAAACCTTACTTTTCCAGTAATTGAAATTTGTTTAAGAATTTCGTTATTTTTCGATTTCTTTTAATCATTTGGAACATCGTTTTCATGGTACTTCTAAATCAATGTTTTATTACTTTTTTTCTTCAAAAGAGTGAACCTTATTTACAATATTAATGTCCTAGAGTTTTTGGGGTACTTCAGTATCAATCACGATTATGATGAGTAGCACCTATGTAAAAATTGCTCAAAAATTAGTTTCAAGAAAATCTTGTTGATTGTTTCAATTCTTTTCGGGTTTTAAATACCACCACAGAAATTTAAAAAGATTTAACTCTAATTCTAAAAACAATAAAGTAAAATAAACACCATGGAATGGCTTGTGGTAATATATATTTTATGCATGCTTTTGTGTCAGCAATTTAGCTATACGAAATATCTGTTAATACAAATTTAAGTAAAGATGTACAAGATCTGGAAAAACGTTACCAAAGATGCAGGGATATGGTAATGGGATGCTATTCTCATGGTAGACAACTACTGCATGTTTCAGCGGAACATCTGGGAAGATATACAGATAAGAAAACGTACTAGAAGAAAGAGAGGAGAGCATAGATGAGAGAAAACGATTTCACTGTCAAAAGGCAATGAATGCTGGGTGTCAGTTGAAATATTTCTTTATTTTGCATCAAATTAAAACTGTCTTTTTTTAATGAATAGGTTTATTATTTAATAACAATCCAACCAAAATCTGAAAAAGAAGGTTTTTTTTTTCTATCGTTTTATCTCAAAATCTGAAAATTACCAAAACAATGTCATGCAGTTTTTTCATTTTCTTTTTGCTGCGCTGATTATTTATACAGTATTAGTAAGGTCATTTTGATTTGATGCATTTTTTGTACCTTCTTTAAATTCTAACGATAATTTATGGTTCTTTAAGGTGATATCGCAATTAATTACGAACTTCCAATAACTCAGTTTAAAACAGTAAAAAGATAACTGCTCGTAATTGCTTTGTATTTTATAAAGTATTTTGTACTTGATAATAACGCCTCTTTCTTTTTAAAAAATATAACATGCATAAAGCTGGAACTCAATCAAATTAATATGTTCTAAGAAAAATATAAAATATGAACATTTATTTATTATAAAAAGATGGTTTCAAACGTTTTCATCAAATAATGTCCGTTACGAGACTAATCAATTGACTTTCTCTAAAAAGGCGCAATTTTGAAGGAAAGAAGAGTGTTAAAGGTAATTTAACATGGGAAATAATGTATCAAGAATTCTTCACGTTCTTCATATATTTCTTTCTTTCTAACAACAGCAAACAGATCCATGAAATTGGAAAGAGTCAATTCAAGCTTATAACTTCCTGAAATGCACAAGGATGCCTGAAATGAATCAATATTTCCTCTCCTTGAGAGCGCAGAAAAGAAAACCCGTCAAAAAGGAATGAAAGGGAAATTAAGGAAAAAGTTAAACGGCTTTTCTAGAATGGGTTTGGGTTAAAAATGTTTTCAATATAAAAATGGGTCACATTTAATATCTCGGTAAATTTGCGTTATTTTATACATCACTTTTCGAAAATGAAAGCTAACCTTATTCCTTTTATTGTAGAAAACTTCCTGCCAAAGGTAATGAAAACAATATGAAAACAACGAAACAGTTGACTGGAAGCACAGTAAAACGCAACAATAATAAAAAATAATACTGAGAAATTAAAGAACAACCTAGAAGCTTGTTTTGAAAATGAAAACAAATGACAATCTCAAAAGCAGAAATACAGAAAAGTTTCATATCAAAAGTTTAATAACGCCGGAGTTCGTATTGAATTGAAATTAACCGCATTTTCAAGATCAGGGAGATATTCTTTAGATTTTAAAGAAAACCATACGGTTTCCTTGGACATTTTATAAGACTTCTTTCAAACATTAACTACTAAAACATTATACGTAACTAATACGAAAAATTTGTGACTTCAATTTTTAAAAACGTAAATTTAGGGTATTTTAGTATAAATGTATAGTGCATTCTTATAATTAACACTTTTCTCAGTAATGCGATTGATAACAAGTGTTTTCTCAGCTTCCGCTCTTTAGCATAAAGCTAGTTTCCAATATATGTTAATTTTTGCTGAAGTTTCCACCAGAGTTATTAGAATGCAATGCAATAACTTATGACTTACTTAAACATGTCATTTTATTGACGCTAAATTATGCCCTTTTATATATGTTTAACTTGACTCGTTTCATGTTTATAGAGATAAAACTTTGTAATCGATTTTTCACTCTGAAATGAGAGAGTAACTTGATGAGTTCAAGTTACGAAATTTGTGTGTTCTCGGTGAAAATAAACTATTTTAATACCTATAAATCTTAATCATCAACCAATAGGTTAATTTAATTAAATCTTAATCCCATATACACGTGGGGCAACTTGAGAGTGAATTTGAAGAAAACTTAATTATGAAATTCCAAGTATTCATAATAAAAATGAATTAATGATTAAGATGCAAACGATAATTAAAAGTAAAAAAATATTTTTTTTATTACGAAATAAAGATTATGTTTAAAAAAATGATTTTTATTAAGTTCATTTTTTCACAGATATTCATTTGCACAGTTTTTATCATTTGAAATTTTATATGCATATACAATTAAGTATATGAATATAATTTTAAAATTGCTTGAAACTTTTAAATGCAAGGCATCTTTCAACATCAAATATTTTCTTTTACAGTTGGAAAAAAAAATGCAGAATATTAAGAGATTTCAATGTTTTTTTTTAAATTGTTTAATGATGCAATTTTAAGTTGCCTAGAAAATTAGATGAACGCGAAATAGTGGAACGGGTTTGGCTCAGTAATTTGCGATGAAACACCTCAAAAATATCAGCTGAATGAGGAAAAGCACAGCATTTATTGATGTTCTGAAACAGAGAATATTGAAATGTAATTTAAGCAATTTAGAGAGAAAGTGTTGAAAATTTTCTCTTTAAATTCATTTCTCCATCATATCGTAATTGTATATATTTCCTTGTGTTCCATCGAGGTTATTTTAATAAATGTAACTGTAATAATTAAAAACACATCACAGCATTTTTTTGTATTCTTAAAATTTTGTATAAAATGGGGAAATTGAATAAACGTAATATCACAATGATTCTGACAGTCTTCATTAAAGTTTAATGAAGTTAAAGTTATTTGATAATAATCCACTAGATTATAAAATGCTCACTAAAGATTCAAATAATAAACAAGTGTATCAGCTGTATTAAATTAGTTAGACATATAATCGCCGTGTTGAATGTGTGGCTTAGGTACTAGGGATGCATCAACCAATTAAATACAAAGAATTACAATGCATAAAGCGGTTCCATTTTTTGAAAAAAACTAGTTTTATAAGATAAAGCTTTGCAAAATAAGACTGAAATCGTACTTTAAAATGAAAACAAAATCATTTTGTTAATATAAGGCAGCAGTATTTCGTCGTAAACGGAAGGAATAATAATTTAATGTTGGAAAGACTTAAAAAAAATATATATAAAAGTCAGAAGCTTCTCCGATTGAAGTTATTGCACATTTATAATGACTGCAATTTTTGTTTTTAATTTTTTCGCTAAATACCAATTTAAAATGCTCTTCGGTACAAAATTTATGTATCAAAGAAACAAAAACAAAAAAAAGCAAGTAAAAAACATTTATTCAACCTTTACATCGAGGCACTGAGCACTGACCTTCGAATTTTGGATATATCACAACTATTACGGAAACCAAACATCCAGTGAGTTTGCGACAAAAGAAGGAAAAAAAATCTTAAAATCTTTCAACACTATATCGTTTGAAATCAAAACATACAGATCTCTGGAGTTAAGAAAACTGACAGATTATTTTTCTGTCAGTTACCCAATACATTCATTCAAACTTTCAATACTAGTAAGTAAAAATAATAGGAACATTTCCCTATAATTTACTGAATTAAACTATCATAAAGTTGAGATTTATTTGACAGAATCTAAATTATTCCTTAAAAAAATAATTATATGCATAGATCGTTTTATCTATAGTTATTTTATGGAACTTTATATATTTACATTGTAGGATGATTAGAACGAAACATTTGTTAGAACTTCAACAATTTTTTTAAAATTTATTTATCACCATGTTTCCAAGTATAGGAAAAAATGGCGATAAATAAACCGATTACCTATTAACAAACCATACTTTAAATAGCAAGATATATAACTGTCAACAAAACTTAAACTGTAAATTTCCCCATATATACAAAAGTAAATACATAAAATCTTTAAGGAAACACAGCACATGCAAAATTTTATGCGTAATAAATGCCAGCAAAACATACAATTTATCGAGATGTGATAATTTACAAAACTCCAGGATAGTTCCTTTGAATGTTAAGCGAAATGCGCTTTAAGAAAATGCAAAAGCAAGATCAGCAAATACACAGCAGAAATACATTAATCCCGTTCATAAATCCCCCCCCCCTCCTATTCCTTTCACTTATTGATAATCTTCAAAATTTGATCAAGATCGTTGTGAAAATAGCATGTGATGGAAAGGAAATCAAAGGATGTGATTATCTTCTAAAATTTTCTGCTTCTCTGAGCGTAGGAACATCAACTCGTTTCTAGATTTATTTTATTTTCGGGTCATTATTTTCTGAATTTAATTGATGTTTAAGGAATAGACTAAACGAGGTTTCCTTAAACTATTTGTCCTAATTCTACTTGAATCGTCAAGAAAAACAATGGATCGCGAAAGTTCATATTATGTGCTTTCTTAATATTATTCCATATTTATAATAAGAATAAGAAAAACACTGAAAAAGTTTACTTTAATGAGTAAAACATTTAGATTGAAGTGTTTATTTTCAATTAATAATTCCTTTTTTAAATTCTGGGGAGGGACAATTTTATGAACGTAGATGTAATGGCGAAGAAAATATTTCAAGTGTGGAAAAAGCATTTGTTTTAATCCCAGCCAGAAAAAGCAGATTTTGCGACAAAGGTTGATTTTAAATTTCATGAATTGAAAGGAAACTAGTAAGAACTGGATAAAGCGTTATGCCAGGAAGAGGCTACTACTCAGGCATAAATAATACACATTTTGTTTAAGCAAATTTGAGAACATTCATATGTACTGATTCATATTTGTGAGATGTAGCATGTAAAGACTTCGATAAAACATGCTTTTAAAATAAGCACTCTGAACCGAAAGCAGACTTCCACAAATAATTCCGATTTTGAAATGATTTATCCGGGCTGAAAACAGTTCGTGCATGGCAAGTAAAACATAATGCAATAAGCGAAGAATATTGTATAAATCGAATAAAACTAACTAATCAAATGAGTATTTGCAATAATTAAAATTTGTTCCTGTTTGGTGGCGATTAATAGAACAAACCGTTCAGCTATCAAATTTGACACATATATACTTTGAAGGGTTCATCTTGGAGCTCTTTTTATAAAATTTTAGCTATTTAAAAATCAAGTCAATTTTTGATATTTTCAAACATTATTTCGCCAATAATTTCCGAAAAAATCATTGTATAAAATTTTTTATACCATCTTAAAGTGCAAAGCTTTATCTTTCGAATGGTATTGATTTAATTACTGTTCAATGTTTACTCTAATTTTTATAATTTTTAAAAATTACTATGGATCTGCGACCAAGGTCGTTCAAGGAGAAAGTCTTGTGCACTCTCCATGCGAGACGAAAGGGTGGAAAAAAAACATAGGATAGAATAGAGGAAGAGACGAAGAGGCAACATTTCGCGGTTCACTCACTACCATAAAAAGTTTATTTTTTATTTTTTAAAATGAAAATTGAATTTTTTAGAGAATCTACCTTTAATCATAAAATGTTACTTTTTGCGAGATTTTATATTAAATCCTTAGTTTTATTTCAAATGATAAGCTAGATTCGTCTTTCAACGAACTTAGTTAAACATAGATAAAATGGAACAGATGAAACATTAAAAGAGTATTTAAATAGCTTTTGCCTTCTTAAATGTTTTAAGTATATGAATATGTAAACTCTTTTTGACTACACATGATTTTCTTATAAATTCTCTCTTATATTGGCTCAAATTATCAGGATTATCATATTTTCTTTTTTCAAATAACGTTTCCTTTTAAGGATTTTTTTTACAGGAAATTAAACTGCATTTCAAGTTGTTTCAATAAAGTAGCAAGAAGTTTAATTCAGTATTGGAAGAATAGCAGTTGATAACTCCATTCATTTACAGTTTTGTCAACATCAGATTTAATTTATATACTGTCAAACTTTGAAGTGTGATTGATGTATTCCTGTAGAGGAACTGTTTTTGATTCTAAATGCTATTGAATTTTATTTTTGATTTTGGAATTAATAGTTTCAGTTAAATAAAATAATTAAAAATAAACAGCTTTTTTAAATCTATATTTTACGAGATTAATCGTAGCTATTTGTTTGCATCTTCAATCTTATACATTGCCTTTTTCAAAAATAATAATTCTTTATGTTCAGAAATTTTAATTGAAAATTATTTCGTCGTATAACTTTCGTTTCAAATCATTAGTATAACGCACAACAATAATGATTAATGTAAACTACATTTGAATTTTATAACTAATTAGATGGGCGAAATAGCTGGTTGGTCGCTGAAGGCGGCTTGTTATGAATAAAATAAACAATAAAAGCCACAGACCTCGCAATTTCATTTCATATAAAACTGTATTCAACATGCATAGCCTTAAAGAAACGGAATATTATACAATTAAGTGCAATATATATATTTTAAACATAATCATTTCATCTTTAAATCTGGAGAAAAAAATTAAATTCATGGAATACAAAGTATAGTCATTTTTAAATACTGAAAAGATTAATCGCCTTTACAATTAAATTTTCGAAACATACTGATTTGCTCGATTGTGAAAGACAAAAAGTTCTTGACACTTTAACTCAACATCGAAACCATAAAACTGATGCTTTATCTTTAAAAAAAATGCAAAAAAAAAAAGTTTTCAATGACATATCTGCACCATTATCCTCCGACAACAACCGAATTTCATATTCTTTGCTTCTCCACGAACAAAACAAAGCCTACTTATCTCCCCAAAGCATTAATAAAGTCTTGTGTCTGTTTTTTCCCTTCCAAAAAGTTAGATAATGGCAAACCAGATTTTACAACTGTCAATCCTGAACGGACTATTACAGAAAGAAACCCAAAGAGTTATCTACTATACTCTACCTTTGTTTTTTGTTTTTTCATTGCAGGAGTGATAATGTCAGCTCAAGAGGTAACTGCAACATAATTCTTGAAATAGGCTAACTTTATGTCACAGGAAGTGGAACAGACGTTACGCTGCGTGAGCGATCTTATATCTCCAAAAACTTTCCAATGCAGGCCGAAAGTAATTGAGTGGGGGTAGTCGCATACTTTAAGGGGCTGGTGGGGGTAGAAAGCCCTTTCCCATCAAAGTTACTGGTTTCTGCACCGTCGTAATGATAGGAAATAAATTTCGCAGCCTTTATTAGAAAGAGCCTAGTAGCGAAAAAAAAAAAAAAAAATTGGAAATCTCATCTTTAGAAAAGATTCCAGAGTCCAATGATAGTTACCTGCATTTGTTTTTCATTTGAAAAATCTTCTTCATGAGAATTAAGCAAATTTTTGAAGAAAGTATATAGTGATTTAGAAGAAAGAATCTCCAGGCACGCATGCGCAGTAGTTTCGGAGTGACTATAAGTCAGTTGTTGAAACCATTTTATGATTGGTGCTTTATATCAAGCGTCCTGAATTTTGCATATGTCTATATTTAAATTCAGCTGAATTCAAATCGATCAGAATATAGTTTTAAATAAAATATTGGCGTTTCAAAGATTCGTTACAGAAAAGAATTCAAACCAATAATAACAAAAAACCTACGTTGAATTTGTATAAAGTTTAAGGTTGATTTTTATTCATTCATTATGCGAATTTAGTAATTAGCATTAAAACTTTTATTAAATTGCATTAAATATTTTTAAAATGGTTCGATTCTAAACAAACAAAAAAATGTACGAGCTTCTAAAAATGTAAACAGCAGAAAAATTTAAAATCCATTAAATAAATGAAATTGTTTAGAAGCACATGTAATTTTGAAAAGTGATTGCGTTTTATCTTAAATCCGATGCGACTGATTGAGACAGTGAAAGAGTACGATCTAGAAACCATAAAAAATTTCGTTTAGTTTTTAATAAATGATTAAATGAAAATTTTCCTTTAAAAATTTCTCCAGCAAGATGGATTTTTAATTTATTTTCAAAATGGAAACAAATGTAGACGACATTGATGCAAGAATTTCAAAGAAAAAAATTCTTTCATTTAAATGAAACGAATGCAAGAGACAGGAGAAATTAAATAATTTTTTCGATATTTTAGTAGCGCAAGTTATTCGATATCCACAGTACATTCAAAAGCAAGCCTTTTTATTAAAATATTTGGTATCTTCGTTAAATTAGAACTATATCTAACGATTAAACAAATAAGTTCATTTTTATGTACCATCTATTTAAAACGTTTTGGAAAGAAATGAAGGATTAGAAATATTTAGAAGTGCCTGAATATTTCTAATTTTCCTCGAACTTATTTATATATTAAAAGAAATTTAAAAGTAATTAAGCTGCAACATTATTTTAAGTTTGTCAGGAAAAAGAAAAATGAGTCCGAAATAAAGAAAACCGTGGAAAATTTATCTACATTTAGATAAATATTCCCGAGAGAATAAATAACACTGAAATATTCAAAAGAACGATGTCAATCTTGAAAAATGAAGGAGGGGAAAGTGAACGAGATTTCATTGACATTACATTTAAAACACTCACATCCAAATAATTCCCTTTCATACCAATAAAATAATAAATAGAGGATGGTAATCTTGCATTAGCAGTTTTTTTTTTATGAGTAAGACAAAATTCTAAATTCAGAAAGTCGTTAAAAACCATGCCTTAACACAAAAAAAACTCCAGTCATCATTGCATGCCACAATTCTTAAATACTTCCTGCATGTCCTTAAAGTGAAACATATTCTAGGAAAAGATAGTATATGTTGAATGCAGCGTAGCGTTAGGAATTCATCGTCAAATAAAGTGTTATGACAACGAATGATCATAAAATTGTAGCAAAGAAAGAAAGTCAGTCTAGATCAACGAATTTATTTCTTGCCAAATAGCATTGGAAAACAGCCAGACAAGTTAGCCATTTCCTGCAGTTTTCACGCCATTTTCTTTTCCTTACATATTAAATATTTGAATGAGAAATATTTTATTGGGCCATCAAAAGCGATAGAAGCAATTAAACTGTATAGAATTCATTGTAGGTCAGATCAGTGAGGAAGCGCAAAGGAGCAATAGGATAAGTAAGTTATAAAGAATATGTACTGCATACCTCAACGAGAAGCAGTAAAAAGTTTACCATTTAATGAATATTTAAGAAAACTTATTATAAACAGTATAGAAGGATTAAAAAATAACGACTGTCGAAATTTTTGATACTCTTTTCCAGCATTTACTAGTAATTTTTTAAAAAAAACTAAAATCTGAAAAGCAAAAAATTCTTTAAGTAATTGGTTTAATTTACCTAATTTATTTATAATTGCCTAATTTATCCAAACTATTTCAGTTTTCAACGATAGAGATATTACATTGAATTTTTAAAGAGTTGCCATATTCATTTCATAAATTATTTACATTTTAACTTTTATACTATTTCAAAACACGATAGCGACACCCTTCCCAAATCATAATGATTATGTATTGCATTTAAATTAAAAATCCGAATAAAAGTTCTAGATTCTTATCAAAAGAACATTTTACTTAATCCCAAGTTGTTTCACAATCACATTTGAAATATTTAGGATGTTCTAAACTATAATATTTTTGATTAAAACAAGTTATATATGTTAAGGTTGTATTTAATATATATTCTAATTCAATATATCTGAGCAGTCATTTACTCTCAAAACTCACAAACAAACACGATTCACAGTTTTAAAATTTTCGGATATTTGTTGCATAAAAGAAAAAACGTTTAATGTAGTTTTCAATGATTCTAATCAGCTCTCAAACCATTAAAAGAAGTGAATAATTAAATAAATGGGCTAAGAAATGTTAAGAAACCTGTAGTCTCATCGGGATGCACATAAAAATCGGTAATTCATATGATCTACCAAATATTAATAATCAAGAAATAAGGACTTTTAAAGACAAGCAGATGTGCATACATTAAAAGTGAAATTGATCGCTCCAAATTGATCAAGTTCACTGAGAAACCTCGTCTCTTTTTTTTAATGTGCTCTAGATTTATCGATTAATTATTCATTATTCTTTTATCTGGCCACATCTTTCTTCCTTTCTTAAGGAATTAAAATAACTCAGATTTGTTATGAAGAATTTCAAATTTGTAGAGCTTTATCTGTCAAGATAATATGGAAAATAACTTTTAACTAAAAAAAAAAAAAATAGGAGCGGATTCAGAAAATTCACAGAAACTAACGTTAGTTATGAGCCAGTGTTTCAATTTGGACTCTTTAAAGTATGAAGACGAGAAATGGACAGGGAACACGTTATGAAAATAGGACCATTCAATTACCTGATTGAACAGGATGCTGAAAAAAGACGGTGAGTTGCAAATCAAAGCTGCAAAATGTCGGCATTCCAGAACTTGTAATCCTAATTGGAAGGAGGAGAAAAGGGTATAATGTGGGTTTCAAAATGAGTAAACTATATCTATAATAAATTAATTCCTACAGAAACATACCATAAATTCATATCTGAAACAATAATACAACAAAACCTGTTATACTACCTGATATACTACGAACAAGCGACCCGATTTTTCTAAATTTCATTCCGGAAGGCTCTACAATTAGGTGCTTGATGAGGATGGGGGACGGAAAGAAAAAAAGTATAGGATAAACCAATGTATTGATAAAATAACTTAAAAAAGGAATTACTAATAGTTAAAAACTTCGAGGTAACAACTTTCCTGAAAATTTTAAAAATGAAAGTTGGATAAGAGATCCGTCTTTTATTTTGAAGACTGCGCTAAACAATATTTTACTTCAAAAAAGAGATAAGTTTTTAAATATTTCATGTGACAGAAGTTTCATATATGAGTTCAAAAAATTATTCAAATTTTAGTTCAAAAGAAAAGATGGACATAAGCATATTTCCAAGAAAGAGATTGGATTTTTAATACCGCTATATTTTTGCGAAGTAGGATTTTCGGTCATGCTATTAATTTAAAAAAGAATATGATGAATCTGTTCTTCACCGTATTCTTTGAACTTATGAAAGCTTGAAATAAAGGAAGATAATGTCTAATCGATCGAAATCAGTTATAACGAAATAAACTTATTGTTAAGGATTAAAACAACGAATAAGTTTCAATTTTTGTTATTAGGTATTATTATCTACATTTTAACAAAAACTCACTATTACACCATTTACTACATTAATTATTTTTCAAATAATATAATATTAATTAATTCAAATAATATTTAAGAAAATAAATTTAAAATGATTTTTTTATTATAAATATTATATTTCGGATGCATGGATTTTTAACTGGTAAAGGCTTTTGTTATGGTATTTATATTTTTTATTTTTAGTGCGGTACAATATTTTTAAAAATTATGAACCTCTTTATTATAGAGCACGGTTTTTCAACCCTAGATAAGCATATCCTCAGAGGTACGTGAAATAATCTCAGAGGGTATACGCAGAGAAAATTGGTCATTGGTAGATACAATGAATATAACAGAAAAGGTAAAAACGGTCGCAAAAGCTGGCATTTCCAATCCAAATTACATTTCATTAGGAAAAATTAAAATAATTAAATTGAATCTGTAATAATTTAATTTTAGAAAGATTTGAATGGTTTAGAATAAGTTTATATTTTTCTGCAGGATTAGTAGCAGCCAAGAAAAAAAGACCACCGGCAATCACCTGCCCATAATAGATATATTTCACGGATCCTTACACAAAGCGTTCTTAAAGTTTCCATTAACGTGCTTAAATATATAATTTAATAAAATGTTGAGTAGTTATCAATATACACCACTTTTGAATAGCTAAAAAAATAATCTCGCAAATACAAAGTGTTATTACTGTACTTGTATGTAGAAGTTAATAATTATACATAATGGAGTGGGGTTGGGGTATATGGAGCAGTGCTGATTGTACAAGGCGTGCTCAAGTAAAATAGAGTTAAAGAACGCTGTTATGGAGTGAGAGGGCGCTGTATCAAATCGCACAATTGTGGCTTCGCTAAAATAACACAACAGTGGTTTGCATAATAAAGTGAAAATGATCAAAAACCAAAGACCGATAAAGTGTTTGCTTTCAAGCAAAATCACTATTGTAAGGTTTCAGTTTCATACTTTTAATGTTCTTGCATTCAATGAAATGATAAAAAGAAAATAAAGAAAACACTAAGTTTACAAGTTTTTATCTCACGTAACACATGCATGGCTTCAGTAGTTTTACAAGGTACAGCTAATTTAATTTTAAAGCTGACAATGTAAAGAATGGTAATAAATATTAGATGCAAGTTTATTCAACGAATCCCTACAAGAACACATTTAAATTTTTTTAAAAGAAATTAGAAGAATATTATAAGTTGCTGGATGAAAACTTGATCAGAGAAGAAATAAAATATGAGGATAGAATTTTTTTTCTCAAGCTCCGATGGATCATATAAGAAAAGAAAAAAAAAGTAGAAAACAAAAAGAATTTATTATCAGGGTTTGCGTACTAACATGATTACTTTTACACTCAATCGAAGTGAAAATTCATACATTTGTCTTATCAATGGAACATGTTTCCGATCCCTTCTTCGAAAAACCTTTAGTGATGCGAGATGGGCCTTAAAGCTCTTTGAAACTCCTCGTTAGTCAGAAATTTTTATTTTGGAATCGTAATTAGGAAAGATGAAAGCCATTCAGCTCTTTCCAGGAAGGTGGACAAGGGTGCAAAATTGTCGCAACTGATGATCATGTTCTACGGAGTGATCAAGTCGCTGAAAAGAAACGGAAGATGTTAGAATCCCAAGAAACGAGCTCACCAACCAGCATGTCAAAATTGCGACTTGAAAAGTGATTTCGTCAACCCAGCTCCATACTATTTCCTTGAAAAATTCAACGAATGAAGATCTTCGAAGGAGCGTTGAGGTCTATTTTGCATGACCAGCAACAGCATTCTTGAAAGAATGGATCTGTTCCCCCGATATAGCAAACGTCTGAATCTTCACAGCAGCAGTCGAAAAATAATAGGCTTTATACGCAATTCTTTATAATAAATTAATTTTGTTCTTGTCCTTTTTTACGGTTCATCAAAACTTGAGAAAAGACGCTCTCTTAGCCAAAGATTTTGTTTCAAGACAAATATGATTGAATTGTAATTAGACCATAGCGTGGTAAATTACGCATGATTTAAATAGTATTTTGAAAATCGATTCGAATAATACTTCATAGGGTGCCTTAGGTAATACAAGTCCCCTTCCCGCACTTTCTTCAACCAAATTTCAAAAACTATATACTTTTTAATTGATTTTAATTTAATCTTAATGCAAGCAGTTTTGAAGTAAAACATATAACAAAGTGAAACAGGACAATATTTAATTCAGAATAACTTCCAGAGAATTGGTTACAGTATATCATATATAAAAAATGGATTAAAAATTTAAAATTTAAAACAAAACTGTAAAAAAAATTATAAAACTCTTTAATACATTCTAAAATTCTCCTAAAACATTAAACTACATGAAACTTCAAAAAAATTTTTAAAAATTCTAAGAATAATGTCCTAACATTTGAACATAATTAAATTAAAATAAAGAGTTGTTTCAGTTCCTAGTCAGAATAAATCAAATTAGAAACATGAAAATATCGCAAAAAATTTCGAAGTGCTCCAAAGTTACGGCGCACCTAGGCCTACTTAGCCTATTTTATGCTGCTTGAAGGGCATCTGAAAACATGGCTTTCATCAGATACTAGGTTTCAAAATGCGTTTTTACTTTAAACTTAGTTTTATTGGATCGATCTGGTGATACATTAGAGAAACTAACTGCAGCAGGATATTTAATCACGCTATTCGTACCAATATTTCATCACGGATTAAAGAAGGGAAAATTTTATCGTTCTCTCTTCTCTCGTTTTACGAAAAAGTAAGAACGCGGAATTATAAGGGACAAAAGAAACTTTTAAAAGATAAAACACTCTTTTTTTGTTGCGGAATGAACAATAAAGAAGGAACAAATAGATCACTAAGTTCACCCAAGGGAATTTTCAGAATTTCCAAGAAGCATAAATGGAAACAATAACAAAACATAATTCATTATTCAACGCATTTCTTTGAGAGCATTTTAACTAATAGTTAGGGACTTCGATACAAAAACAATCACTGATAAAAGATACAAACGCAGCAATGATTTCCTAGCTGGAAAATTAACTAAGAGCGATTTACTGCGAGAAAATACAGCCCATGCTTGACCAATTGGTAGAATAAGTAAACATATATTTTGAATACATTACAGTTCCGCAATTATCTAATCGTTTCCAAATCAAATGGAATGTTTAGGCAGGGAATGGTGAGGAAGTGGTAAAGTTGACCATGAAGATACGTCAGATTAGGACAAATCTGTCATTTCGCTGCTAAGATTTAAGTGAGATAAGCAGCTCGTTCGTAAACATTTGTTTGGCCTTAGCAACGTTTGGAGTCCTGTGTTATTGTGGAATTCTGTTTTCCGCTCAAACAAAGTTGCCGAATGTCTTATAAGTAAACTATTCTGTGCAGACATATCTTGAAATAGCTTTTGCGCACGATAAGAAAAATGTAGAAAACGATAATGTCGCTCCCCGTTAAAAATTTTCAGAATTGATAAGTTGGGCCGAATTCCAGAAAAAATATTTAATATTTAAACCTTAAAAATAGTTAATTAAAAATTTAAAGGTCAATTTATTTTGTTAGTAATTATGATTCCATTAAATATTTAATCATTTTTAACTTCAGGTGACTTTTGCTTCGTATATATTATGATTCAGTTATATCCAGAAAATTAAAAATGACCAAGTTTGAAATATTTCTATCTTATATTAATAATTTTGAATTAAAACGTCTTAATTTCTAATTCAAATTTCTGGAAATATGCTTGTTTTTAATAACTTTGAAGAATCAAATAAGTTTCTATTATAAACTAAGTAAAATGCTTTTAAAAAATTCATTTTTAAAAGAAACAATTACTTCTAAAATAAATATGAAATGAAAACGCATTCAATACGATAGAGTTTAAATAGATCTTCTTCAGTATTATCAATTCAAATTTTGTCATGCGGTAAGTCAAATGTTATTTCGAGAGAACTGTATACGAAATTATACAGTTATTATCTCAAATTATGATTTGAGATTCTTTATAAATTATTGAAACAACTTTAAATGCATTTTAATTTTCAGTAAAAATTTTTTAAAAAGTAATAATCTTAAATTTCTAATTATTAGAAGGAATAATTGCATGCAATCAAAAACGCTTATAAAATGTTTTCTTCTACACATTTATAAAAGAAAAGATTTATATAGGCTAAAAACTTGAATGATTTTCAATTTAATATTTCATTATCTGTTCCGATCTATTTATGGCATGCTAATCGAGTTTGTTGAAAGATGGATCTACCCATATAATTAAAACAGAACTAAGAATTTGATTAGATTCCTCAAAAAATAGAATTAAGTTTGATATCAATGGGAAGTTTACTTTCCCCATTTCAATATGCAAAAAAAGTGGGGTTATGCATAAAATGCGTTTATATTTTCAAATAGCTTAGTTTGAAAATTAAATCAAAATCAACATTTATATTAACCTTACTTATTAAAAAGTTAAAATTGCGGGCAAAAAATAAACCTTCTTCGGTAATGAATTATATCTTTCAAGTAACCTATTGTTGTGTTGTGACTTTATGTCACTTTACAAGCCCTCTGACATTTATCTGTCAGCGTTTTAAGCCGAGTGAGCGTCTCTTGTTTTTTCAGCAGCGGCAACAAGGGCCAAAAGTACGGCTTAGCTACTTCATGGGTCAAATTCGTTGCACAACCCCTTTTTACAGAGGGGGCACAATCACACACCTCACAGAACACAGAAGAACAACCATCCCCGAATTGGAATTCGAATCCGGGACGTCCAGATCACGGGGAAGACGTGCTACCCTTATGCCAGGACGCCGGCTCAACTATTATAACCTTGAGTGTTATAAACGAGAAGTCCAAATGCCGAAAACCAAAATGTCGCGACATTGTTGTCAATTTTTTGACCTTCGCTGAGTTGCGAGTGGTACACAATGGTTTTTCACTGTTTTTTTCCAAAAAATTCATTTTTCTGAACATTCTTCCGAAGTTAAATCAATACCACCAAAAATTAAAATGGAATAAAATAAGTTTTTGTGCGATAATTCTTTCGAAATTTATAGGTGTGGCAGATAAACGGTCACGATTTGACTTAATTCGTAGGTAATAAAATTTAGAATTAGGGGAAAAAAAAAACCCAGCTTTGAGGTAAAAATCTTCGGCATCTAACTTATACCTGTGCAAAATTTAGTAGTCCTAAGTTCAACCGTCTTCTGTACATCACTGACAGACGGAAAAACTTTCATCTCCGTGAGTATTAGATAGGGACTTAATTTTTTGCTTACAGCAATAGGAGATTGAAATTGCGTTGTATACAAGACAAGCCGCATATTTAAAAAGTGAATAAATTCCATATTTTACTTAAAAATTTCTTATTATAAGTTTGAAAAGGTTTCTCTACGATCTATGAAAATAATCAAATAAGAAATGAAGCAATAGCTGAAAAATTGAAATTTTCAAGGTAAATAAATCGCATAATCATAGATTTTAATGACATATTTTCTATAATAATTTTTATTTATAATATATTTTCTTAGTATTAAAAAAGTTTCTGGAAAAAAAACACCTCCAGAATTTTCAAAATCGATTCAATTTCACTCGCACATTGTAAATAAGGGTGAAAAATCTCAAAATCTTTTGTTTTGTCTATGATAACAAGACTACATGGTAAAAATCATTACATTTCTTAAAGAGAAATTCATTTTCAATGAAGAGTTAATATACACAGTTCTGAAATTCTGATATAAAACTTTCTACGTATCTTAATCAGATAATAATAATAATAATAATAAAAATTAAACGATGCACGATCTTTAAACATTTTTTTAAACAATGCACTATCTTAAATTTTTTTTTTCAAACATGCAACAATTTTTTCTATTCAGGATATGATTTCCGAACAACTATCTCTTAAACATTACATCCGTCTTGTCCGTTTCCGTTACTGTAGGGTGGATCCACAAGACATGCTCCCTGGACAGATTCATTTTCCTGAGATCATTCTCGCACGAGTTGAGCTTGAATGTATCCCTCCCCTCCGCCACTGGTAAGAACAAAGCTGTCTTCCGTTCGATTTTTTTTTCGCTACATGCTGCCATTATTTCATGGTTTATGGCTAATAACTTTGTGTAGGTAATTCACAAACAAAAATCAACGGATAGAAAAATATATTCCATTAGACACGCGATGGAAAAAACCCTCATTAGCCTAATACTGATTTTAAAATATATTTTTTGTATAGAGTTTATTCAAATAGGAATATGACTTGTGAATATAGCTTATATAAATGTATTGCAAAAGAAACTTTATGGCACGTAAAGATTTACTATATTTACCTAATTAAAAATAAAAGAAATAATAAATTTCGAAAGAATTAAATTTTAAAATAGAAAAGTTTGGCCAAAAACTTGGAAGAAAATGTTATCTTAGATGAAAAATAGATTTCATTCAGTTTAATCTCTTATTAAAAATGTAATTTTATAATTCTCAGAAGTACTGTAAGAGTATTTTCTATTCAGGCATTTAAAAAATGGGATAATCGAATAATATTTTGATGTTTTATAACGATCAGAGTTAATTTTGATAAGAAAACCTTAACAACTGGAAACGGTAATTGACACAATAATATTAAAATTCTATCAACCTCGTCAGCATCTAATTTTCCATAACAATGTATCAGCGATCCAGTAAAATTGAATACTTCAAGCATATTATAAACCTCTGAAACAATAGGCTTCCTGAAATGGTCTAAATTGTAACCGATTTTCATTCAAGAGACACCTTGTGCTCACTAAAATCTTATTCACTAAGTGGTGTACATATAGCGTTAAAGGTAAAATAATAATAATAAATTTCAACCCAACCAAATGATTTTCTCATTTGTATTGAACTCTCAAAAATTATATTAAAAGTTAAACATTTTTGATTTAAAGAACTTCGTTGAAACAGAAGTACTATTTTTTCATACCAGATTGAATTTTTTTTAAATATACGCAACAGCCGGATATTGTAATAAATAATCATCTTCCAATTATTTAATATTACGCAGTCGGGAGAAAAAAATGAAAGTAATGAATGACCTCGAAATGTTTTGTGATGTGATAAGCGTTTCGAAGTGATATCTGTAATAAATGAAAACATAATAATAATTAGTACTTCGATAAAAGCATTGCTCTCACATGTGAGAAATGATTATCTTTTACTGTTCTCAGATACACTTTTAAGCTGAACTTAAGTGTTTGAATGAAAATTGCCGATAACCTTTTAAAAAATTTGAAGCAACCTACTCAGATGTTTTCTAGGTTATGCTGATTTTTATTTAAGGTCAGAGCAGTTTTCCTGTTGAACAATACAAAATGTATTAAAGAAAAGAATTGGAAAAAGGGTCAGGCTTTCCTTCTACTGGTGCACATCACGCGAAGTGAATAAATAATAAAAGTATGGGGAAAAGGTCAAATTAGTTCACCTTTGGCAGCAGCAATTGAAAATAGTAGGCGATTTTCAAAATTGCAAGTTACCTGTCAAAAATATTATCGAGTACGTTATTTATGAATTTTTCTAGCGTTTCGAGTTATTCCAGTCATTTTATTCAGCAGGAATTTTTTTTCTGGGCATGCAGTTGAGAAGGTAGGGGGGAGGTGGCAATCTTCTCTTTTCAATATGTAATAGGATTATTATACTATCGGAATATTTTTACCAATTAAAATAATTTAAAAACAGTTATACATCATATAAATCATTTTTTTACATGAAGAGATATTTATTATTAGGTAGCAACTAATGTGCTTATAGGATTGATAGAAAAAGATTAAGGACAGAGTGATAACTACCTAAAACGTGAACATATTTTATATTAAATCCCAATTTTTACGAAATAATAACACTTAAATCAAACAATCTGACTAGACACATAACGTTGTTAAATAACAAAAAATAGAAACTGTGACAGTTTCTATCTGATCACAAAAATGCCACAGCAAAGAATGAGCAATCTTTTTCTCAAACATATTGCAAGCGATTATCTAAATTAGTTGAACAATATCAGTTTTGATTTTTATAGCAAAGCTAACATTTCTGAGTGTTGGGGACAGACATTGATGCCTCAAAAAAAGTTGAAAATAAGAACTTACAATACATGGGGAAATTACAAAAGTGTTACCTTAGAGCATGAGTGATTTGTATAATCACATGAAAAAAAAGCTACTATTATTCAGAAGAATATGTAAACTTATAAAATCTTGGTAAATTTTTGTAACAGACCAAATCCGATATAAATCTAGGAACTGAGTAATACAATATGGCACACAACAAAAATTATCATTGTGGAACTTTGTTTCTGGAAACTGACATGAAACAGCGCTTAATATAAATTTTTTTTCGAAAGAATCATTAAGTTTTGAAAAATTTCCTCTCATGAAATTTCTCCAAATGTTCTCCTTTGACTGACTCTATTGATGTCAGTATAAAGTTATGTTTTGTGCTATATATTAAAAATAAATCTAAGAATAGTGAAAAAATCCTCGAAAGTGGTAGAATTTGGATTGTTCTTTCGTAGCAGGTAAAAGTTATTCAGTTTCATTTAAAAATTCTTATAAAACATTGATCATAACCGCTTGAAAACATTAGCTGCAAGTCTGGTTTAGGTCCTAAGAAACCGCCAAATCTGACAGTGTAATTTGATACACCTCTTTAGTAATAAGCAAATAACTTGCAGGTATTTATTTTAATAACTTTTAATTTTAATAACTGAAGATTCCTACAATTAGTTTTATTTATTTATTACAAATGCCCAGAAGATTGGCTATGGCACCATTGGATCTCTAGCCTTCCAATATTTCTGAACTTTACAATTTAAAAATACAAGTGCAGAGCACGAGTCAAGATGAGTAGCATCACAAATTTGATGCTACTCATCTGCCATTAGTTTTTCTCCCGATTCATCTTACTTTCAAGGCAGGGACAAAAACTCAGAAATGCTTATGTTTGAATTTACCACCCGCGTGACTTACTTCTACTACTAAGAAACTACGGAGTCGAAAGAAATAGGAAAAGAAAGTTGTGAAAACGAATCGCAGACAGGAGAGGAGAAACTAGATAACTTTCGCTAGGGGTCTTCCCGCAGCTGTCATTCAAGATACTAGCCAAAGAGGAAGCGGCATGTCAGGCACTCGGTGAAATGGTGCAAGAGCATCTTGGTCAACAGGAAGCGAAAAAGGGGTCCTCGTCTTGTCAGTTCGAAGCTCCTGCAACAGCATTCTAGGTATCTGTTACTGATAGGCTCACATCGTTAATCAAGTAATTTGCAGAGTGATGGCTGAAAGATATTTTAGAGTACACAAAATATTGTTTCTTTTCACAGTTGTAACCGTTTATTTTCTACTGAAACTTGCGTAAAATAAAACATTAAATTGATAATTTTGGTTATCGAATTAATAGACCCGCACCTCAAAAGGAAATGGGATATTTCCTTCCAGATCATATCTCTCTAGGATTCAGAATCAGACGCAGTGCGAAATGAAGAAGCACATAGTTCTACAGTGATTTTATGCGAAAATCATGCCCAACAAGCGTTCAACGCTTTATATTAATTAAATGTTTACCTTAAAATTTTTAATTACATTAATGAATGGCAAAAACTTGTTGAGAACATCAATATTTTAAATAATTACAGATGGAAGTGACGTGTGTTAGTTTTTAAATCAATCGCAATTCACTTTTTAATCAACTTTTACCAAAGCATTAAAAATGTATTGTTGATTGATAATGATACTGCAAAGTATTATTGAATAATATAATTTTTTGGTTTTAATATATTTTATTTTCATTATTGTATGTTTGAAACAACATTGTTCCGAAATTCCTTTTTAGATTCCTGCTAATAGTTCCATTTTAAATAAACGCTCATGTTTGGGCCCTCTTCATTCAATATATCCTTTTTTGTAGACTTTAATAATGCTCTCTGAAAGTTAGTCCACTTTTCATAAGTGCAATCTTCTGTTTGTTAAATTCTACCAAGTCGGTATTTAAAATACAAAAAAGTTACAATCTAACCCAAGAGATTCAGAAAAGAAAAGAAAACTAAAAAAAAGAAAAAGTTTTCCCAGTCATTTAAGTCAGAAATAGCCATCGTTGAGAATAAGAGCTCTCTCAGGCAGAACTTTTGAAGATTCTCGGATTTAATCGTTTCATGGGAAAAAGCATTCAACTGATTCAAGGTAGATAGGACTTTCAAAAACGGGGATTTCGACAGCTCATTTTTCATTGATAATAAATCAATGTAGAAATTCGGATGTCCCCTATAAGTATGCGTGTTAGGGATTCATCATCAAGTACTCGATAATTCAGAGTGAGCCTTGGCCATCTTAATGAGTCCATCTTGACTTATTACGAGCGACATTTTTCCAATTAGTTTTTCTAATAGTATTAAAATTTTTATTAGCAAGTCCATTCATCTAATTTTAGACTTTCCTTTCGAACATTTTTCCAATGGTTTTACAAGAAAGTTATTTTAAGGACTGCGCTCAGCAGGCATTAGAAGAACATGACTTTCCCATTTCATTCTTCGTAATTTAATTAATATCCTGGAAATGACTGCACAGCTTGAGATCAGATCTTCTTCACCACACTCCAGCCAGTTTTATCCCATCATAAATATTGCTCAAATTTTTTTTTTTCAAGAACAGCCAGCGTTATTCATATCTCTGGGTTACGACTCAAGACTGAACCATAAGACAAAATAAGTCCGACAATGATATTTATAGTAAATTTTTAGTTTTATGATCATGTCATCGGTAAGTTTAGATGCAAGATATTTTCCGAGAATCGTGAGAAATAGCAATTATTCTTTTATTTGTTACTTTTGGCTCAAAATGTTAGGGTTTATGTTAGGTTTATGAATTCAGAGTCCGATGTAACTACGTTGGTCAACAGAAAGAGATTGGCGTATTAGAGGATACCAGATCGTTTTTGATATCTCACACTTCAATTATGCTGACTAAAAAATAGGTGTGATATGTCGTAAGAATACATTATAAGAAAAATGAAAAAAAAAAATCCTTAATTGGAAAAAAGTTAAATACAATACCCGACAGAAGAGACATTTTTTTCTCTTTCATCGGCAGAATAATTTTAAAGAAATTCTACAGTTTCCCCATACATTCAAATATACATACAGAAAGAAATTTTTGTTAACATTTTTTTTCAACACAAAGCATAACAAAAGAACGTACCGTTTCTTCAGAATTAACATTTTGAAATACACGGTCATGAGCTTAGTGTATTCATCATTGAATAGAGGTCATGTTGGCCTAGTCACATATCCGACACCATCGAAGTACCATAGTGCATTTGAGAATGATCGATAAATTAATTCTGTTGTGGTAATGGATCCTACCGTTTGAGTGGTTTGTGTTTGCTCAGGTCCAATCCTCATCACTTAACAGTGTATCAAAATTTTGACATTTCTCGCAAAGCAGCTTCAAATCAGCATACAACTAAAATAAATAAATTCAAATTCAAATTAAAAGTAAATGGCAACTCGATGCAATACCGAGTTGCTTCAGTATAACAGGAATCTTTCCATAGAATTCAAATAAAAAGCACTTTATCAGGCTTATTCTAAGACTGTTTGTCTGTTTCTAACAAACCAGGAGGGAACTTCTTAAACTAATCCCAAGTCCGAATTTCTAGAAAGGGGAAAAATGAATCCAATTCTTTCCAGTCAAAGTTATCCCGCCCAACAAGCAATTGGTTCGATCGATTTTAGGTAGACAAAAGCCTGGAAAGTTCAAAAACGAAATAGGACTATGGAGACCAAGTCAGGTGATGGAGCCAAGATAAAAAAAAGTATCGATCGCTCTTATAAACAGTAAGTTGCTATTTTTTTAAAAAGTACCTTCTTAAATTATAGGTGGAAATAGATCCTCTTCAGATTAAAGGCGTTTTTTCCCTCCCTTTATAAAAAGGCACAGTTGTCTTAAAAAGGAAAATGCAGTTTTTTGCGTCTTGTGAATCTGCAATACTTTAACATATGAATCCGCTCCAACTATAGTGAAAGTCAAAAGAAAGTAAACACCGATGATTAAGAAAAATGTGTTATTTCAAATATATTATTGATTTATAAAATAAAGTTGATATATTCAATTATTAACTTATTTAAGCAGAATCTAACAACTTGTAAACATTCAATTAAAATAAAATGCATAAAGAAATAACTCAACCTGAGCCTAAGAGCATCCAATTTTATGCGTCAAAAAATGTAAACACTCGTAACTCTTTTTCCTTCAAATGTTTTAATTTTATAGATATATTAAGATCCTCGAAGAAAAACGTGGCGGTAAGCTATATTCCGCCTGAATTAATGTGAATTTCTAGAAAAAATCTGAGATTTTGCGATGGGGAAACAAACACTAGAAACGAGAAATTTTATAATAAACTTGGTAAATTCTTAGGTGAAAAAAATGTTGAAAGAAGCTACTGCATCGTGAAGAAAATTCTTTACAAATATTCTAAATACAAACAGATTAAAGACAGGAAGACCAAGATGATATACTGATACAGAAGTGAGAGCAGTAGTATGAGAGGTCAAAGCTAATACTACGTTGCTACATTAGGAAAAGGGAGATACATTAGGTTTGCAAAATTCTCAATTTTCTAGATTTTAGAAATCATCTACAAATATCACACAATATTTTATCCTCGTACAATTTATATTGAACCACTCTATATCTAAAAAGACTAGAAAAAATGGATTTCAGCAAATATTTTGCAATCTTTTCAACCGATATTTTCATTTGCATCTCAAAACAACTCATTATCACACTTCCGATTAAACTGAAAGAAAATGAAAGCAAGTGATTTTTTTCCCTTTTTTATGCAAGTTAAATAGATGTTCATCGGGTACCAATAACATTCGTAGCGCATTAAATTCTATGATGCACCATTAAAAGGAAAACACAAATCTGACGAATGATAAATATCTCCCATATGGATACCCTTACGAATGGTAAAGATTAAAATAAGGTAACTAAATCCATTACACCAAGCATTCGACTGCATCGCTTCTTTCAAGTTCTTTAACTTTGCGGTTTGAGGAGACTAACAATTCGTTTCCCCTCTCTATCAAACAAATATTGCTGTCGTTTCTAAAAGTATTTTGAAATATTTTCTGTGTTGAAAGATTTTATCAACGATTACTCATTTTTTAGAATAGTGGAAAAGACTTGCTCTCAATACTTTAGTTTTGGAACTCGTATGTTCGAAACATTCGTGAGAACTTTCCCATGATTTTCTTTTTTATGTAACCGAGGCTAATAGAGATTTTTAGATAGGTATTGCATGTGGTTCAGAATATTTAAAGCCAGCAGATCTACGGATCAAAACTGCATGTATTTAGGTGATGAAAGTATGTACAGATTTTAAATTTTCAACTGTAAATTACTAAATTATATACTGATGCCAAAGGTGAAATCTACTTTATCTGTACTTTTTCTAGTATACGATAGCAAAGATCTAGAAAGAAGTAAAAAGACACTTATTTAACGCACGACAAGTGCACATAGTTAGGAAAAAGAAGCAGGTCCTGAAACTGTGTCGATACATTACGAAAAATAACAGTAAGATGAAAAATATTTCTTGCACGGGAAGTTTAAAACACTCTAAGGCTGCTTAATTTTTTTAGGTATATTGAAGTTTTATTTTGAAGTCATATGAGGGTTTGGGAATGGTCGCCAAGAAAAGAACCATTATTTTTTGCTTAGCTTAGCTTAGTTTAGTTTAGTTTTATTAACGCCCCGTTTTAAAGCAACACTAAGGCTATTTTGGGACGGACCTTGTAATTTTGAACCGTAGTCAGAGGACGAGGATGACACTTGAGCTGGCACTACCTCTCCAAACTTCCACACCACTAGGCCACTGCGACCCTTATTTTTTGTTAAATGACTAGAAAAAAATTTGTACAGAAGACAGCAAGCACCTAAGCTTGCTCTCTCTCCCCAAAATTCTACACTGCATCACATTAGTGGATGAATATTTTACCATCGATAATTTAACGTGCTCCAACACAAACCCGGCATAAATATAATATCTTTCTCATCTAAATAGTTATGCATATAAAAATTTTCTTTATTTGAAGAATGACAGCTTATAGCTCCATCAATGCATTCCACATTCGTTTGAATGTCCAAGACAAAATCGGATCTCTTAAAGGTTGTTAAATCACAGGATTTCAGTTTAATGCAGGGAATAACCAACTTAATAACAACAATAAAATATAGCATTAAACAGACAAAACTCGGAATATTTCTTTCATATCTGTACTGGCTCTGATTGTAGTAAAATTTTCGAATATTGAATTATTCCGACGAATATCAATAATCAGATCTCGCAAAGAAAAAAACAATTTTGGATATCTATTCATAATTTTATAAAGAACACATTTCTGAAAACAAAATGTTAGAAGAAAAGCTTCTTTTGCGATTTTACCAAAGGAAGTGCAATTTAAGACCAAACTACTTATTTCCTTGTTAGAGAGCTATATTTCATATTTCCAAGATGTAAGTCGTTCGCAAGTAGTGGATTTCTTTGACACGATGCAATTTTTTTTATTCTCTCATTTAAATGCTTTCACCTTTGCCAACCCTTCCATAATTTGAAGACCCTCAAGCGCTATATATTTGAATTCTAACAGTGTAATGGAGATTATTTCCGTTGCACAAAATGCAGCATACTTCTTTTTGAATGAGAACTATATCACAAACCGCAAAAGCATAATTGTTCTCGATTTTTGGAAAATTGTAACAGATGGGTTGCGTAGCAATTCCATTATACTGAATAGAGGAATTTCTAATTACAAAAAGAAAAACCTCACACTTATAATGTGGCTTTATGCATTTTTTTTCAAACAATTGACACATATACTTTCACGCTCTATACAACGAACGGCAGAAAGTATTTTCTGTCCATTGGACTGTCTTTTCCCTAATAAATTTTTTAAATTAGTCTTTATAAAAATATTTACAAAAAATGGTTATCATTAAAAGTCAGAAAATATGAATATATTTGAGTTTTGGTATAGAAAGAGCGTTTTTAATGTCATGGACGAAGCAGAGGACGAGCATTTATAGAATTCCGGCCTGTATTTCCATATTATTAATTGCAAGTTTATTGTTGTATAGAAATTTTTACAAGAGTTCTAATTCAATAACAGGTCCGCAAATGTTTTACGATATCCGGCTGCAGTATAACGATTGTTCCAGAAAGTAATATACTTTTTCCAATACGCACTTTAGAATAAATTCAAGATCGACACATTTCTGTTTAACATATTTCATTCTATCATGTCAAAGCAAATACATTCATTTAAAAATAATAGATTCCATTACTGTAATTTTTTAAAATTGATCATGCGATTAATACTCAATTTAGTTTTACTTAATACTCGCTTTCAGAAGGAGCTGTCGCTTCAACTAGCATTCTTATACAGCATAAAATGGCCTAAAACTGCTTAATCGAAAATCACGCATGAGTGCCTACCTAATTATTAGCCCAAAGGTTAATTAGCTAAAACCCGAAGACCGTCTTAGCAAAATATGACGCCATAAGCTAGAGTAACTTGACACTCTATCAGAACCTTAACTTAGAATGTGAGCGTCTATGAAAAAACAAATATTGAAAATAAAAAGGTCATCTTTCTCTGACTAACGCCGCAAAATTTTGTAAATCGGCACTTTTTACAAGCTAGTTTCTGACATTCCTGATCATAACGAGGGGTTACATTATATATGAAAATAAAAAATATTCATACACCGACTCTATATGAACATTTTTTTTGAAATGCTATATAAGTTTCTCCAACATTGCAAAACCGATATTTAACTCATTTAAGTCTTAATCACATTTTTGACGAATTTGTAATTTCAATCAAATAATTTTTTTGGCTCAAATAAGAAAAAAATAAACTATTAGTGGCACCTCTATAATCTACAGACCAATAGTCCACTGGATAAGACGGCCTAGTTAATCCAACACATTTTAATCTGTGCAAAATATCAAGTGTCTACTCTTCGTAATTTTATATTATAAATAAATGTTTACAACAGTAAATATATAGTTATGGATTCTACAACATACATATTTAAAACGTCTCCCAGCATACGAAAGTTATTTATATACTTTTATATATAATCGCACTATAAATAACATACATCAATATCAATTATGAATTTTTATTCTTTTTAATCGGAAATATCAACAACTTCCTTTTAAATGCCACTGCAAATTTCAGAGATTGGAAATTCAAAGGATCTTACTGTTGAAAGACTCGCAACTGTCATGACTAAAAAAAATTGGTTGACATATCTAGGGCAATACGCTTTTAAAATAAAATGCAATACAAAATTTGCGTATCTCAATGATATGGCCACAATTATGTTCACCTCAGTTTCAGAATAAACACGATTTGTCTTTTATGGACATATTCTATTTTCTCGTTGGGACATTCTGCTTCATTCCTAATTAATTTACGTCGAATTATTATATTCGAACCACTATTATTTCCTCTATATACTGTAATAAATATTGTGAAATGTAAACTCTTTTTTGAAAGACTTTGAACTTATGCCTAGCATCAGCAGATTACTAGTTATATTCTAAAAAAACAACGATCGGTTTTCTCTATTGCTATTTGCAAATGAGTAATTAACTTTTTTTTAAAGCTATATAGCTTAACGTTTTAATGGGTATAAATACTGGATTTTCCACTTCAGACCAGCCAGGTCTTTCACTATTTTTTTTATGAATGGCACATGAATTTTTAATAACTTTCATGCTTAAATAATTTTTCAATTCATGTATTATTTGTAAAAGCGATTTTAATACAATGGAGTTTTATGAGCTTGGAAAAATTTAAAGGAAAGGGAAAAAAGTGGAAACAATCTTAGTTACAATTAAATATTCTGCAAGGGACAGTGCGCTTGAATTTAATTTTAATCTAATTAAATTAAATTTTAATTTATAAACTAACTTTTGTTAGCAATTGTACTTTATACGGAATGTGACGGTTGCATTTAAAGGTGATAAATTGACATCCTTGACAACTCAGTATTAGAAACCTGAAGTCGAAATCCGTTTTTCAAAATGTATTTCATATGAACATGGTTATGATTAAGTATGCGAGCTCCTACATCCGTATTTAATCCCAACAGTTTTACAGCATTAATGATTAGAAACGCAGCCTCATGATTTACAGTCAGCAATAATCACGTAATTACTCTTATTTGGAACATAATCTCAGAGCCCTCCATCTATACTTTGACATCTGAAAAAGTTGAATAGTTGTCATTTTAGTTAAAATAGACCCGAAGGTTTTGCAAGTATTCAATAATGATTTTGTTAGTAAGTATTGTTTAACTGGTTATTTAAAAATTAATTTCTATTTCAACCAAACAGACAGTAAAATCACAAATAAAACAATTTTCATTACATGATAGATTACTTAAGGCTGATATTTTGTGAATCCAGGTGTCATATAGAAATGGTGTATTCCTTCACGAGGTAAGAATATGGATAATATTTGACTAATTTAAATTAAAAATGTGAAAAGACACGAGATTTTTAAGCATTATTATAATTAACAATAATGGACACTTTAAATTTCAGAAGAAATCTTTGGATTTCTTTCACAAAGGATTTCAGCCTCAACATTGCAGAATATAAATTTCTTTAACTTGACAGGGTAATTAACTTATTTTCAATTCATTTTGCATTGAAATCTTTCGAAATACTCAGCTAAAGAGTTAAAATAGGAATTTCTAATACAGATCAAAATTCACATTTTAATAGCAACAGTTTAAAAACCCATGTGCCAGACGGGATGCATGTAAGATGTCATTTTTCGAAGCAACAAAAATACAGCTACAGGCGACGATTTGACTGGTTTAGTCTGAAAAAAGAAATTAACTGGACATTTTAACCTTTTCTTTCGCCTTTGGCGGCTTACAGCAGGTGGTTCTAGTTAAGTGCGTTGCTGGTGGCCGGCGGATATCGTATTCAACGATTTTACAGATTGAACAGAGAGTTTTCTTTATATTTTCAAAAGATATTATCAGAAGAAACGCAGAGTATACTTAAATAAAAATTTATGAAAAGGTATTGAAGAATAATGCATAAAAGTACCGAATATATAGCCTCCCAACTTTTCAATAGATTAGGCTTCCGTTTCAGAGTTTCGCAAACTATCAATCGTTGAAAATGGCAGCTTCATAATAATTTAATCATTAAAAAGGGAATGAAAATCTTTACGAGATATTGCCTTACTATAACAAATAATGCTGAATTTTTTAAAACTTAACAGTGCTTCTTAAATCTCTGTTTACGAAATAGAAGACTCTTACCTCACTTTTGTTGCAACGAGTTACTATCATGCAATAACAATGAGAATGCGAAAAAAATTCAGTCAAGTAAGAAACTAGAATTTAACCAATAATTGCCTCAATGTCTGAAAATATCAATAAAACTGTAACAACAAAGTATTAATCATGGTGATAAAATTGCAATTATTTTAATCATCCGAATAGGACTTGTGGTTCTTTCTCGCTGTACTTATTTAAGTTTTTTTTTTAAACAAACAGATCCGACGTCCCTGCTAGTTGTTTGCTTGATCCATTATCACACGGCCCAAATTCTCAATATTTCAAGAGTTATCTATAAATATGAGTGAGGTGAAGGTCACTCCAAGAGCCACCCAAGGAGGATCCAGAAAATGTACAGAATTCGGAAGAGTTGATTAAGTTTATAAACACTGAAACTAATGGAAGATAAGCAGTTAATCAGGTTACTACGAAGAAAGGTCCAATGCTACAAAAAAAAAAAAAAAATCGCTTGTTGTTTCTTTTTATCGGATTCCTGTTGAACTGTTGTAACCATCAGATTACTTCAATATATGATGGAGTTTCTTAGTGTCTTAAGCAGTAAGAAAAATGTTAAAGTATTGTTTATCTTTAGTGAAAATTTGAAAACAACCATTGGCTTTGACAGATAGATGATGTATTAATTTTAAACTGTAACTCTTAATGTTAACAACTGTCGGGGGGGGGACTTTCAATTTGCCAAAGAATGTATAATCCTTAGATCGATACATTTGGACCTCATTGCTATCCAATTAAAATTTCGTAAAGATCTGCAAATATATGCAGCTGATGAATTAAAACCAGTAACGTTCTACTGCTTGCCCATACTAGGCAGGGATTCACAGTTTAAGGATAATTTCGCACTAGTATAAATGTCAGATAGTATTCAGAAATGTAGATAGTTTTTTCACATTAAGATTAAAATTTCTGATATTTAGATTAGAAATAATAGAATGAACAAAAAAAAAATGGAATCAAATTATTTAAATCGAACTGTTGCAGTCATTTGATTTTAGATATTGTTGATAGTCAATAATACAGAGATGTATAAAAACAAAATAAATTTATCCCTTTGTCAGAATTAATGAATCAAGTCAAAAAGTACCTAATAAAATAACCACCTTTGATTAAAGGTTATGAAAATTACAGATTGTTGAAAGTTTATTGCACTCATTCAAAACTGTGCTTGTAGGATGAGAGTAAGTTGGACTTAATTGCACACTTGCATATTTTTAACTGTACTTCCCATTCTTATCATGACAACAGTTCAGTGATTTTCTTATAGTGAAAGTATAATGGACACTTTTTACGTGCCTTTTAAATTTTAGCTAAAAGAATTATTTTGTATATAATCCTAAAAATTAGTACTAATTGACAGACAGTAGTAGTAAAGCAAAATCTTCATTTACAGGCTATAAAGTACTTTTCCCAGAACAAGCCTTTCCTAATCACGGAATTCTTTTTCCCTATTATTGATAAAAACTTTTTAGAAGGAAGCTGAATAATAAGCATTCGTTAATACCCTATTGTTCTTGAAACAATACATTCCAGTCGCATTTTAAGAAAAGGAAAAAGGATATTCTCCATTGACAACAGTAGACAGTCAGTCACAAGAAAAAGAAAGAAAGAAAGAAGAAAAAAAGAACACCAGTTAGCATACGAATTTCATCAAGATATGGCGTATGCTAAAGAGTAGAAGTGTTGAATGTCTAAGAAATATTGCTTTGAAATTAAAGGAAATAAATAACTTCATTTTAAGTAAGCATGCTTGGAAAACGAATGCAAGGGACGACCAGGTTTCGGATTATCAAGATTTTTCCGAAATAGCTCAATTTTTTTCGAGACTTTTTCAGGGAAATAATTTTATGCTTACATTCGATTCGCAGAGCCGTGTACTCGAACTTATTCAGTTTAAAATCAAATGTCATTTAAATTTCAGAATACGCTTCTTTACATTTTTCTTGTCGTCAAATCCTCTTGGTGATGAGTCTGATCCTACTTGTTTAGTGACAGGCTGACTGACTTGCAATTCGACAGCCTTCACAAACTTTGAATAAGAACTTTTAAACTAAGATTTAAAAAAAGGTTTTGAATTGTTACCATTTTGTTTAGAATTAATTAAAAAAAATTTTATACGCGAGATGCTAACTTCTTGAAGATAAGCCAGAATTCATTGTTTTGTTATTATGGTTCCTTAAATATTTTTTACTTAAAAACTGCTTTTATGGACACTAAAATAAAAGCTAGTTTTAGAAGAATGGAAGTGGAAACGGGTTCCCCCCAAAATGGGATCATCTAAACGCCTTTAAAAGGTTTAGTCCGGCCCTTCTATGAGCTATTATTCGAAGTCGTGCACAACACTGCATTTTTTTTCTTCTGGTAAAAGGTATTCATTGGAACAAGAAAGGCGGCGAATTTAGTTCTCTGGATGCAGAGGGGTTTCAGTTGAATTTCGTAATAATTTATTTTATAAGGAATTAAATTTAACTTTTAAAATTATTATGGGACTTTTTATAAAGATCAGGCAGGAATTTTAGTTTTCAAGAACATTGTTGACAAAAGCAGGAACTGATACTTCTAAACAAACAAAGCAAGAAATTAATCAAGTCACCAGCTCTATAGGGACTGAGATCGATGAAAAATACCTAATAGATATCTTCATCAGCTTTACTGATTTCGAAACAAGTGGGAATAACGCAAGACGAAAAACAGCAAGAAAAAGATCACCGAGTGATATGCTATTGGGAGAATGAAAACACGGCCAAGATAGCAGATTGACCATCCAGCTTGAAGGGGGTTGAAATGTGCGAGGGATTGTAACTTTATTTTCCCCATAACTCAGGAATGAAAATTCATAATTCAAATCAGGCGAATTATTGGCTCATAATAATGAATAACTTTTGCACTGAAAATTTCTTGATGGTTGAAATTGGCTGAAAACCGACTATTAACCCACATCTTCAAAATTTATGTTTGTGTCATCTTGTCTGAAAGCTTTCATCATTTGCGTTATCTTGCAGCCTTTTCTCTCCTCATTATTTCAACCCTCATGAAATGGCAGGAAAAGTCTTTTTCTTACATCTCTGAACGATAAGATCTTCACCTTGCGGTTTGCCAACGAGCAATTAAATAAATAAAAATATAGAAAAAATATACTGGTCTCCTTTTTTAAGATATACATTGCCAGTTATAGAACATCAAAATATTTTCAGATTAACCAAAGATCTTTGAAAAAGACTTGCGTGTTGAAACCACCAAATTTGTATCATTAGCTGCCACATGAATAACTTATAATCACTGCAACGAGTTTATTTTACGAGATGAACAAGATAAATATTCTGAAGCAGAATCACAAAAAATAAGACGGAAGTCTTTCCTTCTCCCATTAAAATTGAAAATAAATGTTATGATAATAATGGCACGCAGTAATTAAAAATACTGAAAGACGTTACAGAAATTGATAAAAGAGTTGGAGATTAAGTGCGACAAAGCTTTGTGATTGAGCGCTTTTTCTGCATTAAAAAATATTATAAATAGATAACACAGAAAACACATTGAAATATGCCTTATCGTTCTCCTGATCTTTTCACATCTTCCGCATACATATTTTTCTACAATATCAAGTTTCTTTTCATCTTTACACAGCTGAAGCAGCGCATTCATTAAGTTTTAAAAAAATGATTCGTAATTTCTTTTTCATAAATAGGACATATGGAAAGAAGGAAATTCGACGGTGCACTTTCATTGAATGATGATTAAAAAAAAAGAAATGCCATACAGTAAACATTATTCTAAATTCAGTGCAAAAACAATCAGCTTCTCTATCTGTATGATTAATATTAAGAGCCACTTAAATGAGGAATGAAGGAAATTAATTCCTTGGGAAGCCAAAATTAAGTCAATATAGAGACATTTTTAAATGAAAATCCATCAATTAATTTTTGAAAATTCACTATTCAAATTCTTAATTAAAAGACAAAATTCTGATGTATTTTATTGCAATTTTCTTCACGATAACGTAGTTTCAATTTCACTGTAAATTAACACAAATTTTCGAATTTTAATTCTTGAATAACATTCCAAATTTCGGGTTTAATCATGAAGTAGATAATATGTACGAAAGAAAAGCTGACATATTAATCTACAAATTATAATTATATCAACAATAAAAAAGAATGCATAACTGCGGATAAAATTAATCGAATAGCTTTATATGTATCTGATAGTAACAGGTGATAGAAAAACATTTAGATTAAGATAAGTATTTTATTTTGTATAAAACAAGCAATATCTGCTGTATTTACAAAATGAGTGCATTGCAAAGAAAGAGTAACAAATCAAAGCAATTAACTTAAATTCTATAAGATTTCTCATACAAATAAAACTTTGCTGCGAAAGATGGCTATCGCTGGAGGAAAGGGCAAAACCTATTTCAAATTAAACTAGTTTATATTTGTCTTTATGTGAACCATTAATAAATTTACGGTTGTAATATTACAATTACTTGTAAAGGTATAATAAATTCTGGTAAAAATTATTTCGAAAAGCGTGTCATATTTTCGTATAAAGGGGCTATTTTTAGAGGGCACAGTAAAGAACGAGCAGAAAAAAAAATGTATCAAATGAATAAAAGATATACAAGAAGAATCTTATTAAAATTCAAATAGTAAACAAATGGAGGGGAAAATAGTTACACCTCTTTAAAATGATATAGTTCACTTAATTTTGTTTCGGAATAACGATAAATAGATTATATTAACCGAACCAATAGCAATCATCACTGGGACTGACAATGCTTTTAAAGAAATTTTAGAAACAAAACAAAACAAAACATAAATGGGCATTTGTTAATGCCCATTTATTTTTTTTTACATAACCAATGCAATTCTAAACAGTCTGATAATAATGTATTCCTTTAAAGTTAGATTGGTCACAAAAGTTGTACCGAAATTGAGAAATGCAGTTAAAAATATTTGCGGAGTGTAATGATTAAAGAATAAATTTCAGCATGTTCTTTATTCAAGTTGAAAAAAATGTTTCGAAATAAAAACTTAAAAAGAAATTTGATCAATTCTTTTTACAATAATACCACTTGTTAATTTACGAAAAAAATTATTTACATGTAACTCATGAGCCAAGGAAGCAGTTTTTAAACGGTGCGACTAAATAATAATAAAAAAAAAATAACAAATATAAAATAATTATGTATAATAAATTATTCGGGGCTCGAAGACAATTGGCCTCCGAAGTAAAAGTTTCAATCAACGAAAATTCATGGCAGATTGAAATAGCAGAAGTTTAACAAACTTCATGGCTTCCAAAATCTTTTTATAACGTAGAACAAACGATACTCTTTTTCCTATATCAAAAACACAGCAATAGTATTCACAGCTTTTTTTTATACTTTTAATATTATTAGTAATAAAAGCTACCACGAAACGCACTCCGATATCTAACGCTGAAAGAAATTTAAAAGAAAAAAAAATCGATGATAAGGAATAGAATAAAGTAAGCGAACCATTTTTTATACAGGTTTTTTGACTAATGCCGTCTTATAATTAAAGAAATTCTAATCTTGATTTCTCGTCACTTTCGAAAGCAATTAATTGTAAAAGAACTTCAGCTACATCGGAAGAAATTAGTCTCCGAAGCGAAAAAAATGAGAAAATTATTTTTATTCAAATATCGTTTGCCTTTGTGAAAGACCTAGGAAAAAAAAAAAAAAAGGAGGTAGGGAATCTTTCGCTGGGAAATAACAGTTAGTTGTTATTTAAGCTCAGTTATTCTGAATTTCTTTCTTCACGCTTTATTCAAGCCGCTTGTTGTCTACCGTGAAGCATTTATTGAATAAATCTGAGTAAATTGAGGAAATGACAAGAACCGGTAAGGTACTTTCACGTTCCAGCCGAGTGAGGATGAACAGATCTTCTTGCGGCACTCTTCTCAGCGAAGAAAATCCCTTCGATTCATTCAATCGTGATGACTTTTATATAAAATATCTATATCTACTCTTCGTGTGAATTATTTTGAGGTTTCAAATACCTAGTTTCACTTACAGTTAAATATTTCAGAGATATGTAGCTCCCAACGGCATCAAGAGAAGAAAGCATTTTTTAAGATTTTACGTTGAAGTAACTATATTTTGGCACTGCAATATCACTTGTAGAGCTTTTATTTACGCATCACAAGATTTGTAACTCAACCATGCAACAAAAACCAAAATTAAATATGGAAGGTTTTTATATTTTAACATAAAGTAACCAACCACTATTTATTTAAACAGACGTAGCGTACCTACGTTCAACAATTTGGCAAAACGCATTCGGACACTTATTATTTATTCCTCGTAATGTATGAAAGTTAAATTCAAGGTAAAAATGCCATTCGATTTGAAAGATGCCCTCTTTAAAAATATGTGCATTGCATTCACATAAGAGTCCATTTACAAATTCACTTTTATTTAACCTCTAAATTCTCTAATTGCAACCCCTAATTTTTCGTCTTTTAACTGATTCAGCGCGATAAGAAATGGCCAGATATAAAATTTTAGACAAATCGGTTTTAAAAAAATAAAGACCGGTCGAGAAAGAAGTTTGAGGCTGTTTCAATATTTGCAAACGTTACAAATAGGTCATTTTGATAATATTTTCCTTTATTCCAAGTTTTCATTTCAGCCGTTGATGCTGTAATTTTACTATAATTCTTTTTCATGAATAGCGTTTTTAGAAATGAAGAAAGTCGTTATTTTAAAAATACTTATTTACCAAGATTAAATATGAGTTAAAAATCCATGCTCTTATTTGTATACTTATAAAAAAAATAAAAATTTTAAGAATAAATGATTTTTTATTAAAATAAATATTTTGGATTAATATGTAGCAATTAACATTAATGATGTTGGCTTAAATTAAAAGTTTTTGGAATATCTGAAAAATAATAAATCATGCTTATTTTCTGAAACATTCCTGTATGATTAAAAATGTACAAACACTATGCCCTTGATTTGCAGGCTCAAGCTTTCCCCAAACGATATTTTAAATCATTTTTAACAAATTTTTTATATGTAATCTTACCAGAAAACGTATTAAATAAAGGAAATAATTACTGCAATGTTTATTAGTTTTCATTTCATTTTTTTTTAAAAATGTATTTTTTTTTATAAATTTAATGGTGGATTACTGCTAAGCATAAGGAGTTGCTCTTGCATTTTATTCAATAATGTTTTATATATTCTACACTATATAAATTTTGCACTAAATGTAGAATTTTGCTTCTGTGCTTTTTTCATCAACTAAAGATCTCACAAATCTTTTCTTTAACTGTTATAGGCTCCCATTTGTTCCAAATGAAACTTTGTTTGAAATATAATAGGAGTAAAATCTGTTACAATGGTAGATTTTTTCCCCTCATCTTCGTTTTATATTAAGATATTTTTTTTAAATAAAGGCTATGTTAAAAGGTATGCTTTGTTTTCCAAAATTAATAGTTTTTTTTTTTAATTCCTACCACAGAGATTTTTGAAAAAATGAGATGTCTCATTCAAAAATGCGAAAATCAGGCTAAAGCTATTGTGCGTATCTTAAAAACTATTTGACGTAAATGGATAGAATTTGGAATAGCAATGAATTAAATCTTGCTCGTTTGATTGGTGCCAAAATTTCTATTAGTTTCTACACAAAAATATTTAACTTGTAAGTTTAATAAAATATGCTTTCATATTTTTAAAAATTCATTGTGGTGTTTATTGATACTAATTCTTTTGTGTTAAAACGCAAAGATCCCTCTCATTTAACATTAGGAATTCAAATTTTCAATTGCTTATAATTAGTCAACCGTTTATTCAAAATTGCAAAATATTCTATGCATTCTAACTATTTTAGTCTGGATAATTCAGATACGTATTCGAAAACGGGTGTTGCTATTTGAAATAATTGAATGTGAGTAGATATAAATATCGAGATGATCCCTCATGAACTATTTCCTACACCTATACTTATATCTGTTGGATTCTATACACTTATGCATATTTCTACAGGATTTCTTTCTATTTATTTTAATTTCGGAATAAAGAGCAGCATCCCGATACATTTTTGACTGACTGTACTTTGAAAAAATACGAAACTCATATCTGAAATCTTAAAGAGATTTTCGCGAAGAAAAAAATTCACGAACTTGGGAAGTCATACGAGATAAACGCACCTTATGGTTGTATAATCCAATTGTCCCATTTTTATTAAAATGTCTTTCCTATATTTCGGAAACGCATAGCTTTAGGGAACATTTGTATCCCTGAAACAACTGTTCTCCATATCTTTTATTAAATGTATTTAATAAAAGTGCGGTTCCTATGTTTGGAATAACGATATGCAAGATATCTATTTAGATTTCAATATATAGTGAAAGAAATCTAAGTATATTATATATATATATATATATATATATATATAAAGCCAGTTTGTACTTACATGCATAAATAAAAGATTATCTGAAAATGCTGACGACACAAATTAATCGTTATTTGAATATTTTGAATGCTGCAAAAGAAATTTCGATATGTTCTTTGTATATTTGAGATCATTAAAAAAATTAATATTACTTTGAGAGAGTTTTCAGTATTTCGAGCAATGATTATTTAATCTGGTTATGAATGATGATTCCCAGCTCATTTGATTTAATTTGCTGTTATCAAAATATTTATTGAGTCTTTCAGTGATAGAAAATATTTATTAAGGCTTTCAGTGATGATAGACAGCTCTTGGCAATATATCTATAAAGATCAAATTTCCAACTCTTTCAAACTCTATAAGCCGAAAAGACGTCGTATGGGATTTTAAACAATCCTTTGCAGTTGTCGGATACCGAAAGTCAATAGTCTAAATCTGCCTAGAGTCCTATTGACAAAACGCAAACTTTGAACGGAAAAACGCAGAATTAACTACCATTATATTTTTAGCAAACGAGAAAACTATAAGAAGGAAATAAATAAATCCTTACCATTTCATATCCTGACCGAATGGTGCTGTCAGTACAGTATAGGCATTCTCCCTAAAGATTCTGAACACCAGTTATTATCAAAGTTTATTAAATTCTGAAAAGCAAGTAAACATAGAATTACTCATTCACAGGAGTAGGCTTTGGACCTATTCAGCTTGGTGCACTGCTGTAGCATCTTAGCTTTCTAATGAAGACAGTAGTGCCCTTCTTTTCGTTCAAAATAACACTCAAATCGCCAAGTGGCCATATTAACAACTCTGACTGATCTTATCTTAAAATCACTCACATATACCTTTCTAAGTTTTATAAATAGTAAGAAGCTACGAGAGAAAAGACCCATAAAACAATTTAGTTATTAGTGAAAATTTTTCCATGTAATTTGGTCGATTTTGCAGGTTTAATCGCACCACCCGCCTTAAAGCTGCTTCAAAGAAGTAAAACTATATTAATCAATGCACTTAAGTGACATGCTTTGATTACATTTCATAATAAATATAATACATACAAGAAATGTCATTCTAAAAGTAAAAATTTTATGTTTTTGTTCATTTCTTGTTGAATTGAAAAAATCTGGCAATAAATATTAGGTAAGTTTAATCAAAGTTGAATGTTACCTTACTCATTGAGAATATGATAAATTTTCCTTGATTTCTATAAAAGATTTTTCTAATTATGAGAAAAATAGCAAAATTATTTTGCATTTAGAAGAGTTTAATATTATTGAAAATGCAAGGCTTTGCATGCGTTCTCTTTGATCTTCACGAATTTTGAGCTCATTGATTAAAATAATAGTTTGTGTAAAAGCATTTAATATAACTCATAAAATTACCTCTTGCAAGTATCAATCATTCTGCTTATTCAAAACGAAGTTCGAATTTACAGCGGTTGCAGCAAAAATCGATGCAACTGGCAAAGGCATCTAAAAAATGTACATCTACAGTGATATTGTGCGCTTGCCTATATCTATACAGTCTGTAATTTTATTCGTCCACATGAGGGGAAATAGATTCCGCTGACGTCATTCAGCGTCAGGTGTGATGTCTATCAAATGGGAACGCAAGTATACGTGTCCGCTAGCAGATGAAACCTTACGCGTATGATTACTTCCGGCAGAACTCAAATGAAGCGTTATTTCCCCTCCCCCCGCGCAAATTTTGGAGTTTGTCTCCATCGTTGCAAATTTGTATTGCAATAAAATATGCAAATGTTGATTCGAGAGAAATCTTAACGTGAATCCTATTATTTATGCGAATAATATACGATTGTGCTTCTGCGGAGGTATTATCCCTTGCTCCCCCCCCCCACGAAAACAAGTATTTTTTTAAAAAATTATTTTAGAGCAAAAGAAATCAATAGATATGAGCATTAATAGCTCATTAGTACATGTCACCGGCAAGTTTTCTGAAGTTCTAAGATTTATGACTAATTACCAAATCTTATGTCACGAAATCATGACGGGTTGACATTTTTCTGGTTTGTGTTAAAACTGTTTTTAGCTTCCTTTAAGACACTATTCCTGAAGCTCCATTTTTTTGACGTTTTATGATCTGGGTGGTTAAAAATATACCTAGAGGACTGTAATAAATTGCAGATTAATTTTTCAGAAAAAAAAATCAATTTACGCAGTAATTTTTTTTTTTATTTCTCGAAGCACTAAAATGTATTCATTAAATAATTCTGCATATGAATATTTACCTGTGTTAAAAATCATTCGAGTCAGAAAATACGAGGTTCACAATATAAAAGAGTGCTATTTATAGCATAATTACTTCCACAAATTTGAACCGAAGCAACGTATGGAACTAATTGTCACTTTTCCCGATTACAAACGGTTAAAATTGCAATAGCACCTGGACATCTGTAACTAATATCTGTGTTAACCGAGCCGGCACCAGAAAATGGAATAATGTTTTTTCGTTGTTGTTTTTTAAAATATGTTTACTGAAATTTTCTTAGAACTGGTTATGGAACTGATTTTGTGAATGGGAAAAGCGTGAGAAACTTGCACTGATCTAGTCCAGCCGAATGGTGTAAGGTCCGTCAGCTTAAAGCTTATCAAGAAAAAATGGCACTGTGAATGTATTGGAAAAAATATGAAGAGATTTTTATTTTTTTATATAGAATATCTTTAAATAATCACTGGAAAATTGCAGGGAAAATCAATAATATTCGCGAATCTTCTTTTCAGACCTAATGAAGCTCCTTTCAAAAAATGGATGGAGGACTTATTTTTAGGATTTCAAATAAACAATTTGGAAATCATTTTTGAAAGAAGAGCCGTAATTAACCTCTATTAACCGAGTTTTCGATTATCTCAGTTGGTTACTTTCAACGAGTACAGATAATCGATTGCATTTTGATAAGAGTTTATATACCCACTCAAGCATAATCTCACCCCATTTCAGATATTGAAATAAAATAGAGTTAAATAAACTAGCTGATCAAAGGTATTTAATTCTACCCGCAGAAAATAAATTTAGTAAATGCTGCTAATTAGAGAAAATTAGCATATCATGCACATTTTTTTGGAATCATTTACTGACTGAAGAGAATGGTTCTAACATCCACAACGCCATTCGGCAAATAGAATAAAGCAAAAATAAACTAATAAATCTCACTTATTTTACAAATTTATACTTCTGATAATAAAAAAGAGAAATAAGTACACTAAACTTTCAAATAACCAATGATTTTCTGTTTGTAAATAGGTTGTTTAGGCCTTTAAAAAAGAAACATGTCTGAATAAAGATACGCCAATAATTAATGAAAATTACCGAGATGCAAACCTGCAAAGAATATTTTGTTTTTATTAGAAACTCGTACATGATGAGACAGAAATTTGACATGAATTAAGGAGAATCATAATTATGTTTGCACATATACTACATTAAATTTTATATATTATATATTTAATGGACCAGATGAAATTTCAGAAACTACGTATTAGGAGAGTTGCCCTTTATTATACTGAAATGCTAGCTTTATTATTTTTATTATGAATCAGCATTAAGATTTCATACATTCTTTTATATTTCCTTCAAATAATGTTTTAACAGAAGCTCTCAACTTATACAGGAGTATGGAAATTTTGGAATTTAAAATAATTATGTGTCTGATGTATTTATGTTGTTTAGTTCAATGCAAGACCACTCTGAGAGTCAAATATATTCTATTAAAATTCCAAACTGGAACCATATCTGAATGACAATTTGGAATATTCGATATTCCATATGGCAATTTGGAATACGGAAAGATTGAATAATTCTGAGCCTCTAGGTAAATCCATTCTCTTATTAAAATTTAAGAAAAATTTATAGCATTTGTCTTTAAATACAACACAGTTTATTTTATAATTTAAGTTCCCTCATTTTCCAGAAAGTACATAAAAATTTGATTTTCCGAAACATTCTATAAAAATAAGAGAAGAGGGAGAATAAGAGCATTCCCCAGGCCAATTACTTTCAATCATCAATGCTATTTAAATGTTCATTTGATTTTGTGTTAAATTTTTTTCATGAATATAGCTGTTAAAAGCACAATGATGTGCATGGTTATTATGTAATAAATATTATACAGAGACAGTGGTTATTTACTCAGTACATAATTTATTAACTGAAATTTTTTAGAGACTAGCATATACATCTGGTGTTCTTCAAGATCAAAATATTTTCATAAGTATTTTTTAAAATTGTGTATCATATTTACATTAAAATATTTGAAACTTCTCCTATTGTCTAGAAATTTATTTCGAATGGAAATGAGAATATCAGTTACGCCAACCAACTTTTAAATTACGTAACTTTTCGAAAAATTAGATTGCATCAATTAACGAGTTTTAAAAATTACCTAAAGCTAATTCCCTTTCTCCCACAAGTTAATAATTTTTAAAAGATAGTAAAAAAAAAATTAATTAAAATGTTGTAGGAAGTAACTAGGAAGCAAATAAAATGATTTAAAACTCATTCAACAGGAATGGCAATACAAAGTAATATTTCCATAAGTGGAAATAAAGTTATTAATGAATGAAAAAACTATTTAACTAATAGTCTCAAAGCCTTCTTCATATTTCTTTTCATTTGTGATTAAAATTTGAAGAAAGTTTATTGAGTTGCTTTAACTTCAAGAGCGTAAACGCTATTTGTTGAATTTAATTCTTATTTAAATAGATTTGTTTATGTATACCTTTTTGTCAGAACCTTTTACCTTTTCCAGCAATCAGCCAACCTCTAATCTTTATTATTATTATTATTATTTTTTTTAACAAGATAGCATTTTTTTTTCGGGACCGGAAGATGAAGTCATCCTGGGGAAAATGCTACGACAATGCGAGACGGGCACTGTGCTGAGTTATTTCAGTCCTCTCCTCGACTGCAACGGTCCCCCGCGAGCAAAACGAAACGATAATAATAAACTTCTCAACTAGCTTAACGCCGAGAGGGAAAAATCACCTCAATCGGAGAACGTTATAGGGGTTGCCAAGAAAAAAAAATTAAATAATGTATAAAGAAATTAAGAAAGGTACGACTATATGCTCCAGTTTACCCAAAGGGAGGGCTGTCAACCAAGAAGCGTTGAGGAGGGCCAGATGAGGTTTTGGCAGACAATTTGGAGACAGTAACATGCAAATTTGTTAATTGATGAAATGGAGGGGAGGGAAGGGGGAAGTAAGTAAAGTAGGAAGGGATTAAATGCGGAAGTTGGTAGGCAGCGTCGTTTTTAGGTTCTATGATTTAGTTCCTTTATTATTTTCTTCTTTCTCGTTCTGCCCTGTCCTGTTTAGAAAGCTGGTAACTATCAGATTCTTGTTTCATGAATCTTATTTAAAATTCCACACAGCGCCAAAGAATTTTGAAAAGTTAGCCCTAAAATACAGACATTTTTACATATACAGTACACTTTCGAGTATCCGATTCGCGACTATCCGGCTTTTGTACTATCCGCCGTTGTTTTCTTTTATCGTAATTGATTGAGGACATTGGCAACATTGCCAAGGCATTGCAAGGGGGCTTCTGCTACGATCTTCCTACGTGTTGTGTGCAAAATACGTTGCAACAGCAAAAGATAAACGTTCTTCCTTTATCAGTGAAAAATAAAGTCAATTTCCTTAAGAATTAGGCCTACGATTTACGTTAACGTTTTGTTCATATTTCCTGCATTTAAGTTAGGCATAACAAATTTGTTAAATGTGAACAATTTATGTATGTCATTTAACACTTTTTATCTAATCATTTCTTGAAATGTGCAGTGTATTATATAAACATATACAAACTACCAGTACAGAGCCTTCTATTTTAACTCGACACGTTACTGACAACTATGATTCACCGGGCCGCGGTTGCGCTCGCATTGAGATAAATGGCGGGCTTAGTATTTAATAAGAAGTAAGAAAATACGTATTATAAAAGTGAGTTTTGGATAAAAACTCTGTATTCTGGTTTTGGTGGGCAAATAAATTAATTCATAGAACGCCGGCCTATCCGGGTTTTTTTGTTATCCGGCCTATCCTTCCGCCACATTAGGCCAGATTCTTAGGAGTGTACCGTAGAAAAAGAATCAAGAAGACGATCTGAAAGAATTATCTTTCAATAGAAAGTTGCTCGTATTACTTAAAGCTTTTCGATAAATTTGGCTTGCTCTTTGCACAAGAGATACAAATGAAAATAACAGAGTTCATTCTTCTTGCATGTGGTATGTAGAAAGATACTGCATGCGCAAATAAGATTTATGAAAAATTTTAAGACGATTTCTCTGAAGAAAGAATTCATCCTTTTAAATGGTGCTTCTATCTTTTTTTCTCAGATAAAATTCTCGAAGAAACAATGAATACAAATTTTCTTTCAGCTTTGAAAGTATAGTATTATGGAAGTAGAGTGTCTGAAAAGGCTGTTATGTCTATACTTCCGATGTTCTGATTGCCCATTTTTTATTTTAATGCGCTATCATACTTAAGATTGAAATTCTTAAAATGTGAACAAAAATTTTCAAAGGCTCTATAAAACCCCATTTATCATTGATTTCGGAAGTCACACTTTTTCTGTAATAATATTTATAATGAGCTATGAGACCTGCCACGCATTTAACAGTGTATCCAAGTAAGTACAACCGTAGTTAGAGCGGCAGTTTAATAAAATAAATTTAGTTCCTGTTCGACGTACGTCTCATCGTGCATATACAGCCTTTAACAATCTTCAAAGTCATTACACTCTCTTTAATATTTCCATTTTTGCTGGTTTATATATGAACTATCAGTTCTTAAAAGAACTGAAAACGAAATTTATTCAAGGACGAAACATCTTATCTCATATTTTTATCTAGAATGTAAAAGGTATATTATCATTGAAAAATTATTATTCATTGAATATATGCACATTACGTCTAAAATAAGTTTTTTCTATTCAAGGGCTAAATTATCTATCCTAGCAATTTTCGTAAAGAATCAAGAGTTTTATGAAATTTTTGCATACTATTTCATAATAAAAATCATTAAAATTTTGCGAATAATAAAACACAGCTCAAAAAGTTAACTTGGCTACAGAGAGGAGAAAATAAACATTGAACAAAATTGCAATAAAAATAAAAATTGCGAGTAAAAATAAAAATTTTGCAAATGTCAGACGGCAAGGATCGAAGCGTGAATTCAATTCGATTCACTACCATAACGGCTTAAAAGGTACTTATTATTTGAATAGCAACAAGGAGAACGAAAGATAAGAACAAAGAATATGAGTTGTTTTAATTACTCTCTAAGAAATTGAAAACATTTATAAATCGGAAAATGAGATGCAATTGCCGAAATATGCAAATTTTGCCACCGACAAGGGAAGGCCTTTTGTCGCGTTTCCTTAATGGCAGACTTTGCACCATTCAACTTAATTCCAGCGTAAGAATGGTTTAATTACTAGGTTAAACATAAAAATATATTAAGACATTAAAATCAAACTGGGAATTAAAAAACAGAATATTCGTTGGTTTCAAAATTAAATTAACTCGTACAGTGCCTAACTAATTGTTACAAAGGTGTTATGTCTAGACAGACTGAATGTACAAGAAAGGTCATAACTAAATATTTGCTACAGATTTTTATTAATTATGATGCAAAATTATAATAATTTAGAAATTGCTTACAAGTCGATCAAACAAATACATGCAATAAGTGCAATCTTCTGTGACGAATTTCCCAATAATTAAAATATCACAGGCAACAAGAGAAAACTAATTAAAAAATAATTTATATCTAAATAAAACAAAAACCATTTTAAATGAGGTTAAATTAAGTGGAAAAAGCTTCATTCTAATGATTTTGTATTTAATATCAATTTTAGGAAAGACGGAATCCCATCCAGTTTATAGCATGCAAAATTCCTCATTAAACTGTTAATCATGATAAACATTTATCCAGATACTAAAAAGAGTAAAATAATATGAGAAATCCAAAACCAGTGTCATGTATATTAAAATAATTTTTCAAAAACTTAGATAAATGTATATAGTTTAACAGAAATATATATATTTCGAAAAGTAATTAACTTTTAATTTTGGAAATAACCGATCATTTCCTTTATAAATATTCTAGTTAACAGTATTAGCATAAAGAATCAATATGCATAACCAGTACGTCAAGACAGGATTTTTTATTTTGAGACTCACTGCTCAAAAATTGTAGAAGTAAAAGCACATGGCAACTTGCAGTTAGATGATACTTAATTACGTTTGTCATGTGACGATGAATTGACCCATTAACATTTTGAGTTACTGATAAAAGGTTCGCTTATTTGTATTTTAATTAATGTCAAGTAAACTGATATTAAAATGAGAAACCTGAAAGAAAGTTTACCCAACTTTCATGCAACATCAAAGTATATACTAAGGCTGAGAAATTCATCTAAAACTTCATTTCTTATAAGCAAATGCGGTAAAAAGAAATAAAGTATAAGAAATTTGCTTATGCCATTTATTAAAGCAAATATTGTATGTTAATCAAACTAACTCATAACATAAAATGTTAAAATAGACTATTTTTTTTATCTTAAATTCTTACGGGTCCAGAAGCAATGTTAAGAACGTCATGTAGTATAAGAAACAATGCTACATTTGCTATTTAAACAGTTAACTGTTTCGACATTTTCGAAAAATGCGTATCTAAATTGTGGCGCAAAAATTTAGCGATGGCGAGTATATTCGTCAAACACAGAGTATGTGTAATATGAGTTATGTTGTAATGAAATGACTTTTTTTATTTCAATAATCACATTTATTTATTTACTTAAACTAACATACATTTTTTGTATATGAACGAAAAGAAACCTAAAAAATATTTTAATTTGCTGTTAGTGAATGCTATTGAGCAAAGCATGGTATAACGCGCTATCTTTTTTTTTTATTTGAACTTGATCTCAAAATACTTTAAACAGCTTGAAATTTACGAATATATTTGAGTTTTTACTAAAATTGTAATTCAAACTGCAAATTGTCACTTATTACTTCTGACGAATCAACTCGTCATAAAGCAAAATGTACTTTTCCCATGACGAGTATACTCGCCAAAAGCGGTTAACTGGCTTAAAAAACATTTGATATATCTTTACTGAAATTATTTTAGATGTCATGAATAATGGATACAATGGGGAAAATCCAAAATGAAACAAATGCGCATCTTTTTTTCCCTTCATAAAACCCCATTAAGAATAAAGATGAATTAAAGAATTTTCAAGAGTTTCAACTATGAATCTGATCTACTTTAATCTTATTTTGCAAATATGTTTGGATTTTTTTATGGCTTTGAATAATCAAACTACATGAAAGAGAAAGCCTTAAATAAAAGCCTTAAATAAATTTCGTACAAATCTTCAAAAATTGCTTTCAAACGTGGTTAGTTACAATCAAAAATAATGGTTTCCAAGACCAAGAAACCAACCAAACAGTAAATTACTATAAAAATTCCATGCTCAAAAAGCAAAATATAATTCACTTTTCCCAATAAACAGAATTTTTCTTATTTTGGATTCACTTTCATTAACCTCTAAGAGATGGTAAAATTTCGTTACTTCTTCAAAAAATTGAACAATCTACAAAACACGGTGGCAAATTATAAGACAAAAGAGTCTGAACAGTCGTCGAAGTATACGAAGAATTTAAAATTTCTTGTGTTGCTTGGCTAATAGTGATATCAAGGTAACTTCGCATGTATCGAAAATGTTTTCATATCCTTTGTTATGAGTTTAAACAGCTTTACATATCTAGAAATGCCACGAATTTAAAATCAAACAGGAATTTTGTACTAATCTGTAGGAATGCGATATTTCTTTTTGCTTCATGATGATATTCTGGCTAAATAAAGGAATATGAAAGTTTTTTTAAAAAAAAAGCAGAAAGATTATTACTCTTCGGTTTGAAACAAGTGCTTGGACAAAAGGACAAGTAAAAAGACAAAAAACAGATCATGCAGCCATCATGACTACAAGATGACACTTTTTCGTCCGATTAGTGTCATATAAACAGAGTTCACGAAAAGAAAAATACTCTTTCGTACAAGTCCGGTTTTCTCCAATTCCCTAAACTTTTAGACAAAGTGAGTATTTTGATATGAAGGGCTGCTAACTCAAGTGAAGAAAAAATAACATGGATAAAAAAAATGTTTAACTTTGGGATAATAAAACAAACGCTCAATGAATTAGTAAAATTTAAATAGTAGACTTCAGGAAATAGAAAAAATGAAGGCCACTGACATTTTGGATCAGTGGCGGATCTCCGGCTAGGCAGACAAGGCAGTTAGTTACCTAAGGCTGAAGAGGGGTCATTACCAGATCGATTAAAAAAGTTATTGGCGTAATTGCAAAATTAACTTCTAGAAGATACAAATACTGAGAATTATATAAAAAAAATGTGACTTATTTTTACTTAATTAAAACCGTGTTTACAGACACTGAAAATCTGCTTAAATAATGATGTGTGCAACATGGATGCAGCGCAGTCATTTAATTAAAGTGAATAAATAAAAACCTGAATTCTCACAAATTATTATACAATTAATCTAAACTAAATCATTAATTTGATATGTGTTGAAATGTAAAATTAAATTAACCTGCTCATTAAAAGAGGGACCTACCTGAATTATCACAAATTATTATACAATTAATCTAAACTAAATCATTAACTTGATTTGTGTTGAAATGTAAAATTAAATTAACCTACTCATTAAAAGAGGGACCTAACAGTGTACACTGCCTAGTGCTGCAAAATTCTTAAATCTGTCACTGTTTTGGACTCTATCCATATACCCTTCTCTTTGTTGGGTCAATACCCAATAACTCGTTGAAAACAGAAAAATTATTAATTTTTCCTTGCTTAATGAAGTCTACTCTGATCTTTACAAGAATCTGCGTACAAGTAATGATGCTGCAGAGTTTCATGAAGACTTTATTAAGCTTGAAAATAAGGTCATGCAAAATAACGTAAAATTGAAATTTGTCAAACAATTATTCAACTTATGAAGTCTCTAAAACGCTCTTTTAACCTTCTAAAATAAATGAAATTCCACAATATGAAGATAGCGTATAAATTGAAAAAAAAATTGAAGATGGAGAATGTTTTAAATCAGAAAAAACCCTGAAAAATTGCAGTTATTACTTTTGCCGTTATTTGCAGTTATTACCTTTATATAATTTCTATTTATAATAAAAACAAGTAATAATCAACAATTATTCTCAAATAGTCACTCTCGTTTGCTAATTTTACGGAAAATCACCAAGTTCCTTTACTTCTTGAATCTTAGAACTGCTGTCATGTAAAATTTTCAAAAAATGAGTTACATCTTTTTGCCATCTGATCCCAGAATAATAATGGTAAGTTATTTTAGCAAAGTTTACAGAGCTGTGATTGTACCGAATGGCATTGATAGGATGATTAAAGGTATCAGCTTAATCCAGGATAATTTAAGCAAAGACCTCTCTTTCAGAAAACTATTCCAAATGTTTTCAACACAAATCCAATTTTATGTGATGCATACATAAAACTGGAAAACTAATATTAGGAAAGAAATAGTCCAGGTATCGATGACCATTCACATCAAGATCTACAATAAAAGAGTGATACATGCAATTTTGTTAAATTCTTTCTTTATTTTTATAAGGAATCATTGCAAATAAAAAATAAAGATAATTAGGCCTCAGAAAGTAATGCCTTGCAGTCGATCCAAGCAGAATATGTCAACATTTTTTAAAAGGAGCTATTCTCATTTAACTCATACGAAAGCTTAATGGTGTAAAGTGGCTTTAAATAGCATTCATTGAAGTCAAAATAAATTACCTTCTGAAGCAATGCCATCCGACTAATGCCGTGACACCATTCAGATGACAGTCCTGGGACCAGAGAGAGAAGATCATTTTTGGAAAGTGAATTCCAAAAAGTAAACAAAACAAAATGCCTGGCAGCACACTGTCTGGGTCAGTACAATTTCCCTTAAAGATAGGTCACTATTTAGAGGAAACCCTTTCCACACAAGACACTCCACGCCTTGGAGTCACGTGGGATCAACCAAACGAAAAGGTGGGCAGGCCAGGTTGACAATGAAAGAATAAAAACGGTTAATCAACCCTGCGCCTCCCTCAAGGATATTCAAAGAAAAATTAGCGTAAGAATTACAAAAGGTGATCTAGATCTAATAACCCAACGGGTTGCGAAAACAGGGAAGGAATTTCGTTCCGTTGTACCCAATTACCTACGGAGTGCTAATCGTCTGTCATCTGTGCTGTAGTTATTCACCTTGAATAATATAAAATTAAAATGGAGTTTCAAAGCTCGGTATGGAGCAATATCAATAAAAGCCACAAATCCATTTCATTTTTTTTTTCACTTTTGGTCTATTTTAAGTTGTTAATGTTAAAATTCTAAGATGGATCAGCTGTGCTTCCTTAACGCACAGAATTAAAAAAACAAACAACAACAACAAAAAAAAAACCAACTAATTGTTAATGATATATAAACCGCACAAGTGCATGAAACGAAATTAAGTTGCTTCCCAATCAAAAAATATTATAAATAATTAAAAATATTAATAAACGATTAAAAACTCATTTTATATTGTCTGATACATCCGGAGTTGTTTGGTACCAAAGCATTTTCATGTTTAATATTTTTAATGTAAAAATTCATTTGTATGAAACATAATTTACAAAATCATTTCATTGTTTGAAATATTTAAAAAAAATTAAGACGAGAATACCAAATGAACCAAACAATTAAAAAAAAACTGCTGATAACTAAATTTTTCCCTAAGTTATTAACATTCTTTTATATAATTTAATCTCAAATTTTGTTGCTGAAAAATAAAGATTTCAAAGAACTTGAAAAAACTTATTTATTTAAAATATCCGATTAACAGCAAGGTCCCTTATAGGCTAAACCTGCTATTGTCATCAAATGCCTTTGCATTTGCTCGTAAAGCTTTACTTTCCACGATTTCGCTTAAATTTGAGCTTTAAATTTCTTTTAAGGTAAGCTAAGTAGCTATTAAGTAGTATTTTCTAAGTAGCAGTTTTTAAGTAGCTATTTCTAATTTTTCGCTACACTCTCAATTACAGTATTACTTATTTGTGAAGATGAAGTTGACAGACGATTTTAAAAGGTAGAATTTTTTTTTAAATCTAAGTAAATACATTTTAGAATTTTTTTAAATAAGTAAATGTAGCCTGAAAAATATTTAAAAAATAAAAAATATTGAAAAATAAATGTAGAGCACTTCAATTCACACCGTTGTCTAATTATAGAGTATTTAAAAATTTCCTTAATTCAAAATCGTCTGATAGACTGTATGGAAATTATTTACTTAATTTTTGCGCTTTGAAAAGTTGATAATATTCTTTATCTTGTTACTAACAAGTGTGCCCTAATTGTTTAAGAAGAGATGTGACACACGCATACAAGCAGGAACACACAACATATGACTTATTTGTATTAAAATAGACTACTTACAGTTTGAATTTTAATTAATCTATAATTTTGATCTGAAATTGTTTTAGTCGTTACTGATTGTACTGACCTGATAGTTTGAAAACATTATCCGTTGACTTACAAAGTAAAAAAAAATTGCGTAATTTAATCAAAAATGTTGTCAGATACATATTTAAACTTTCAGTTCTTTTATACTTGAAAATTAATTAATAGCTTTTTTAAGACTAATGAAGTCTTTCGAGTTCTTTGTGTTAGACAGGTCTTTCATATCCAAACAGTTACAAAAGACCTCAAAGAAACGAATTAATATCTGGTGAATAATATCACAAGCACAATGTACCAAGATAACCTTCTTTGAACTGGTAGACCAAAATTGTTAATGACTTGATAAGTTTTGAATGTTGAAGACAAATAAGTGTTACACTTTCAGCACATAAATTCCAATTTTTAACATTGAAACCACGATTTTCGTTTGAATTTGAAGGTTCGAGACACATTTTGAAAAAAGTAAAAGTGACGTTAAGCAATTTTCTTTTATGCCGACTCGCAATGTATGCATTCATAGAGACATAATGAGTTCCCGATAAGTTATTTCAGTTTCAATTAAAACTCGCATTGTATAGTAGTTTCTTTTCAACAAAGTGCGATATCTGGGGGAAAAATGTGACAGATATAAGCCCTGAAAAGATTAAATTGGCATAGCAGATTCAGTTTTTCGGGGTTAGTATCAATACATTTGTCTTAGACTAAAAATTATTCTTGAAAGTTTTTCATTAGATAGAAGCTTAAGGAAAGCGCTTTCACAAAAAGCAGTGTAATTCTAAGGTCATACTTAAAATTATCTTTTGGAATTTTAAATTTTCAAATAATTACTATTATTATGATCGTGGATAACTTTATCAAAATAGATGATTTATAATGGCTTCATTTTGAAATTTAAAAATAAAAGATGTTAATGTTAAAGACATAATGTTAAAGTGCATTCCCTATTCTAAAGTTTAAATGCAAATAAAATTTACACTGAAAATGAAGTTTGGCGGAAAAAAAATTTGTAGCATTGTATGCAGTTGAAATGGAAAATGGTATTCAAAATGTTTATTTTTTTAAAAGGAAGTTAACTACAATATGAGCAAATTTCAATCAGTTTTTCCGAGTTTATTTAATAATTATTATTCATTCTAATAAATTTTATCCATAAGAATTTTTACACATTTTTGAAACTAAAATTTTGCGAGGATTGAGAATAATGTATACTTTTTGAATTACAAAACTACTAGTAACTGGTGGCAAGTATTATACTTATAAATTTTTTAACTGATTAACAAAATATTTCTGAAATAAATATATTTCAATTATTTATTGTTACATTTTATGAGTCCATTAGAATAGAATTCATATATTGCTGTAAGATTCAGTTAATGATGCTTTCTTATCGGTATATAAAATACGTTGGTATTCAAACAAAATTGTTTTAAATAAAACAAAAAGTACTGGATTGCTGCAAGAAAGTGATAGTTTATGTTTCGACATTACGGATTGAAAGTTTTTTCTCAGTGAAAGGGACTTATCATATCAGTAACAAGAGTAAATCAATTGCATTAAAATGTCTATATATCATGAAAACGTTTGTTCGAATGCTGGAATCATATGTACACAAATCAAAGAAAAACGTTAGGTATGGTAAATATAGACTTCGTCATCTACTAATAAACTATTTTTAAAATAAAAATTTCGCAAGCACACTCATTTCGTTGCGATTTTAATCTTTGAACATCTTTTATATTGCTATATTATTTTGTACTTCCTATAATAAAAAAAAAATCGCGTGTGATCTTATGCCAAAAAATACTTCCGCAATAAAAATATAACAAGAGAATGGCAACAAAAAATTCCGAATACAGTTGAAATCATTTCCTAGCATGACACGCAGTTTACCGTTATTATCATGACGACGTTCGACGTTGTTTTATCTTTTGATGGTCGAATTTCAGCATTAAAACGAGAGTTACTCCTTTTATGTTTCTGCAGAGTCATGGTTTCGAAAACACGAACAATGTTACAGCAACTCAGCTCAAGGAAGAACGTCTAGAAATTTCGATATGTAAAAGAGAGAAAATCAAAGCTGCTTTCGTAATATGTTCTTTAATTCGAACCTGAAGTCGAATAATAATAGAGCATGAAAATTAGGTTTTAACAGAAAGAATTAAATGCATGGAACATTTGGACGCGAATAGACATATGCGTTTGTGGACATACTAAGCTATTCAGAATAATTAAATTAAGCCCATTAACCAATTTCATTGTGTGAAACAAAATATAACGAGATGGAAATGTATGAATGGCAAGTAGACGGCTACGTAAATAATAAACGCATTTGAAAGGGGAAAACTTCTAGGCAGTTCCACCAGTAGAGGAATATTTCACTCAGGCCAGGATGTTTAATTGAATTATTGTTTTGTATGAATTCAACATTCGTACAAGGTTGAGGATAATGCCGAATTTTTATTTAAAACCAAGAATAATGGAAAGTCTATTTCTTATTTTATTAAATATAATCAAATAAAATTACTTCGAGATACAATAAAAAATTTCTTAAACTACGATCTTAAGGATGGCATGTGATTAAAATTGATTCTCAAGGAACTCAAATGTCTGAAATGGTATAAATACACTGAGGATAATTAAACTCAAATGTCTTAAATGGTACAAATACACTGAGGATAATTTAACATTTTGATATTGCACAAACAAGGGCAATATGATAACTATTTTATGAAAATAAAATATTTGTGAATCATATAGTCGAATATTTGAAGTCGCCTATTTTGACATTAGATTTGAATTTCCAAAAAACACTTAATATTTTTCAGAGCAACCCTCAATTTTTACAGCGACTTCTCTTAATTTTTCTCGTTTAATGCTCCTAATTAACTCGCCAGATCTCATATTTTGGAGTTACGCAGACTATTCGTTCAGAAATGAACTGGAGGAAACTAATCGGAGGGAGGGCGGGGGGTGGATAGCCAACATTTTTTAAAACGGGAAAGGAGAAATTTGATACATTGGCCAATCAATTTTTTGGAAGATAATATTAAAATTGTTGTGAACAACAAAATATAGTGACCGAGAAAAACGACCCAAATTTAAGAAAAAGCTCAGGATTTAAAATACATTTGATATCTGAAGTTTTAATCTCATTAAAGGCAGGGGGTTATTACTTCAAGATATAACGACTTCATTAAAGTACAAAAAACATCTTAAATATTTGTTTTAGAAAGATTTCATTCTTAAAAAAGTACAGAATAAGTGAAGAATTATTACAGAATTACTGTGGAAAATTATCTATCAGATAGAGACTCCGTTATAAAATGAGCAAGTTCGTTTCTGAAGAATGACTCAAAACAGGAATCTTTTATAATTAGAAATTATTATTATTAAATTGATAATGTATTATGTAATAAAATTTCTTGAAATGCTTTCTAGCCATACACGGAACTTCAGTATTAAATACTTCGCTTCAATTCTTAGAGGAGCGGCGTTTCGCTATTGATTACTTTTTGATTGTTTCGCTTTGCCAAAACAAGGAAACTGAATTCAACCAAAACAACGTTATAGATATTCATATTTCAGAAGATTGAAGCTAAGTATTTAATATTGAAATTCCGTATATGGCTAGAAAGCACTTCAAGAAATTTTATTGGATAATACACTATCAATTTAATAATAATTTCTATTTATAAAAGATTCTTGTTTTGAGTCATTTTTCAGAGACGAACTTGCTCATTTTATAACAGATTCTCTATCTGATAGATAATTTGCCACATTAATTCTATAATTATTCTTCACTTATTCTGTACTTTTTTAAGACTGAAATCTTCCGAAATCAAAACAATCGATGAATATAATAGTACATAAAAGAATAGGAAGCTAGGATCCTGTTAATTCCTCATGCCAAATCTAACTTCAATCCCAAACAATTTTTACTTTCACAATTACTTAAAAATATGCTCAGGAAACTGTCCTGTTTCTTCTACCATGCTAATTTCTAATGAAACTTGAAAACTGCAGCAAGGATCTGAATTTGAATTTTGTAATTATTTTATTTTTTGCGGCCGGCCAGTTAATGTTGGCGATCTGATGTGACATATAAACTAGGATAATGTCAATAGAAAAATAGTAATCGCTTAAGTAGGAGTAATTGCAAGAACAAACGACCCTCTTTCTAAAGCATGTCAAGATTCTATTTAAAATAATAGGGTACAGAAGGATTTCTCTGATGACAATGATACGAACTTAGACGATAGGTCAAAGATCAATGTAGTTCGATTTTAGTTTGTGACTCATAATAATAGTATAAGTGATCTGGCTAGCGATCAATATCACGAAAGAGTTAGTTGCATTTATGGAAAATAATAGGAATAAAAACTTACGATTGAAATGATACATTGACAAGTTGACAGAACATAATTTTGAAAAGATAATATTTAAAAAAATCAACGAAATCAATCAATAAGAAGAAAGCAATCGTGTGAAGATATGAAATGATTCGGTAAACAGAATTAAAATTGGACAAATGATATCAGTTTCTTTATAATCACCTTAAGACTTCGTATCTACAAAAGTAATTTAGAATTCCAAAACAAATACACTTTTTTGTTCAATAACAGTTAATTTTTTGTTTTAATAAATCACTAACACAAATATTCTTAAATTATTATCTCTTTAGTCTAAAAATAAACAGAGGTAAAAACAAGAACATCAAAAATAATTAATTTGATACAATTAAAAAAACAACAACTAGACTTTTGCTTACGCATGATATAAAATTAAATTGTGTTATGAGATTAAATGAAATTGTGTTACGATTCTGTTTACAGAAGCATTTGAAACTCAAACGTGTTTTGTTTGCAGTGAATGACAAAACGTAGCAAGTAAATCTGTAATTATAGTTGACAAGAAAGTTACAATAATGAAAATGAAGGAAAAGAACCTGACATCATAAATGGCTAGACACAATCAACATAAAAAATGTGTCAGCAGTTATTAGACAAGAATCGAAAGACAAGATTTCCCTATTTTTTTTCCTTCTACAAATTATAGATATTTATCTATGACCATTTTCTATGAAAAACGGATAAACAAATTCTTAACAATGTTCTGTATTAATTATAAAACATTTACAAAACGTATGTAATAAAATAAAATAAAGTACTATTGAAAATTCGGAAGGACATAGGTTATAAATTATAAAAAAAATCGCAAAATTAGATGGAAAAAAAATTCTAATTTTTTTTAAACATTCGATTGGAAGGATAATTTTATTATACACATATAAATTATGAATTTTTCTCTTTTCAAGTAATATGGTATCGAATGGATTTTTTTTAAACAAATTGTTTTTACAAAAAAGAATGCAAAAAATTGTTTTAGGGAACCAAAATTGTTTTTAGCTTCATTTCGCCGCATTGGTGAATTTTCTATTTTGGAACAAATCGATCGAAAACATTACCAGACTTGTAAGTACATGATTCAAATATTATTCATATAAAAATTATTTAATAAAAATTTAAAAAAAATTCAATCTCAAAAAATTTGTAACAATACTAAAAAATATTTTATATTTTATAATTAAGAAAACAATTTGGTTGTTCATAGAACAGTTATACTTTGGTTCAATATCTCATTACAGAGAACAAGATTATCCTAAAACATTTTTAAATTTTCAGTGCCCAGCATCATTTGATTGAAATAAAATGACAGTATTAAAAGAGATATGTATAATATTACAACGAAATACAATAATACATTAAAGGCACAAATGTTGTAATTTTATTTTTTTCAAACCAATAAGCTGCGTCGAAATCAATCCTTTAAGAACTCTGGTCAAATCTTGTAAATTCTATTATGCTATTTCCAATTTAGGAAGCACTAGTTTAAGATAGAAAACATGTTCAAGCGCTTATAGAAACAGCTAAAGAGTCAAAATGAAGATTTATTTCTCTTGATCAGAATAAAAAGTTTACCGATTCTGCTTCTCTTCCGCTATTATTATAAAATGAATTTTATTTAATTTTCATATTCATTCTTAAGATAATTTTTTGGGCATTAGCTTTCATTTATACGTTTTGCGTTTAATAATAAGAGTTATCTTTTGATAATTCAAAGAACTGGATGGCAACCACAAATGTTCAGAAAAGGCCAAAAAAGAACACCAATCAACAGGAAAAAGCTCTTGAACAATTTTTATTTATCCAAATCTACATACATTTATGTATGTATGTTTTAATAAGCAGTAGTTTCTGTACTTACATGATTTCTGGCTTATTTTTTGCAGTAAAAAAATCGTTTAATCCCCACGACAGCTGCTATATGCATCTACTATCCCACAGCTTCAAAAATTTGCTCAGAACTATAAAATTATATAACAAAAGAATCCTTATATTTCATAAATATTCTTCTGCATGATTGCTTGAAGTAATTCCAATTACTTCACTCATGTAGCAAGAAACGAAATAGTTGGGAATGAATTATTAATGATTCCCACCGGGGAGGGGGTGTATCCAATTATAGCAAAACTCACAGATGGTCATTTTTAATGATAAGTTTTGTCTATTGCGTAGAAACGAGAGAAGGGGGAAATAGGATTTCAATTTTTTCGGAAATTACTCTTCATATATAAATTTTTTTTTGTACTATTCCTAGAAGTATTTCATTAGGGCTTACCAAAATTTTATAAGTTGCTCAGCTTTAATTTGATTTTATGAAAATAATCAAATCCAATGGGCCAAATTTTTTAAATCTGACAACTTATAAGAATGCACGATTTTTTTTTGTTAGCAACATAGATTTTCATGGTTCATTAAAATTAAGAGGTTAAATATTTTTACAACTTATCATTATAGTCTACAGTCCCATATTTATAAAATATGTACCAAATAGAAGCTAATTTCAGAGAGAATGATAAAATTAGCGTAGGTATTATTTTCTAGAAGTTTAAATCTTTATAAAATCTTTCAAAAGGAAGGAAAAAACAACAACCCGATAATTCCTTTTATTCTAATTATTGAAACTAAAATATTATATTTTTATGTATGCACAAAATATTATAAATGCGATAAACTGGCGAAGTACATGGTATGTTATTATTAAAAGGAAGAATCTAAATTACTTTTCCTTCCCCTATGTACAGTAATTCTAATTTATAGAATTTTGTGTCATGTTTAAAACAAATGGTTCAAGCCATATCCGGTGTTTTCATAATAAAATTATAAAAATAAATCACGTTAAAATAAGAATTTTTACGTTGTAAATTGTTCGTGATAAATATCATGAACACAAAATCTCCATTTTTTTAATGCTTATTCATTGCGAAGATCGCAAAATATTAGGGTTAAAGATCAATTTTCGTTTTAGTATCAAATAAAGGGTTTTACAGGTTTTATTATCTATCTTTTGAAAGAAATAATTATCGACAGAATCGATAGGGCAAATGAATGTTAAAAAAATATTGCATGAAGACGACAATGACAATTTAATTGCAATGCACAAAGACCATTTTAGTACTTATGGTATGGTGACAGACGATTTGATTTCAAATGGATAAACCAAATCAAGATAAAAAATGGTAAATTTCTGCTATGAAAATAAACTTGTAGCATCCTCAATCATTTACTTCACGAAATTTTAAGAAACTCAGGATCACTTTATGAAAAAAAACTTTTAAAGAAATGTTATAGCATTTATTTTCATTGTAACTCAGAATGACATGAATGCTATAACATTCTTTAACAATAACATATAACATTTCAACAATAACATAACATTTATAAGTCAAGTTATACATTTAATAATACTGGGTGTTAATTTTTCGAAATTATGCACATTAATGTAATAGCTAATTTAATATTTTCATTTTGTTTTGCATTTTTTGTGAATGTATTAAAGTATAAAATTATTAAAAACCCTAAATTATCGCATTCGGTCAGTAATTGGTATTTACTTACATAAATACCATTCAAAGAAGGATTTCTATGTTCATAGACAAGGTTCCGCATGAAATAATTTAAGCGAAATTGGCAAAAGCACAAGTTAATTTCCTGCATAGAAAACTAGAATCCGTATAAAGAATAAAGAAAAGTTTTTTTTTGATTTTATCAAACAATGCATGTACGAATTACACACATTTATTAAGGAATAATGATTTAGAAACAATGATGGTATAAAGAAATCATCGGCGATGTCACCGATACAACTGAAGGTAGTTTAAAATTGCGAGAGCATGATGAACAAAATTTGAAAAGGTGGCGACTTGGGGATGGAAGCAAAGAGTTAACAAAAAGATAAACATGGCTTATCAGAATAAGAGAAATTCACTTGGGGGAGGGCAACGAGCTGATGAATCAGGAAGAAGGGTATTTTTTTTTAAAAGAAAAATGAAAACTCAATTTACCGATTTTAAAATTTTCTAGATTAAATATGATATGGGGATGTTTTTATACACATTTTTTAAATGAAAAATAATTCATTATGAAAGTGATATTTTTTCTTTATTCACAATAGAGTTCTGTCGGCGAGGTTAACAATTAAAATTCCGAAAAGAACTAAATAAGCTTCGTTTTCTTTTTTGCGAGTTTATATTAAGCATTTTCAAACTTCGGTAATTATTCCTTACTGCAATATTTTGGAGTCTGCTGTACGTAATATTACTTGAAAAAGAATAAATGCCATGCAAATTCGTTTTTTATATCAAAAACTGAACATTTTATTTATCTGTTTATTTACTTTTTGGCTGTGTGCCGCCCTTCTTGCTTTTGCCTGGGCTTCAGATCCAAATTATGGTGCTGTGTGGAAGTTGGTGTCCAAACTTAATTAGAAAAAATAGTTGAGAGATTTTGAGAATCTTCCAGATACTAACGCTAAGATTATTCGAACACGTTGAATCACTCATATACTTTGCAAAATCATATGCTGTTAACATCGGTTAAAAATTAGCTCTAATTTCTGTACATTAGGAGTTAATCGATCGATGTAATTAAAGTTTTTCTTTTATCATTAACTTTAATTTCATGACGAAGTTGAAATTAATATAATTTTGAGCAGAAATTTGTCCTATAGTTCTCTAATCACAAGGTCAGTTTAACAAAGGAGAAATTTTTGCATCCTTCCTTAGAATATCACAAGAATTTCTCATTGTATACAGACAATTGGAAAGAAATGAAATCCAAGGAACGAAAAGAATTACATCATGCAGCCGGCATAGTTGAAATATAAGATAAACATGCAATACACAATCATTATTTCCGCATTTTTTTTATTGTTGTAAAAAGTCAATTTTAGGCCCGTTAAAATTGCATTTGTACAAAACCGATACTTCACCTAAACACTTTCAATTCTATACATGATTTAGGAAGAATGTGTACTCAGCTTCAGATTTTAAAAATATTCTGTTTTTTCAATCATCAGGTTTCAACATACTCTGTAATGGCCATCATTTGAATGCTATAAAATAGCTATTCAGTTTATTAGAACTTCCTTTTCATAAATTACATCCTGTTTAACATTACAGCGAAGAACTACCAAATATTATGCAAATTTTATGACAATATTATTTTTTAAAAATGAAAATCTCCCATTTATTTTTAGTAACATTAAAAAAATCATATATTCGAATGCAAGTAATAACTATAAAATATTCTTACAGATTTTTATTTAGCATTTTGCATGATCATTGAATAACAGACGATGAAAATGATAATCTGGTGATTTTGAAGTGTATAGTTAAAAGTTCAAGGCTGGAAATACAGCGTAATTCAAAATGAATACAGCGATTACAAACGGCTATAACTATTTAATGAAAAAGAATTTATCGATAATATTAACACATAATGTAGACGGAACTTGTCGTAGATGTTCCATGTGATTTCCCTTGGTCACACGGACAATATCTAAGAAGTAGTCCATTTCACGTCATGCATTTTAAAGCATGTCTGCAGTCACCGACGCAAGCGCATTACAAACGCGTACTTTGAGTTCAATTGTTTGGGGCATGGGAAGCAAAGTACGCATTTGTAATGCGCTTGCGTCGGTGACTGCAGACATGCTTCAAAATATATGGTGTGAAATGGACTACTTCTTAGATATTGTCCGTGTGACCAAGGGAAGTCACATAGAACACCTATGACAAGTTCCGTCTACTTTATGTGTTAATCTTATCGACAATTTTTTTTCATTAAATAATTATAGTCGTTTGTAATCGCTATATTCATTTTGAATTACCCTGTAAAATATAAAACAATTTTATATTGTTTTCAGACCTTTCGATGCGAGATCATTTCGTACTTAACAAATACAAAAGATCGCCTCTGCGTATTAATAAATTAATAAATAATGAAAATTAGGATTAAAGAAATGGAAATATTCTAATAATATTTAAGCCCGCCTACGATGGATAGGCGGGCTTAATTTATTTCAACTATTAAAAAAAACCGTCTCGAATATTTAATCAGCATCGAAAGGCCTTTGCCCTCTGACAATTTTAAAACCCGCTTCAAGAAAATGAATGCAAGAACAACGATACGTGACTAACTTTGCCACAAGCTGTTCAAAAAGTTTGTCTTTTGTTTATCAGAGTATCTAGACTGTCGCCCATGGAACCCAAACCGGGAAATAATTACGAAGTCTTATTTTTCTCATCAGACATGATGCATCAAGGAAGTTCAAGGCCTATTACCCATTTATGTTCGTTGTTGCAGCATACGCCCTCTAAGTTCTCGTTTAGAGAGGAGGTCTGCTACGATGCAAACAGATGCGCTGGGGGCTATTATCCAGGAAAAAAGTATCCACGTCAGAAGAGCGTGATTTGTATGTATATAGAGTATCTGGGTGTTTACAGTAACGCTTTTCAGAGAGGATGGCGAGAGTTGGGGAGCTTCGCCAACGGTTGAACGGATGTATGACAAAACTTCCAAGAACACAAGCTTTCAAGGCTTCTCATTGCTTCAAAATACAGGGTGGTTATAATTAAAATTCCACTTTGAAATGGTCATAAAAGGAAAACTACTGGATCAAATGTTATGAAACTTGGTAATAATTTAAAAGAGGTTATAGGAATTTCTTTTGTACCAAAAAAGTTCAAAAACTCACCACCAGGGGTGAAATAGCGCTGTATTAATATTGTTAAGCAAAATATTACATGAAGACAAAGTTTTAAAATGTGTTTAATCGTTTCTGAAAGGTGTTACAAAACGTTTTGAATGTGCGTTATCTCAAAAGCACTGTTTATGATGATAATCTAAGCAATTTCGCGGAACTTAAAGATGAGATACACCGACATGTGCGTAATATTTCTCCTGATATGCTAAGAACCACTGTTGAGAATGCAGTAATGCGATTTATCGTACTTTCAAAAAATGGAGGATGCCACATTGATCATGCTTTGAAACGCGTTTCAGAAACGATTAAACACATTTTAAACTGGTGTCTTCATGTCCTATTTTGCTTAACAATATTACATACAGCTCCATTTCCTCTTGATGGTGAGTTTTTGAACTTTTTTTTGGCGGTAAAGTAATTTCTATGACCTCCTTTAAATTATTAACAAGTTTGATAACATTTGGTCCAGTTAGTTTTCCTTTTATGACCATTTCAATGTGGAACTTTAATTATAACATCCTGTATAATGTCAAAATATTTCGAACAAACAAGCATTATACATTCGACAGAGTTTAAGTTTGCTTTTTTGCACATCTACGGTACATTAGCAGCGAAAAAATTATCACTGTTTGAATAAAATAGCAATTTAATAGCGAAATTCTGGAAAATACATTATTTCGATTCATATCAAAACTTAGTCCGAAGGAACCTGCGTTTGAGCCTTGAGCAATTTAAAGTTAAAATAGCTCGAATTGCCGTCATTGACAAAGGTAAGCTAAACAGTAAGTATCAGCGTACTAAGATTTGGTTCCAAGAATACTTGAAATTTATTTCAAGTGTTCTTAGCAGCTTCTCTATGATGCGAATATTAAATATCATGTGAATCTAAGAATCTATTTTCCTTTATTAGCGGTCTTCACTTTTTAAAAATAAATCGTGCAGGAAACTACAACAAAGCTTCTGATAATACTAATCAAATCGTCACTCGAACGTGAATTATTATCGCAGTAAATCTTGAAAAACCGTTTTTTAAATCCAAATTGTTATTGATACAGTAGGTAGCTGCAAGCAAATATTTAATATAAAATAAAACATGATATTCAATTCTTTAATTACACTATAAAGTATGAAATTAATTCTTCATACACCATTTATATTCAAATGATTTCAATTTTTGATGTGGAGGCATATGTGAATATTGTATTACAATTTGTAAAAGTAGCATTTTATTTTATATAGAATAATATTATTTCTCTTGTGAGCGCATATAACTTTTAAAATGTCTTTTTTTAAACATTTGGTATAATTTTGGAACGAAGTTATTCAAAACGTAGTTTCCGTTTGTTTTATTTGATGTGTTCTTTGTTTTGCTGTTTATTAGGTTACAGTTTTGTAATTTTAACAATAAATGTTGATTCCTTGAAAGTTTATGGAACATCGACAAGAACGAATGGAAGATATCCTCATTGCCTGAGAATGGCTTTAAATGCCTTCATTAATTATTTTCATTATTGGATTTTTCAGTATAGGTTTATATAATGCTCTCTTTAATTTTTTTCCAGCATTCATATCCTAGATTCTTCAAAACGCAGAGAGGAACCTAAAGCCTTATCAGGATGGTTCTCTACTGATGACTTAGTATGAATAATAATACCCTGAAGGTTATAGTTATTCTGCAATATTTTTCAAACAGATCAGCAGCAAAACTTAAGCCCTGCAATAGCATGATTTAGGATTTAAATCCAAAATCAAATTTAAATTTGCAGTTAGCGTGTGAAATCAATATATTTCAGCGTCCATGTTTCTATTTATTCCCTTCAATTTTAAGAGTAAGATAGCCTTTACCTCAACTGTTTGTCTGATATTTCGGCATCAAATTATTAAATCCCATTTTGAAATTGACCCTGTCTGCCATATATTTACAACTGAAACAGAGTCTGAAAATAACGGAAAATCTACTCATTGGCAGATTCTAATACTCCTCATTCCATACATCTTAGGCAGAATTATTATGATTTGCTTAAATATTTAATCTAATTGATCAGTGAAAGAACACATATTTTCTTCAGTAATTGAAGTACAAGCCCATACGATAAGAACTGCAAACTGCAGGAAAGTGGCTGTTAGAGCAAGCAGCTGTTGAAACAGTTGAAAGCGACTCGAACTGGTTGGCAAGGGATTGGGAGATGTCACGCCGCTGAGTTTGTCATTTTTATCCGCCGATGATTGACATCTGCGCTGCATGCTTCATATCTTTCAAGGTATGTAGTGAATATCATCCTCATTCAAAGAACTGGGTTTTATTCAACGGTTTCCATAAATTAAAGGCGAAATACTGATTTTCGTACACAAAGGTAAATTGTGAGTATCCTTTGGAAATCGTAATAGTTATCAAATGCAAGGAGCAATTGTTATTGATTGATTAATGAGTATGCAAATATTTTGAACCACATGACAGGTATCTAAGTTACGCAGGTGGATAAAAGGAGAAGTGGGACTATGTGAAAGAATGATTTTGTACATGCATTATGTAGATGATTTACGTTTTTCTCTTGATGCAGCAAATGTTTTAAATAAAAAAAAATGTGTAAATGGTTTGGTGGTTGTGGACAATATTTATAAAAATAGATCACTCATACTCCAATGAAATAGCAAAAAAAATGCAACAATTACGAAACATTACACGCAAATAACAGCCAAAGAAATTTTCATATAACTGCTGTGAAATTGACACGACAGAAAAGGATAAGAACTGCCAAACTGCCAAAAAATGGCACGTCAAACAGTGACCATGAGATAGAAACGTTCTGGTTTCTTTGCCCTGAAACCAGTTAGATATATTTTATTGAAAATTTCCAAAATACGCAGTTATAAAATTACCTAACGAATGATGAGTTCTCATAAAACGAAATAGATAACCAAAACCATGGATGATTTAAGAAATACTTTCTTCAGTTTTAGAAAATGCCAAAAATGTAAAATGTTGTAAATCCAAGTGAATTAACTAGATCAAAGTCACGTTTCAAAGTTACATGAGGGCTTTTCTGAGATCACGTCATTTTCAATTATGGTCAGATGACAAGAACTTATCTTCAACATACTAAGGAGAAGTTCGACTCTCGGCGAATTTAACGCACATTAGAAGCCCGCATGCATGTCGGGTGAAAGGAGAACCAAAAGAAGGTGTTATATCGATTTAGCACACGAGCAAGTCGAATAAAGAAAACTCCTGCTGGTTTATTTAATAATAATTAAGTATATATTAACACATATATTATCTATTTTTTATACAAATTTCATATCTTATTATCTGTCTATATATAAAGCTTATGTGAAGGTAAAACCAGGCCGAATTTGTTCATCGTCATTTGGCAACAGCTAGCACATTCGGATTGTTTACGCACTTACCTCGGCAGAAAATCTGAGAGAGCTTTATTTTTTATTTATTTTATTTGGATTATACTAAAAGATGAATTTAAGTCGAGCAGTTTCGATTAAAAATCGAAATGAGAAGTTCGGGAGAATTGCAGTGTTAAAGAATCATTTATAAGAAAATATAGCCGGAATAAATTAAATAGAGGTGTAAAGCCTTTCTGTGTACGGAAAGAAGCTTCCGAACTACATTAATATCAACATTAAATTTCACCAAGTTGAAATATAGCTAATTTCTTAGAATACCCTATCATTATTTCTCAAGTATAATTTAAAATAATATAATATCAGATAATAATATATATAATATAGAATTGTTCAAATAATGAAATATGGTATCGTTCAAATATCCGAGAAAACGTTTTTAAGATGGATTATATGAAAGGATGAATTCAAGTCGAGCAGTTTCGATTAAAAATCGAAATGAGAAGTTTGGGAGAATGGAAGTATTGAATAATCATTTATAGAAATATATAGTCGGAATGAATGAAATAGAGGTGTAAAGCGTTTCTGTGTACGGAAAAAAGCTTCCGAACTATAGTAATATCACCATTCAATTTCACTAAATTGAAAAACAGGTAATTTCTCAGAATGCCTTATCATTATTTCTCAAGTATAATTTAAAATAATACGGCATCGTTAAAATAATATATTTGTGATAAGGTGACATTCATCAAAGTTGATTAACATTACTAAATTAATATTAATATTCGCTCTCTTCGGAGATTTTATCAATGTTCTTAACATTATGTAGACTAGTTTTGATGAAATGCATCTTATCAAAACGGGGAAAAGGAAGTAAATTCAATTTTGTCTTTTAAACATCTTAGAATGATATATGTAAATACCAGGAACCAAATATATATATGTAATGATATTTTAACTCTAATTTCAATTTAATTAATTTTCAAGATTTTATCTTAATTTAGTCCATAGTAACTTTATTCTAAAATATTCTCTTATGTCGTGTTCCGATTCCACTGTCTCTACTTAATTAATTCAAGAGAAGCTTTGTTAAATTGCAGAATCAGCAAAAAGTCTAACTTTCCCACACTCCGCGTGAAGAGGCAAAATACCGTTGATGAGGCAATTTCTTTCTTAAAAGATCCCTGTGTTTCCCTTACATGTGATTGACATGCGTCAGAAATCCCTATCAGAATCTTATTAATATATTAGCACTATGAAGAAATATTTTCCCTATCAAAATCATAGGTTATATAAGATGAGGGATAATTTATTTCTCTTTTCTTCCCCACTTCTGTTTTTGCAATGCGCTGTGACGGACGCACAATGTCCGCGTCTTTGCTTGTAAATAATGATGCTTTCCCGATGGATTAAAAAGAACTTAAAAATGTAAAAAGTCTCTTCATTGTCTTCAAACTGAATTCTGCTTCACATAAAATAATGCTTACATATATATATCGCTACTATCAGTAAATTTTAAATTTAGAAACTGATGATTTAGTTTTAAACAATTTATGAAAAATTAATATTATCAGCTGCTGTAATTTGAAATAATTTAGTAATATTAGTAATTAAGTAATGAAATAATTTAGTAATGAATATATTTATAATTTCTTATTTCTATCAGAAATGCAAACTATATGGTTAGAGAACGAAGCGAGATGGGATAACTACGTGAACCCAAAAGAATGGCTGAGCAATTCTTGTGGGTTGGTGCGAGGAGCCAGCAGGTATAATCCCGTAGTTAAGAATAATTTTATAGTTATATGAAATCAAATTTCAACAATTACTTTGTTTTCTTGTTTTGAAATATTAATTGTCCTGGCTATTGAATTATTAAATGGAATGCAGAAATATTTAAAATATCACCTTATTTTTTTTCAAAACATCGAAAATTTTCGAAACAAGGCATTTAGATATTAGTTATTTTGAGCAAAATGTTATTGTGTGATTAAATTTAACAGCAAAATATTAAAAATTCAGAAAAGTTAAAAAAATATCTACTTTATTAAAAATTTTGAATGAAAAAAATTTAAATAACGTAAATTAACGTAACTAATTTCCAAAAATGTTATCTAAAGAAAAATATTAAAGTTATCCTTAAAGGGTAATTATGAGAATTTTCAAAATCTTAAAGTCAGTAAGGTATAAAAAAAAATTTCTGAATTAAAATGTCTAATGAAAAAAAAAAACGAATTATAATGATTTCAAAATTAAAATTAAACTGAAATTAAAATAAATAATTAGGAAGAAAAGCCAAAAATTAATGTCCTGTATCATACTATTATAAAAAGATCAATTTGAAGTTTAAACAGGAAAATATTCCATTATATGAAACTTATCTAATGAATTAAAAATCACTTTCAAAAAAATGAGACGAGAAATGAAATGACATGAAAATTTTAAAAGTGTATAACATGAAACTCCGGGTAAGTGAAAACACATTACATCCAAAGTAACACTTTATACATTAATTCCAAAGTAAATTTTGTTAATCATAGTTCGAAGAATGAGATAAGTTAAATAATTTGATGAAATAAATTAGTTTGCCAAAGAAAAGTAAATATTTGCAAATATTTAAAAAAAGTTCTTGTAAAAAAACTAGGGGTGATGAAATTGATATAATCAAAAAAGTAAATTTTTAAATGTTAAAATGATGTAAAAATAATTTTTAGTGATAATATTTTTAGAAGATATCGTTAAATCCTATAATTTTCCTGTCGCGAAGATGTAATTGCAAGTACATGCACCGGAGAATGACAGTCGGTGATCGCTAGTTCATCAGTGTCAAAAACTATCTCTTCGAATGGCTCGGGTGTGATTCTAAGAATATACATGCGTCAAATTTTGTGGCGAATACCCTCTGTTTTTGATCCATTTAGAAGTGAGGTATCAAAAATAGTCAAATCATTCAATACATTTTAAGTCAAACAGACTAAATGCAATATATTGACTAGAAAACAGCATTCTTTCGAAAGGTCTGCACCTCCAGTCTGTCTGACCATTTTCTTTCTATTATTTAAAAACGTATTACTTCATGCGTGTAGTGAAAGATTTATTAAAATATTTATTGTTTATGATCACAAGGTTCAAGTATATACGTATAAAAATGTTTGATCAGGTTCGGACAATATGGCCTAGACTCAGTTTTCTAATGTTATACGGAGGACAAAAGGACCAGAGCAACCTATGGCCCTTGGAAGTTTCCATTTTTCTGATACAACATTTGTGCAAAATTTTGGGAAAATAGTATCTTAAATACAAGGTAACATAAGTTTCTACATCTAGATACGATTTTAAAAAAGTAGTTTACATTTTTAACACTAGACAATGATCCACGTATTCTTTTATGTTAATTGCCCGAATGCATATCTAAAAATATCACAAGGCACGCTTGTTTAATTATTTTAAAGGTGATAAAAAATTTTAAAACTTAGAGATAGACATCTATACATAATGAAAAAAAAACATTTTCAATTTGTTAAAAATTTGAAGAATAAAATAAATATTCACATATTTTTTTCTATATAATTAAATGCTTATTTAGCATTGACACATATTTTAGAAATTGTTATGATTAAAAATTATTATTATGGAATATCTATTTTAATATACATCATACACATTAATCATGTTGATCACTACACTTATTAATATTTAAATCATTTTTTATAAAGCATTAACTCTCCAAAGTTATGACGAAGGAAATAGAGCTCATTTTGGTGATCTAAAGAAATGAAATTGATTTCATTCAAATATTTAAGAAAGCTCTATCATTCACCGAAATATAGATGTACTCCAACCGGCGAGACGAAGGTTTTATTTCAGCAAAAACGTCGAGAAATATTCAATACGTGCCAAAATGAAATGCTCGTCGGCACTCAAGTCTGGCGCCGAAAATCAGTCGATTGGCGATGTTCTTCAGAGTTTGGCGCCAAGATTCCATCACCTCTAATCTAATAAGGACGCTTTAATTTTTGTTTCGCGATGCGCTGTTATGGGGTCATGGTTTGATTACGAACGGTTACATTTCGGTTGCTTTTCTCGTTTATACGATGCTGTTTAATACCAAAGTTGCTCCTGAATTGCAAAATTTATTTACAATTCTCCTAAAACAATCGGAGAATTATAGAAACATTTCAAATGTCTGCAAACATGTTGCTCAATCTCGAGGTATCTTCAAGCGTCAGAAAACACATTTAGTTTTCACTTGACACGTAACTCTTGACAGTCATAGCTTGGTTGTATACCATTATAAATTAAATGAAACAAAAATAAAGAATCCCCTTGAAATTGTCACCGTCAGTAGAAGTTAAGACTGTAAAGGAGGAAACCATATTCCGTATGCTAACAAAAGACCATGGATATTTTAATAGCATTGTGCGCTTACAAATAAAGTGATTATGCAATGAAAGCAGAATTAAAATGCCTTAGAAGGCCATATATACCAATAATTCAAAGAGGGGAAAAGTAGAATGAAAAATATTTCTATTTAGCCACATAAATGCAGCTGGTATAAATTCAAGCGTATTTCTTTAATGCCATAGAATATGATTATTTTTTATGTAACTTGTGGTAAGTTTATACTTTGTTTAAATAAGAATTTTAAAAAATTATAATTGGATTAAAATTCAGAGAATGATTTTTTTTAAATTACCGTCTAAATAAAATGAACGTGTTCAAATTAATATAGAAAACACATGTAGCATTTGCACCTTCATATAACAGAAAAATAAAATACTGGAAAAAAATTACGCGGAAATATACAAATATAGCAGCCTTTAAACTATTAATGAATTCACTTTCAAAGTGATTTCAGCTACTTTTAAAATTTGATAAAAATTAAACATACGCAGAATAAATTAAAACTTAATTTAGCTCAGTTGGTAAATAAAAAGAGCACCTAAGCTTTGCTTTAGTTTATTCTGACACATTAAACATTCAGAGGCAGCCCTGAAAATTTTTGCATATTCTTTTCCTGATAAATACAAACGTAATTCATGCACACGATCGCGATTCAGAAACAATTGCATGCAAAGATTAGTAAAATATTTCTAAAATTAATGGGAATAAAAGAGAAGGGAAACAACAGCCATATAACGGAGCATTTTACTTTTCTGGATATGGGAAACATTGAAAATGCCGACTCGAGGGATGAATATTGCCGACTCAAAAAACAAATATTTCCATGGAGTTTAATTTGTTCAAATTATGTGGCACAACTTCAATTTCGATTAACTTAATTTTTTACAAATTGATAAACTCGGCGTTGCTCAGGGAAAAAAACTCTTTAAGTATATTATTTTTAACGTAAAAACAAAATCTTTTTGTCCTTTAAAATATGTATCCCGTCGCCTGTATCTGTATGTATATGTATTTTTTGTATATTCTTAATTAAAATTAGAATATCAATTGAGCCATAGCATTTTTAAAAACCATCGATAGCTTATTTTCTCCACAAGTTATTAATATTTATCATATTAGTACAGAAAATTTTGTTCACAAATGTGGGAGTATACAAAAGGTTGTCTTAGTTTCAACGATCGACTTAAGCTTGGTTTTAAGCATGGTTAAATAACTACTTTAAGAACAATAAAAACTGTCAATACACATTAAAATAAAATATAAGTTTAAAAAAATATTTGTAGAATTCAGAGTGTAAAAAAAACAAGGGCATCTGTTGATTTTCAATCAATAAATCAATGTTAAATCAATGTTTAATTAATTTTTGTACTTGTTGTTAGTATTCTTTCTCATGCCTTTTTTATATAATAAGTGTGCAAAATTTGCTTGAATTTGCCCTAGTTGTTTAAGAGCAGATGTGAAACAAATACATACACACACACACATACATACACGATTTATATATATTATGATTGAAAACTGGAAGATTATATTGCTTACAGTCTATCACAGTACCATATATGAAAGATCAGAAATTTTAAGTATAAAAAATATTCAGGAAATTAATTATGTAAAAAATCATTAATGATAATAAACACGAAAAATTCTATCGATATACAAATCATTTTAATGAATAATATTAGATTTTATGGAGTTACAAATTTTGGCAGCCTGCTTTACTTTATGGAGCTTTAATGGAAGCTCACGAATGTCAAATCTATCAGTATGCATTTTAAAGGAAACGTTCATTCCTTGTGTTTATTTCAACATGGTTGAAAATAAATTTTAGAACACTAAATAAAATCTCACAAGATTCGAAAATAAAGGTTATGCTAGAGTGATATAAACAATTTTGAAAGTGGAGCATTTTGTAAATTAAATGTTATTTTTGAAATATCTACAAAATTTAATTATCTTTTACTAAATTTAGAAACTTTTTTCATTCAAGATGTAAACATTCTGATTCTTCTAAAAACTTTTGTACGAATTCTAGTATTTCAATGATTTTATCATTATTTTGACAATGCATTTATATATGTGTTTTATCTAAATGCATTCCGTTTACGGAAGTAATGTAGTTTCTACGATGGTATCGTTGTGCATTGGTATTTCTATAATACATCATGATTAAAAATAGATTTTACGGAATAATGTGCAGTTTTATATGATTACTAAAACGCATCAGAATTATTGAGATGCGCATTTAAAAATAATAATTATTAGAGAAAATATAACCAATTACACTGCTAACGATAAGAAATTCGAAATTTTGTGAAAAGAAAATATAACAATAAAAAATTCTAAAGTTATTGGTTCAATATATATTGTGTTTTCCAGTGAGAAATTTTGTTGTCTTATATTGGGATTATTAACTGATAACCATGTTGGGATGAATTGTCTGACAATTTTAAATATCCTGCTTAATGTGGAAAATTGAATCAAGTGTAGAGAAATTTCTTTTGCTTTTTTTTTTTTTTTTTGCATCTCCGGTATACGGACGTATTAAATATTAATAAAAACAATTAAGGAATTAATATTAGATTATATAATGAATTAACCAAAATATATTAGACTACAAACAACGTCTTAATGTTATTTTAATAAGAAATTCAAGAGATTAAATAAAAAAAATCGAAATATCCAGGAATTTCATTTAAAATTGTGCCAATCGGACAATAAAAAAACTTTGAATATTTTCTGAGGATTGATAAAATAACTGGGGCATATTTAAGAATCTGAGAAAGTTAATATCGGTAAAATATTTATTTGACATTAAAAATATGAAACAACCCGTTACGGAGCATTACAAGACTGGAAATCAGTAGCTAACATTGAGTGCAATCTTCACCTGTTACTTCCAAGTTTAATATTTTCACCATGTATTGAGAATCGGTGCAATATGGTTAGTTCTGTTACTATTGAGCTAAAGTTTAATAACCGGCAATTTTTCCGGTTTCTTATTTTGGGACATATACAGTTCGAAAAGATTAAGTCTACTAAAATAAAAAGTTAACTTATTTATTGAAAAAAAAATGTGTATTATATATTTTAAAAATTTCTCGGCTTATCTTTTTTAAGTTGAAATTTGTTTTCTCTTTAAGATTACGGATTTTTGAATATGAATAGCATCCTCGTTTGTCGATTAAACACCTTTATTATGTAATCTGAAATTTACAGACTAGCGAGAATCGATAATCGACTTAAAATTCAATCAAACTCAAAAGTAGCTTATTTTTGAATTTTATTATTTTGAATAAGAAGTTGATTTAGATGAATACGAGCATTATTTTCACACGAAGCAAAATTTTCAATGAAGCGTATTTATTGTTAGATGAAATAATTATGAAGTAGGGATATTTGAATAGAAAAAAAAAAAACTTTCCTTAAAAAAACTACTTTTCTTTTGAGGGTTTTATTTTCTTACACTTAAATGCCAATGAATAATTGTTCTGCTATTAGAACTAAAACAGTAATTCCAGTTAAAAGCAATATGTAACAATTGAACGAATTGATAAGTTGTAGATATACATCATACGGCTTTAAATTCTTAAACTTTGCAGAATATTTCTGACTATAGAGACTTTTAACTGAAAATGTTGCATCTTTTAAAGAAAACCAAAACATCAAAATAAATCCCTAATAAATTGTTTTTGAATACAGGCTGTAGGATTACCGACTACATAGCAGAAATATTTAGAGCCCATACTAACGTACTTAAATTAGCTCCATTAAAACATCAAATCATACACACAGAAGCAATCGCAGCGCTTGACGCATTAATTTTTTTCCCAAACAAGTCTTATTAGTAAAATGTAACTCTTTACCTAATGCAATTATTTTTCATGTTCAATAGAAACAAACTAAATCAGTTTCATAAATATGAATAGGAAATGGATTCTGATTTCGCAAATAAATAAATCTATAGCAAAAACTGATTTTTGTAACCGATGGCTCTATATTTTTTCCGAAACATTAATAAGGAAATACTGCACACCAACCCAAAAACAAAGTCTACGTGCCAGAAAAATCTTATTTTAGATCAGCTACAAGTTTCAATTGCATAAAAGAAGAAACCCTAATTATTAATACATTAGGGTCGATTTCAATTAATATTTAAGTAGGTTATAAATTATGGTTGAAAAAATCTTTCACAATTTTCTAGGGGAAATTTTGGAATAATAGGAGAACGGCAGGTGAGAGTACGATGGGACATCTTGGTAACAATGCGAAGAGCAAAATTAAATACTATGTAGTAACAGTGCGATTCAAATTTTTGATTCAATCAGTTAATGTATGAAAAACGTTTCTATTACTGTAAAGTAACTAAATCATCACCTGGCTTTCCAAAAAATTTCAATAACAGCATTCGTCTGCAATATAAACAATATGTATACAGCTATGAGGACAATCACAGTAGACAATGAAAAAAAGATCAAGTGACTGTTAATTTGCATATAAAATTTGCGATATTACAGTCATCCGCTTGAATCCTATTATAAAAAAAATAATAAAAAAAAAAAGATAGCATAGAAAGCAGCTTGAATTAGCAGGATAGTATGGAATATGAACTATGAATATATCATTGATTATTTTACAATATACTTTTGTGTTAAGACTATATAACTTATGTTATTATAGTTATCTTCACGCAATAAAGATATGTGACGACAACAAGTATCTAGTTTGAATGAGAAAGACATTGATTGATGTAATTACTGCTAATCACACATTAACAAATTAGCATGATAGAATAAAGAACAGTTTTTTAGTAATATAATACGAGATATTGAATAAGAATAGAGGTTGGATTTGTCTCAGAAGGGATTTAAACGCGAATGTATTTGAAAGAAAAGAAATTCTCGTAAGAAGAGAGGGAAATTATAAAACGAATTATTCAATCATTTGTGATGGGAACCACTTCTGCTATCTATATTCCAAATTTCTAAATTGAAGCTATCTACAAATATGGTTTAGTCCAAAACACAGGCTCTTTCTTGCAACAAAAAGAAAAAAAAATGAAGATACATTTTATTCACTTCAATATTTGTATTAATTGGTTGACTACGATTTAACTTAGATTCAACAATTTAATTTCTCTGAGTTACACCATCTTAACATGCTTATTCCAGGTAAAATAGACAGTTATTCCAACCAACAGAATATAAAATGGTATTCTTTTAAATTCCTCGATAAAAAATACTTTTCAATATAAGAAATATTCTCTTTGATTTATTTATCAACAAGACAGTTTTTAATGCATCTATTTGAAATCCTTATCTTAAACGAAATCTAAAATATTCAATTTTACTTAAAAATTCAAATACGGATTGTTTGCACAGATAGTCATTGATGATTAAATCTCACAAAGAAAGATAAAAAAAATATATATAAATGATTTGTTAAAAATCGTAATCCAGTAACCTAAATAAGCTTTTTCTAATAAGAAATTTTTAATATTTCGATTCATTATATCAATTGATCAAATATATTTATTTTTGATAAGTAAAGAAATTCCACTTTATATAAAAACAATGATTAAATATCAGAAAGAAAGAATAAAATATAAATGATTTATTAAATCCGTGGCATTCCCGTTTGCCTGATGACATTTTCCTCCCCTGCGACTTTAGGTTGTGGTGCTTTCTGAAGGACAATATGTGCCGTCAAAGTCCAGCATCCGTGCCAGATCTGATGGACAGCATTCGGAATAATTCTTAATATTCCGGCATACTTACTTTGGTCAGTGCGGAGAAAATAATTCTGCGATTATAGAACATTTTTTGAATATGAAGAAAAAAATATTGAGCAGTTGCAATGCTACTTTTTTTTTTATTTAACATATAAATACTTTATTTAGCATATAACAAACTACTATTATTTAACATTTAATTTTAATATAACTACTTTTTTTATATTATATTAAATATTTTTAATGTGCATTACAAAGCCATCCATCGGCGGATTTTAGTACTAAAATTTTTTTTATGAAATAAGTATCAAGCACATCATTTGAATTATATGTAGTTCAAATTTTATCTCATTTGGTCTAATAGAACACATACTGCAGTTCTTTGAAGAGGGAAACATATTTCTTATATTTCAGGAACTTTTACAGTATTATGCATAATTAAGGTATGTACATGATTTTTAAGATTCCGATATTTTAGCTTCCTAACTTTGCTATAATGTAATTTTTAGCTTCCTAACTTTGCTTTAATGTAATTTAGTATGTTACAATTGACTTTTTTTTTATCACAGTCTAGAAATAAGTAAAAAAATACTTTAATTATAAATCTATTTCATCCATTTGCAGTAAGGATTTTTAAATTACCCCCCCCCTCCAGAAAATTCAGAAATACATAAAACTTTTCGGGATATCGCCAAAAGTTTTTATGATTCATTTAACATTGGATACGTCATTTTTCAAAACATTAAAATTCTTGAAATTTTCATCAGAAGTTCACAAAAATTTTTTGTGGCTAATTTCGTAACGAACAACTGATTGAGAAAATAAATGGGTAATCGTAATGAAACAATTTCGAGATACTAATTAATTATATAAATTAGCCTACTTAATCAATGCAAGTATATAAATAAACTTGTCCTCTTGCTATTTCTATTGAAATCCGTTTTGCAATGAATAGCAAAGTTACAGAGGCTCCTATTAGTTTTGTTGACGACTGCACATATGAGAAGTACGGATATTTCCAGCAGAAGAAAAGTAAACGGTAAAGGCAGAAAAAAAGTAATATAACCCTTAATTAGGGCAGCAATTCTCTAGAAAATCGTCTAGCATTAGACATCCTAGAATTTCGATCGGATAGAACAATGTGGTTAAGATCCTTCCGAATCTTTATTTTTATCCTTATTTTCATCGTCGACATGTACCTAAAGGTCAGCCCCTTCACTATTCGAGTTCTCAAATCAGCGGATAAATGCCTTAGTTGAAAGATAATAATGCTGATTGGAGACGGCTGATCAGAGAATACCTCGCCACAGAAAAACTTTTCTAATCCCAGGAAAAGAAAAAGAGAAGAAATTTGCAATGGGCGGAAAAGAAGAAAGTTTCCATTTTTGCCCTAGATGCTCGTTAACATTAGAGGTTCCATTTTCGTGAGTTGACATAGAATGTTTTGAATTGATATTTTTATTGATCCTATGAACATGTTAATTACGAATAGTCTTGTCAGTCATGTTAAATAGAAAATTTTCTATTTTTTAATATCAAAAAGCTTCTAAAATTCTTCTTGCCATAAAGATTATAGGTTAAGACATCCAGACCCAAACCCAACTAAGAAACTTGGATGATACGGAAACTTCAGTATTATTTTTTCTGCCGATTTCTCCGTTTTAATACATAAGATAACAAGTTTCTATTTTTTTTCTTCTTTTTTTAAATTTCACCAAATAACTACAGCAATTTTTTTTTTTTTTTTTTTTTTTTTTTTACCCATTGACAATCTCATTTGTCACACCAATCATGCAGAGTTTCATTCTGGAATAATTTGTGCGAAAACTTAGAATGGTACAACATATACATTTTTCTTGAAATATTTAATCATGAATGGCTTCTTTGTGTCTAAATGAAGAGATAAACATACACCGTGACATTTTAAACGACATTAAAAATACCGCGTAACGGGAAGGTTCAGTTATTAATGAAAGAAGTGATTATTTTCCCCTTATTTATTTTTCTTTTGGATCCGCACATTAAGGGTTATGAAAAAAAATGTTAAACAAATCCAGATTTATAATATTGATATATTTTAAAATACATTCGCAGAGTTTTAATTCTAAGGTTTAAAGTAGAAGCTGAATATTCAGCACTCCAGTTTGAAAGAACTATATTAAAAAAAAAAAAAAAGCTGGTGATGTATTCTCTACGAAAGCACACCAATGCCACAGGACAAAAAGAACAATAACAACAAAAAATAATTCCACATTATTGTATAATACTAGAATCTCTTTTTTTCAGAAACAGATTCAAAGGTTAACTATTTTCATGTAATAAAAGATATTCAAGTCAGAGTTTTGCTTTAAAATGATAAGGCTTTATAAAGTTAAAAACTATTCTGGCTGGAAAAAAATAAAGAACACCCACATTTTCATTTTTTAGACTGACTTTCAAAATCACACTGAAATAAACCTCTATTCCAGCAGTTAACTTTTCTTTTTTATCAATCTCAAAATCAGCTAATAAAATATTAGAAACAAACTGGCATTTCTACTGGGTTTCTAAGAATTATCTTAAACAATAGGACATTTATGTTAATTATTTCTTTTATTAGAAATTAATACATTAACTATTCCCAAAATTGGGCAAACCAAAATTATTTTTGCTTCTAAAATAAAAGGAAAGGCATAAAAGGGACGGGGGGGGGGGATTTCTCTGTTTTGATTTCAAAATCCACATTTTGCTCAGCATGTGCCCAATTAGATATATGCAACAAGAGGCAAAATATTCATGGATTGCATTCGAATACATAAAGATTGCTATTTAGAGCTAAGTTCGCTATAAAAGTCAAGGATACCCTAATTAATGAATCTTCAAGATCATGGATCAAAATAGAATTCTTTAATTCTTAGAATTTAAAATAGAAACATCCAAAATAGTATCAAATTCTTTCGAGCTGAACGAAACAGCATGGCAAAATATCATATTTGGTACCCAAACATAGTATTGCTCTATAAATAATAAAATAAGATGGCATCACAGTTGCTTATATGAACATCTGTGGCATTCACAGCTGGAGTATTGAAGTTGCTACGCAGAAGGATTTTTTTTTTAACATTCCCAAATTAGATACATGAAATTTCACGGCATTGCTGCATCTTTGCAGACCTTGAAATACACTGAATAATTTCCTCCTTTTTTACTCAATTGATTCGGCAAAATAAATTATGTACTCAGAAACTTAATTGTGGAGTATTTTTTTTAATAAATATAGTAACACAAATATTTACAAATAATGAAGTGAGTATGCATGAAAAACCGTTTTCATACATACTAGATCTAGGTATCAGTATTAAATAGCACGAAAATTTTAATACAAAAATTGTAAGTAGAATCATTTAAATTAGTTCCCAAAAATGTTATAAAAATGTCTCCATAAAATATTATTTTATGTTTAATAAATGGTATTCTTTTAATTATTTACGCTGCATTCTGAATTCAGTATGGGGATTTAAAAGTACTAAATTATTCAGATAAAACCTTTTGGGCAACTATATAATTCTTAACTAATATTTAAGAAGAGATCACATAATTCATTTGACTGCTTTATACAGTGAGGCTTTTTACCCTTCTGCTACGCGATATAGATCCATGACAAACTTTATAAGAAAACAATTCATATTTTATTAAATGAATCAAACATTAATATGTGTCTTATTCGTTAGCTAAAATTGTAAAGCTAAGTACAACTTAATTACAGTTGTATCATGTACATTAAACAATCCATTATTTAAGATTGTTTCAAGCATTGTATACTTCCCTATAAAACGATGCAGAAATTCTAGCAGAAATGCAACTGTGAATTTCAATCTTACCTGGCTATTTATAAGCAAACTATTTCTTTTAGAAAGCGAATAAATGGTCGAAAAAGCTTTCTATTCAGATTCTTTCATTAGTAAATTTACTTCTCATGTACTTCTGGAAATTGTTCTCGAAACAAATATAACCACATAATATTTACTGAATAATAGCAAACGGTAAGATCAAATTCTGTGATTATATAACGCACTTCTTAATAGAGAATGGAAAATTTTGAGCATTTGGAAGTTCAAAATGTATTGCACAAAACTTCTTTCAGCAAGCTATCATAATTTCTAATCAATAAAAAGGGGATAGAAGTTTAACAAAATATTTTTCTTGTGCATTACACTATAAAGTATTTTGAGGTCGACTATGTATGCTTCTTCAAGATATTAGATACTTAATTAAGATAAACTGCACTGAAATTAAAATTATTTCTGTTAATATCACAGTAAATTCTTTTATAAAAGTATAGATACTAATAAAGTCAATATGATATTAAATATCAATAAAAGCATCAGTATCTTTTAAATACTTTAATAAGTTAAGGTAAGGTTTCTAGCCAAGTAAAAAAGTTAAATCATGCACAGTGGCAAAAAATTTTGAAATCTAAATTATTACATGTTCATAGAAAGCAACTAAAAAAGAATATTTTGTAGAACTTTCATATTAAAAATACATGAAAGCTCCAAGGTGTGTTGCACATGTATTCGATGCTGCTGCTAAGAACACAAAATGCATTTAAAATTCCACCTGACGCAACAGTATTTTATTTAAAATTCGAATTTAGGCTTTTGAAAAACGCAGCTGGAGAGAATTAAGGCATAAAAATTTATTAAAGACTTGCAATATTTGAAATTTATTGATGAACATTGGCCGGAATAGGCACAGGCCAGAAGTATACTAGCAATATGAAACTTCTGAGCACGATGTTAGAACTATAAAAAAAAACTTTGTATGGGAAAAGCAAATTACTTCACAGTTATTTGAATTTCATTCAATCGATCGAGTAAAAGGAACATTTGAAGAAGTATTTATTTGATCCAAAGTGATAAAATAATCGGAAACGACGAGTTAATATATTAGAAAAACATCTAAAAGTTAGAACATTATTTTTCGAAGAGTAGAGACTTCATCAAATTGACAATATGCTGGAGGAAACATATATATATATATAATTCCGTCAAACTATTACCCATTAAATTCTTATGATTTGAAGCTGAAATAATTACTTTTTATTGTGCAACTATCACTTATGAAGTTTTTGAATGTTCTCGAGCCAAACTGAACACAGAAATATTTTTCATATTCTCTGGAAAAGGATGCTTGCTGAAATCTCGCCAACACAATGGCTTCAAAATGGCATCAACATCATCCTTTGTCCATCAATCTCTAACAGACGCGTGCAAAGTCAAAGGGACCATCTAAAAATTTATCTATTATTGACGAGCAGCTACATAAAAAGATTCCGAGAATTTTACAGTAGCGAATGCTTTCACCTTCTAACAGCAACTAACATTTTATGAAAAGAGCGGAAACGGGCCCCGCAGGCGGGGCAGGTGCCTCTGCGGAACAAATTAACAAGAGCAGGTGCTGGTAGGGGACTCTTCGCCCCCACGCTTTGTTCAACTTATTAATCTCTTGAAAAGTGGCTACTGCTTCTTCCCTTCCCCCCTCGCCAACATGAACAGTGACAGGAAATAACTTCTCAAACAAGGTGGAGTTCCAATGAAACAGGGAAGCAAAAGTATCGCGCTGTTTACCTTAATAATAGAAAAGTCTTTTTCATTTGCTCAGACTAGAAGAATCAGACAAGAGATCCGAATAGTGCTAGCAAAAGTTTTATAAAAGTTCAACACAAAGAAATCGATTTTTTTAAAAAAAAAGATCAGTAAAAATAGAAAATTAAACAAAATTGCTTTCGAAAGCAAAAACCTTTTTATTTCCTTCCTTCCCAATTAGTTTGACACATGACGAAAAGACCTTGTTAGCTTACATTGGGTTTGTCTAATATACGCGTGGCGCTATTTTTCGTAATAATTTGCAGTCTTCTTGCCTGTAGTCCTAATTCAGGATCACAACTTTTCATCCAATTTGCTTATTGACAGTATTAACAATATGAAACAGCTTAAGAATATTAAAAACTAAATTAATTTATACAAGCCGATTTTTTGGAAGAATCTGACACATTCTTTACGGACAATCATTGCTAATATCGAAAGAACTTTGGTTGCTATTTTAGGATGTTAAAAAGCCAGGAAATTCTCAAAGTAGTTCGATAGTAACAGTAACAAAAGCGAATAAAAGATAACAGCAGCGTAGAAGCAACGTCTGGACCATTCTGCAGGCAAACGAAAAGAAGTTAGTCTATACTTTTAAAGTTCTTCCAATATTTAAGGATGTTTAACAAAAATAAAATATGATGTTTTATGCATCATTTAGCAATTCATTAGGAAACATTTATCAAAGTTTTTTTTCTTTTTCCTTCCACCAGAACTGATGAATTTCGCGCCAAAGTTAAATCTGTTTCGAAGCTGGAAAAACTTTCAGTGAAAATACTCTGGATAATAATTAAGAGCATAATTCTTTGACTTTTTGAAAATAATATTACGGAAATTTGCTGATGTGTATCGAAGCTACAACTTCTATAAAGAAGTGTATGCCAGTGGAGTGAACTAACAGGGGAACAGCGACCGCTGATTGGTTAGACCTATTGATTATTGTACCTCCTCTATTGTCAGGTCAATACGAATTCTTACAATTCGAAAATAGAAAGTATGAAAACCAAACATTTACTTATTCCTTAATGCATATGAAAATGGTTCGTACTTGTGTATAAAACTATATATGATGATTATCATTCCAATATTGTTAACTTTTCACTATAAACTTCTATTATAAACATAATTCTATACCTAAATTAGAAAGTTAAAGCAGTTCCATTATGACTGAAAATGGTTCTCAGCAAGAAACAAATATTTGTAAGCAAATAATTAAAAGGTTTTTTAAGCTCAATGGTTTTTTTCTTGTTTTTGTCGGTAAACTAGAAGGGAAATGTGGATGCTAAACAACATTTTCGTTTTCGGCGACAAACACAAATTGAAACAAATTGTTCCTTTTAGGTTCCACTGAATAAATACAATTTGTGCGTCATAATGGCGTATTAACACAGTATTTCCAATTTTTATACTTAAGGTAAAATAAAAACAAAAAGATGTATTTAGCAATTACGTACTGTAAGCGCAAACATTATAAAAGCAAATGCAGCCAGATAAATGCCAGTGCCACTAAAATTTAAGATATAATAAATGAACGAAAATAAAATGTAACATTTAATAATATTTGGTTTATTAATTTTCTTATTTGAGACATGAAATGAAATCGTTCATTTAAGGAAAAATATTTTATAGACCTAATACTTATTTTAGTTACAGGCAGATTTGATGATGTTCGAGTTCCCAAGGACCATCTTCGAAATCCTTCACCAGATTGAATAGAATCTATTACGGCAAATTATTAATATTTCTACATTTTTATATTAATTATAAAATTAACGAAATTAGTGCTAAATGCTTTCTGACTTCCAAGTAGACCGAAAACAATGGAGATTTATTTTCAAACTATTTTCAACTTCCTATGGAATTCTCTATCGTTAATAAAGGCATATTTATCTACTTATCTGTTGAAACAGTTCCAGAAGAAAATATTTTCTATTCAAGATTTGGATTCCGACGTTTCAGTGAACATCTGAAAAGTTCTTTAGACAAACACATGTTGAAGTCATCATGGAAACTAAATATCCTTGCTATTTGACTTATATAATGAAAAAAAAAATCCTTTAATTCAGTTTTGGGTGCAACTACTGAAACATCAGTTAAGAAAAAAAAAGTTATATTATATTAATTAAAGGAAATGCAAATAATTGTTATGTTACAAATCTTTCGAATCATTTATAAAATGCCATAAATTGTTTTTACATCTTCAGTATTTTCTTAAATCAGAATTTTTTGATGAAACGGAAATAATAATAATATTTAAAACTTAGAATAATAAGCGAACTCCTTCATGCTTCTATAGGGAACATGACGAATAGAACAGTTCTTTATAACAGATTCAATAGAATCCTACAATAAAATAGTTTCAGAAAATTGTTTGAATCAATTACGAATTTGTTACATGTATTTTCTTTCGTAAATGAATCTAGGGATTTTTTTTGAAGCCAAATGACAATTGCAATAGCTATTGACAAATTAGGTGCCAACATGTAGTAAACAAAGAAAATTTTAACAAGTAAAAATTTCTTAAGTTTGCAGGTATAAATAAATTACGAAAGGACAAGTATTTCCATAATAAATGTATAAAGACTAAGTAATTAGAGATTAAAATCCAAAATAAATGATCAAATCATGCCAAGCGTATATGACCAATTATTATTTTTTAAACATTTTTTACTAAGAAATAAATTGACTTATATCCCTCCAACATAAATTAAATTTAGATTGCATAGAAGATTATTATTATTATTATTATTATTATCGTGCTTTGATAACACTATACAAATAACCCCTGACATTTAAAAGTGACATTAAAAAATTAAACATCGAAAAAATATCAATAAAAACTTTCAATCTTATATGTATAAATCATATATCTAAACGAAAAAATGTTTCAGTTTAAAATCGAAAGATAAAATATGAAAGGTCACGTGACTAATACAAATAAATATATTTTATGAAAATAATCCTTGATAATTCATAAAATAAATCTACAGAATAGTTGTCACAATTCTACATAACCGTATGCATAATAAACAAGAATTAAATCAAGTAATAAAACGAAAACCTTAACTCTAAATAAGAGCGAGCTACTTGCAAATTAATTAATAAATATCTATTCAAGAACAGCTAGAAGGTAAAGAAAATGTGTTTCATGTTTAAAACAGAAAAAAAGCATCCAGATTTGAAAAATTATGCAAGATTAGAATGCTCACAATAACAGCAAGGATTCATTCGACGACAGTTTTATAATTTTATTTCTTTGCTGCATAGAAAAAGATTATACCCAAAATAGACTTAAGAAATTAAACACATTTAAAAAAATTTTTTTTTCATTTCACACATGAATAATAAAATGAATAATATATATCCGAGAGGTTTTTAAAATTATTTTTAAAATTTTTAAAGCAACTAATCTGATGGTGCCATAGTTGAGATATGCAAAGTTCGAAACGTAAGTTCGTACGCAGGTGTACATTGTAATTGACAGTAAGCATGAACTACCTTTTGTATTCTAAAAACGTCTAGAATAAATTTAGCCCTCTAGGGGTTATTCAACTGCAGAGATTTCCGGATCAAATAAACAGAACCATTTTTCCCCCCTTTTAAATAGGAACACTTCTTATTCTTTGTCACTTTCTTGTGAGATGCATATTGGATAGAGATTGAGCACATGTCAGCATTCAAAACGATTACAAGACATTTAGAATATATAAAAAAATATGCGATAACTTTTGAAAAAAAACTGAATAAAATTTACGATCTCGCATAGAATTATAATAATACGAGAATACGGATACAATAGATTTTAAATTATTTTATATCGAATAGAATGTCCTAACACAACTGCTCAAAGGCGAGACATTGATTTTTGAATAGAATGTCCTAACACAACTGCACAAAGGCGAGACGTTGATTTTTATTGGAAAAATTCAAATCGAAAAAACTGAACTTTTCAACAAATAAGATTATTTCCAATTTCAGGCATCGAAATTATGAAAAAAGAAATGCCCTCACCCAATTTCGGACTATTTTTTAATTGATATTTATATGGACTGCTCACGAATAAAACCATCTGAATATTATTTGAATGAAGCGAAATGTTATTTATATGCAATGTTACAATAGAGTAGCCCAACAAATTTTTTAAGTAATTGAGACGATTTCTACGTTGTTCAAAGCAAGAATATCAAGTCATGTACTGGTATACCCAAAAACTCATCTTTTCGCACTCCTTTTTTACAGTTATTCAATTCTTGTTAATAATGTGAGATTTAAAAGTTCAACCCTTGTTTTAAATAATTAATCTGGCATTGAGGAAGCGTAGAGCTCTCCATATATAAAAATGACCCAGCATCAACAAAATTCAAAAAAGGAATAGTAGTTCAGAGTGAAATTAATTTCTTAACTTCCACGCATAGGGTTATAGAAAATTGATAGCTAGAATAAAATTCATTCTATCTATGTATAAAATTTAAGAAATCATCAAATGATGCCCGTTTAAAATATTGGCTTAGGCAAAAAATCAAATTATGAATTTAAAAAATGCTATAAATAATTGAGACTGACAATTAAACAATAGATAGAAAAGTTACAAATAATTAATAACATAGTACATCAAATTGGAGATTATAAACCAAGTATATTAACTTCAAAATCCCTTCAGAATCTTCCAGCTATTTTTATATTATTTCAAATTTAAAACTATATTTATTTCCCGTATTTGTTCAACATTTTTTGATTCTGGTAAAGTATATATCAAAAGCAATTTGTTTTTAATACGAGTGCAACCCAAACACTTTCAGCAGCAGTTTTTACAGTACAAAAATGTTTTCCCAGATATTTTCGCTTAATTCTTAATTCTGAAATAACATATGTGTATGTAGCTTATAATATTAAAAACGCGATAATCAAAGCAGAGCATAACTGATTTAAGGAGACAGTGAACTCTATTAGGCATTTTTGCGAATTATTCATTTACGGTTACGAAATTTATGCATATGTATTTATATATAAATACAAATTTCTTTTTAATATAAATTTTTAAAACCAAATATTTTTTTTAAATTAAAAGATATGCACTTTAAGATATAAAAATATTCCAGGAAACTCAATTTTTAATTTTTTCTATTATTTTTCCTTATTACTCAATATAAATTTATTTGGAATAAAAGTGTGCATGATTTTGCAATTTCAATTAAACTGTTAATTTTTTAGAAATATTTTTATGCAAACTTAATGAATTTTCATAAGAATTATCCTTTTCAAAACTAAAATTGACTTTTAGCCATATAAAAACACTCTAAATATAAAATTAATACCCTATTTTCTTCTAATGTTTAACCGAGATCTTTATTATCAATTCTGTTTAATTTTTTCAAAAATTAATTACACCCGGAACATTTCAAAGATATTTAAATCTAATTACAATATCATTTTGGGGAAAGTAATTAAAATGTATCGTTTCTTTTTTAGGCCTTTGAAATATTGATTTTAGTGAACAATATATCTTATAACATTATTTTAGTTAAATATAAACATATGTTTTGGTGAGGAAATGATAAAAAAATTTCATATTTATGTCCATCTTTGAGAATTTCAAAGTCCACTGCCCTCTTAAATACGATTTAAAGAATGATATGTGGTTATCGGATACCTAGCTCCCATTCTTTCAATTTTGCATTCTCTAAAAAATTAGTGATACAAAACAAATACTGAACGCAATTAAGTTAATATATTAAGCATTATATAAGATATTACTCATAGTTTATATATTTGTTCATTCGATGAGAGGGAAAAACAACAACTACTTTTAATTATAGAAATGACAACTTCTTGGGGGATGATCGTTGATCGCAATTTATGCCATCTGTAATCGGTGTGGAATTACAGGTAGTAAATTACCAGATTTTTCGGACATGCGACCAAATTGGAACCGGTTGGCATGAACTTAGCGGAGATGAATAGAGACGAGTCAGTGCAAATAGTGGTTTTAACTCAGCCGGAAGGGACGCAATTAAAACAAGATAAGAGATATGTACCTTAAATGTACAAATAAATTCTGCTTGTGCTTAGAGAAATTAATCGTCTTTGCCAGACCGCACGCATTTAAATAAAAACAAGTTTGGATAACATTACACACCCAATTTTCCACTCCTAGGACTTATAAAGTTAGGGGAAAATTTATCCGAATTGCAGATTTATTTAAAACCTCGCGAAATGCAGAGAACTTTTAAGGAATCTGTTTTCAATGAAATGTCAGAGTTTTGCGGAAATTTGTAACAACACAAAAATTACCTATCAAAAATTTAGAAATAGCAACAGCCTAATAAATGCAAGTTACCAATGCTTATCACTATGTAAACATGCGTCTTGGGCATACCTTAACCTGCCTTTTCATATCCATCAGAATTTCGTACAGAACCGTCAACAAAAACATTTCCTTCATGGTTGAAAATTAAGCAAATATGCAACAATAATTAGAAACGACGAACACAAAACAAAAAGAAAAATATTATTGCATCTTAAAAATTCTTAAAATTGGTAGATAATCCTAATAAATTGACAGCAACTTGAAAAGGCTATACAAGTTACAATCTCGTTTTCACTTTATTAAAGTAACATTTTATACGCGAAAGAGTTATTGTATTGTAAGATACATTTCAAATATAGTGAAGTATATATATTGGAGAGCAATTTTAAATAAAACCTATTTACATTTTGTACGCAATTAGTAAACTCCGGTAATTTGATATACAAGTAAACTAAAGGACTTCAAGGAATATTAACACGTTGACTGCCGTGTCACTCAAATTCGCGTGACAACAAAAGTTCTCAGTCAATGTAGAATTGGATGCGAGTAATACAAGCCTATGTTTAGTTTACATCTCCTTGTTTTAACATACTGCACAGCAAGTTAATCGCCTGTGATTCATACATATTGTCTAATTAGATATTTTCTTCTCTACTGCAATTAAAAGATACCAAATAAGTAAGCATCTTACTAGATAGCGGTTCGAATCGCAGGCATCAACCATAGCAGTGAACGTATTACACAATATTTCAAAAATATTTATCTAAAGTGAAACCGACTCTTATACAAATACAAATGAATTATTTTTTTAAAAAATTCTGGAGTTAATAAAATACATAATGAAGATATTTTAAAGGATTTGGCACTTCACATCCGAATTATACAAAGAAAAAAAAAGAAGCAAGTATTAAAAAAAAGTACGTACGTGTTACCGGATCTATTCACACTTTTCTTTCTGGAATGCCTTCAGAAGTTGATGTCGCATTGCTACATTGAAATAACTTACTTTGATAACACTCTGCTGGCAGTTATACATATGAACAGAAAATATACTCGCTATTTCTTTCTAAGCTGGCATCTAAAACATATTCTTTCGGTTTGTCACATTTTAAAAATATATAAAAGTATAAAACTTACCAACAGCATCAGCATTACCTTCATCCGGAAGAAACAAAATGGTACAAGAGCTATAAACTTGCAAAACGCAGATCAACTGTCTTTAAAAATTAATCTTCATAATTTTATTACAGAGTAATCTTCAAAAATGCAATAGATAAAAATGGAACAAAAAAATTATGCTTAGTAAGAAAAAAATTGATATCATTTCTAAAACTTATCCAACTATTCCTGCAGTTAATAACCGTAATTGGAAGCTAACACCATTTAAAAAAAATTAGATTTCAGATTGACTTGAAAGTTGGAAAATGCACTAACTTCATAGAAATATGAGGTATTTTAAATTAATCGCATTAATAAGGGATTTACAAAATGTTTTTGGAGAAATGACAAATGTTTAATTTACGTAAACCAAATTTCATCTTTTTTTTCCTTCTTTTATGGTAACTCATTTTTAAATGCATATGCATAATTAGAATGCAAGTGAATAAAAGAAGAAACTGAGAAATTCAATGATGATCTAATTAGTTTTTTATCTTTCAAGAATATAAACAGCAATGAGAATGAAAAAAACGACAATACTGAAATGTTGTTTATTCTCACAGATAAAAAGAACTTCAATCTACAATGCAATTACTTTTGTGAAAGGAAATGCGCTTGCTCTGGTACCTCATTAGTATTTATTAACTTTCTGAGTGTTTTTATTTAGTAAGAATTTTTAACTTTGCTAATTATAAACTTCGAATAAGTAACTAAGAAAAAAGAATGTTGCTTCGATTCAGTTTTAACAGAATCGCTAGATTATGCTTAGTCACTAAATAATATCTGTTTAAAATGTTTAATCGTATAACATTAGTAAAATATAAAGTACTTACTTTTGCTGCTGAAGCTCTGAAGATCTAACTAAAACTTACAAATGTATATTCTAATAAATATTTTGAAATATGATAAATGTCTAAAATAACTTTTAAAAATTCACATCACATTCAATGAATATATATACTATGAAGCAATTCCATTTTCACCAAATAAAGACTTTCAACATTATATTCAATCGTATCAATACGTATTTCACTTTCCTGAAAAATACGGATCAAAATAGGCTAAAACTTGTGTAATATTCATACATTCATATCCCATTTCATCCTATCAAGCTGTTTCGAAGTTTTTTCTAGATTGGAACTAAGCATTTTTATGAAAGGGACAGTCAAAATCATTTTCTTCATTAATTTCTGGTCGGCCCCTAAATACTTCACTGCAAAATCTGAGTTCAGACATCTTTACAAGGTCGAAATTCAAGGGTAATTTTATTTTAGAAATTTGAAAATAGCGTAAATCCGAAAGTGTAGGGTTAATTTTGATCATATATTGTGTCTAGAAGTACTAAACAGAAGCTATTACCTTCTAACTTTCGTAGATACTTTTTAATATTTTGTTCAATAAAACCGAGGACTATTTATAATCAATATTTATATGCAATGCTTGAGAATAAGCCCAGGTACTTTAGCTCTGAAGTAAATTACAGATTAGTTTAGTTACGTGTAGTGACGCAAAAAGTATATTTGACTGTATAGCGCCACACAATAGCTAAAAAAAAAGGTAAAGGGCGAAAATTAAAAAATATATATAATAAGGTGTTAAAGTAACTTTAATGAATATCGATGATTAATAAATGATTAATAGATGATTAATGATGATTTGACCAGTAAAAATTTGAAAGATTTTAGATGTGGTTGTTCACTCACTATGTCTACTAGATACTAATGAGTGATAATGGACATTGAGGTAAGGCATGTATAATAGAAAATTTGGGAATTGTTCATCAATACATTTTACGGATTAAACATGTTACAATTCATATGCAGCTCTATAATCGTAAGGAATATTTCAAATACTATTTCTGCGTTTATCATGCTATAATATTTAAATTGCAAGGAATACAGGATATCAACATTCTTTCCTCCATGGTAGTATTTAAAAAAAATGTTAATGTGAAAAGGTATTTCTTTCAAAAACTTGGACTCTCCTCGATCGTTCCATATTCAAAGAAGCGATTCATCTTATTTCCTGTATGAATATTATGACTGAACTGAATTCGATTACACTACAGATTTAACTTTGCTATCTTGATATCATAGTGTTTGTTACTCACACAGTATATTCATTCTTCCACTTCGTATCTTTTTCTTTTAAGACATTTGAACTTTAATATAAATATCTTATACGCATAAAAAAGATTTTTATACTATCACAAAACTGTAATATTGTTTGAATCAATCCAATATTCATAAGAAAAGTGTTTATCAAAATAATATTGAAGGATCTCGGAATTTTATAGTACAAAGTTTGTTCTCTTATGAATAAGAAGTTCTGATAGCTATAAAGGCAATTCAAACACTTCAATAAATAAAATTTATCGAGGTGTTATGCATTTTTTGTGAAAATCTAGTTAAAGCATCGTGTTTCAAGAAATGCACACACACATATTATATGTAAGCGCTTATCGCCCAAATATATCTGAAAAAAAAGTGTAATATTGTACTAAAATCGAACCTATCCAGGTATTAGAACTGGATGAAATTCAAATAAATTTTTCTTTGTGATAAAAGGAATTTACAGAAGATTTGAAAACTAAATCAGCAAAATTTGAGAAGGAATAAAATAGGTCTTAATAATAAAGCACAGTTCTATTAATCTTTACCTAAAATTTGATAAAGATTTGATGAGCTATTAATAAAATTCAGAACTAACAATGTTGCGAAAATATAACATAATGATAAACTAATCTAATTTTGATTGTTTTTAGACTATGTTTGAATTTCTGTTTTTTCCACCCGCCCAAGAATGAAGAATTGAATAAATGGTTCTTAAGAGGAACAATTGGCGACTAGCCAGGTCCATCCTTTAGCTGTCCTAGCAGAGGAAAAGACCACGGTAGCTCGAATAATTGAGAAGAGAGAACCAATGGATTTCGACTGCTTCAAAGTTCATCTGTCATCAGTGGATTAAGGTATGAGTGAAGATATGAAATAGAGTGGAAAGAAATTTATATTAACTAGTTTGTAAGGGGAAAAAAATCGATCCACTCCAAATGCGTAAATTAAACCTTGTGAATATGAAATCTCTCGATGCAATAAGTCAATCATAAAAGAATATTTCAACAGGTCTTGAGGTAATTTGTAACTAAGAGACAGCTAAGAATTTAATTAAAGGGGATGAAAAATCTATTTTATTAACTTTCAAAGACAAATTTGAGAACTTTATAAATAGTTGCATGCTCAAAATATTGCGAAATATATTATCCTAAAACGAATTATTTGACAAGTGACCAGGTTATTTACTTAAATCTTCTTCGAAAACTAACTTCTGTAGTATTGTTTCAAAAGCACGTTCATTCAACCACAGATATAAATATATTATTTAAGCAAAAGCTATTAGGCTTAATAATATATAATTCGGAAAAGTAATTCGATGCATAATTATTCACCTAATACAAAGACTTTATCACTCCGAAAAATAAATACAACTTAATTTCACAAAAATTTACGTTTTCTTACCACACTGTAGATATTTTTTACAATAAAATAAAAAAAATAAAACATCATAATGATGCATCGTCTTGAATGGTGCTTAAGAGGAGACATCCGAGTGTAAAGGGTTAAAACATTCAAAACTAAAATGTGCATATATATGCAATAAATTATTCTCTCGATATAAATGTTTATGAAGATATTTTTTTCTAGCTGCTTCAACAGTTCGAATATATATTTTTTCATATGATATTTGCACTGCTCATTTTCTTTTGTTCTGGCAAATAAAGCAAACAATGCAAATAGATGATCATTTACAAAAATTTTAAACTATAAAATTTTGGGGCAAATGTAGATTGATATATTTTAGATGAATATAAATTGAAAAACTCGTGTTTTAAAGTAATATGATATCTTAAAAATGTTATGCAAAAGACAGGAAAATACAGAAGAGGGGAAAAATTCACATTCCATCACCTTCATCTTGCGAGAAAAACTTTAAAACAATTCGAAGTATTTAAAGTTTGCTCAATGAGAAAAGAACAATTTAAAAGCATCATGTTATTTTAGATATTTTAATGACTAGAAAGCCATAACGCTCGATAGTTACTTTGGTCTTCCACAAAAGACGATAGCGTATTTAAGTCATCCTATCAATTCGCTGTAGAACTAAGGGCAATGTCATAGGTTTAAAACCCATCAATGCAGGGTCGCCTATTGTGAAGCAGTTGAGATAGCAATCTGCCGAAAGAGCCCTTCAAGTAAAGTCATTCCAAAATGATAAGTTAAGAACCGAACCATAAGCTGCAGACAAATGGTTGAAAGAAATAAGTTGAAAGAAATAAAGACAACTAGTAACTAAGGTGAAAACTATGATCACTGCCATTTGATGAGTCATTCTCAATTTATGTAAGGGAAGAAAAATTGCGGTATCAAAATTGTTATACCACAGCAGCAAAATTGACGAAGTAAGTAATTAAGAATACAGCAGCGTTTTTAGCATTTGAGCCTGACAAATTTAATACCAAATTCAATATATATTATATTTTTATGAATTATATAAAACATATCTTTATATAAAAATAATAGATATATTTAGAGAAGGTTAATCTCACACATTCGAAATATAAGGGTACTTAAAATAAAACCAGAATAATAAATTTTTGAATTTAAACCTACAAATTTATTTAAAATTAATTTTTTTTAAAATATCGTAAAATTTGAACAATTGTAAACTCAATGAATTTGATACAAACGTATCTGCAGGACGCAATATAGAAACACACAACCATTATTTGAATATGCACGATTTAATTACTTGAATTAAAACCTTTCTTAAATTATAAATTCATAGGAATATTTGTATACCAAATAAGTTGTAAAATATTAAAAATATCAATTTAAATATTATGCATATTATTGCATTAAATATATATACAGAATAGAAAAACACTTTTTATAAATATTTAAAATTAATAAATAAAAGCTGGCCAAAATTTTATTTCGAGAAAGCACCGCATTACAAAATTGTACAGCGTTAAATGGAATAAAGTAACTTTTTTTTTCTTTTCTCGCTCCTCAGTTATGTTACAAGGCTCACTGTCTTATTATGACATGATCATTCAAATTCTTGATTACGGTTCTGTTCTAATGGGTCGCTGAAACTTGTTAAGGGAACCTTGGGGATTGCTCATTAGAACCCAATTCGTAACGTGATCCGCTCGAACCACAAGACAGCAAAGGCGAGTAACATTCTACTGGTACTCTTCTAAAACTATGATTAGAAGCAACACACAACAATCAAATCTTGAAGCTGATATTGAACATGCATATTTCCTTCACAGAAACCAAAGCTCGAGAGTTGTTCTTTTCATTTATTGCACATCTGGTTTCAATGTTAAAGAATAATTATGGCTCCATAAGGGGAAGAATAATAGAAAGAAAACTTCGGAATGAAATGAGATAAGCTGCTACTGACAATAAAGCTACGAGAATATCCTATTATCTGGATGTGAATTTTTCAAATTCTGTTGACATCCTGATGAACAATAATGTGTGGGCCGGGAATTTTATTACATTCAACCTATTTACTTGATGCACATTTCAAGGGCTAGTGATTCGAATTGTTTGTTAAAAGTTTCTTTAACGATTGATATCTTATTCACTCTCCTTTTTACCAATCTAAAAAATTATGACATTCTTCTATCGTTCCAAAGGGTGAAAAATTTCACCAAAAGTTTAGAAGACAAAGTGTGAATGGTTTTTTTCCTTTCAAGTTCTTTTGATAAAAAAATTATCAACGATAAGATTGTTTCAGATAAACAACCTAAATATTGATTGTAACTGCGAAGTGTGAGAGCAATAAATAAAAACTGTTAGATAGTTATATTCCTTAAGCGAAAAACAACAACAGCTTTAGTTGCTATAGGTTTTTGTCACCGTAAGAGAAAGGAAAATAGTGAATCAATCCATTGATTAAGACAGAAAGTCCTATGATAGCAATTTGCTATTGGAAATGCTCATGGACAAGTAAAAAAAAATATTTACAGGGAAATAAAACTATTTCTGAATCAAAGCCACAATTATATTCATATGGCATTCTAAACAAGGAAAGATGTCGAAAACATTACCTAGATAGTAATTATAGACGAAAGAGTTGCCACTTCCTGATCTTTTATAAGTAACGAAATGTAGAATAGGCGGATTTCCGCCTAGGCAGAATAGGTAGCTTCTTAAAGCTACTGGGATGAAGGGAACCATAGGCAGATCGATTAAAAATGTTCTTAGCCTAGCGACCAAACTAAAAAAAAAAAAAAAATACGAACTATAAAATATTTTGATTTGCAGTATGGGTAAATATTGAGTGACTGAATATTTTGTGACTTTAATTACTCATTTAATTGGTTATGTTATATCCTCTTTGGCAGTTCCTTTAATGTAATAATTTGAATATATTTGTTTGAAGTTTAATATTTTCTCATAATCTAATAATAATTGAATGCTTTTATTTCTAAACACGAAAATCATTAATAATTACTGCTGATTGTTTTTTTTATTGAAGATTTTTATTATTCTGGACCTTCCCCCCCATGATATATATTTTTGTTTACATTTAAAATATTTTTTTCGTACAGTTACTAAAAAAAATGAATATATTGATTAAGTTAAAGATTGTTTAAGTGCTAAGTTTAGTTTATTTTGGGACGGACCTCGTAATTTTGAACTGCTGTCAGATGACGAGGACGACACCTGAGCTGGCACCCCCCTCTCCACACCACACCACACCACACCAGCGGGAGGACGTTTGGTCAGGGCGGATTTAACGTGCAACAGACCCCCTTACACGACGGTTCTTTGGTGGAATCGGGTATCGAACCTGAAACCTCCGGTTCCGAAGTCGAGACCTTACCACCAGGCCACCGCGGCCCCGTTTAAGTGTTAAACTTTATTGGCCAGTTATTAAAAGAAAGACTTATTGATGTGCACGACCATAAAATGACTGAATCCACCAGTGAATAAATCGGTATATTTTGTTTTAACTTTCACATTTTTTTATAATGAATTTTACAAATAGTAAAAAGGTAGTTTTCAGAAAATTCCAATTTTTTTTTCTCAAATTATGAAAGTGACTTAAAGCCTACATAAAAAAATTAGTGATCTCATTATAATATTTTCAAGCCTTAGTAACTCTAATGTAGTTTAATTTATTAATTTCTAACTTAGACATTTTAGACTGTAAAAATATATATAAGATATATAATTATGACATTCAAACGTTTAATCTACCTTAGCATATCTGAGAATTCAGAACTACAAAATGCATTGTCTTATGATATTTAGGATCTAAACAGCTTAATCTACGAATGTCTAAAAGAATTACCGTTTCTTTTGTAGCAAAGACAAGGATTACATGATTTACACAATAAATTCTGCAAATACCAAAATATATAAGATTCTTTTACTTAAAGAAGAAATAATAAAAATGATACAACTGATTTATCATTCACCAAAGGATTAACCCCGATCTAAATCTCACTTCGCAAACCTGAATTAGATCTACTCAGGTTGTCAACCTCTTAAGACAGATTAATTGTTAGTTCTAGAGTGCTTAACACTGGCGCCTAACTTATCTTAATCCAATGAGTATTTATTTAAAGTAAAATATGAAATAAAGTATCATCATAGCTCAGATCTGATGATTTTGCTAAAAGTTGGTCCAAAAGTTAAAAACTGTCATACGGAAACTTAGAATGCAATAACTACTATGAAAAGAGGTTATTTTGATCAGCTTTTGACTAAGATTCAAACGCGTAGAAGAAATCTTATTAATCAATTCAATAACAGAGATAGCCAATTTAAATTTCAGAAAACGGCCTTGACCTGGCAATGAAAATGACCACGAAGTAAAGCTGTTATCAGATTGGAACCAGTGGCGTTCCGGTCTGTTGGCAGTCACTGTCTAACCCATAGAGAAACACTCTTGAAACAATTTCTCTTTATTATGTTGTTTGGTTGAATGAACGAAAGCAAGAAAACTCAATTTCAGCATCTATCAGAAGCAATGAGTTCATTAAAAATATTGAGATCAAAGCTAGAATGTAATTAATACAATTTTATATAGCATAAAAGACAATTCATGAATTTCCAAATCGATGAGGGGTCATTTGAAAGGACGTCTCTTTAGTCTGCCTCTTTTGTACGGTTGAGTTGCGCCGAGAGTGAAAGCCACTTCTTCGGGATCATCTTCTCATCATTTGAAAAAAGTTACTATATCTATTATGTTCTTTGTTTCATTTCTATCTGAACGATTACGATGTGTCGAATAAAACGATATCTGAATTATGATTACCCATTGGATGCATCAAGATTTTGCTCTAGGGAAAGTACGAGTTTCTAGATTTTTTCATAATATTTCAAATGTCTTTTCAGTGCTGTTTCATAATATTAAATAAATTAACATTCACATTGAATATAATAAGAAGAAATCATAAAATGACTGTTGCGAGTAGGAAAAAAATGCGAAATTTTGTTCTCTGACATATTAGAAAGTTTTTTTCCCACTTCTTTCTAATTCAGGTTTGCAATTTTCTTAAATAGATGGAAAACTTAATGATTTCTAATATATTTAAAAAATGAAATGAAAATATTATTTGCACACAATTAAATGCATCCTAGAAACAGAAATATTAAAAAAAATAAAAGATCGTTTATGTAACGCAATAAATGTAATTATATTCTTTCCTCTTTAAATATAGCTTTTTTTAATTCAAAGATTTCTATTATTCACTCTGAAACTCAACGACTCATCAGAGCAAAAATCATATTCGTTATAAACATATGGTAAGTATTGAAATTTTTTAATATAATTGAGTTCTAGAGCTCAAAAAAATCATATTTTTGAGTTCTAGAGATATTTGGCAAAAGTATTCTTTAAAGTACTGATTTCATGAATAAATAAGAAAAAATCCATCAGAATTCATCAATACTACAACTAGGAGGGAGCAGATACAAACAAGGAACAAACATGTGAACAAACAGGGTTCTAGTACCAGGAGTCGCAAAATCGAAGAAGCGGTTATTTGCATTTAGAAGAAAAATTAGTCTTTATTATTTTTTAAATTTAATTCTCAAGATTCTTGAAAACTAAACATCTTCAACAGAGATCTGATGACAAACCCCATCTCAGAAAAGCTAAGAACTTTTTTCAAATATTTGGACCTCACTAAGGCATGGGGTTATACTTAATCATCCACAGATCTTTGGCCAGTTAGTAAAATGTAAATTATGAGTTTAAAGATACTTTATAAATTATTATTTAAGTTTCATTGCGATTTCAATCATGGCTTTCCCTGACTTTAAGAATAAGGGAGGATAAATTATGTGAATTATACTTTAAAAACAAATGAAAGAAAAAAAAATAGGCCCTGTGTGCCATGTTATGTAAGTACACCTTTGTATTCCATGTATTCATAAAGTATGGAAGATCAAAGTGAAGCAAAAGAATTATTTGATTGGAAGCTCAAAGAAGATTATATTTTCCCCATAAATTACATAATCAACGCCTTCTTTTATGATAAACACATGCTATAACTATTTGTAGAGATATTAGTGATATACTATGAGCTATTAATTACATACTCTTTATAATCTTGATTATGAATCTTAAATATTATAAGGCAGAAAGCTGTAAGCTATTTAAAATATCTAAGCAATTAGGGCTGGAGAAATAAATAAAATGAAAATTTCTTCAAATTCAGTCTCAAGAGACAAGAATTTTCAGATAACTTTTGAAAGGTGTTTAAACATGGTAAAAAAATAGGAAATAATGTAAGAAAAAAATAGTCTTAATTGTTTAAGCTACTAAAAACACAAACATTACAATTCAAAAGTTTTATAACAGTTCCTTTTTAGAAGAACTTTAGCATTATGATTTCTAAATATTAGAAGGCAAGAGTTTTGCATCATCGAAAAATTACAGCTCATTTTTATTACATTCAGACAACCCAATTCAATGAACAAGGTAAACGAAATTCATTCTCAAAAATTAACAAATTAATTAATAAGAGAGTTATCAGTTTTTCATTTTTTTTTTATGAGAGAAAAGCAAGAATCCCCTTTCAAAGTGATTTCAGATTAATAATCGAGGACAAAATAAAGACATTAAAAGGGGGAAAATTATGTTTTTATCTTAGCGTATTTTCATTAATTAAAATCCAATAATTCCCCCCCCCCCCCCTCAGTTGAATATAAAGACGTTTTTGCTTCCGGTATCAACTCACGTCAAAGGGATGCGCATGACAGTGGTGCGCAACTTATGACGCAATGAGTCTTAACGTCTTTGACAGTTCCAGTATCAACATTACGTGCAATGAAAAAGAAAATACATGTGTCAAAAATACTTGGATATTTCCTCCAATAAAATGTCGTCGCACCTGTACGACATTTTTCATGTAAAAAGAAGAGCAGATGTGTAGAAGAGCATTTTTCATTTTGAAGAGAAAAAGGTGCGCAAGAAAGACATCTAGAAAATTCTCCAAAACATATCGATAATTGAGTTAGTATTTTTAGAGAAAAGTAGCTCTATATGTTGGGTATCGATTTACAATGCATCATGGATTTTTGAGCATTTCCATCGATTTATTTCTTTTTCACTGAAATATACTTAAAAATGGACATTTGATAAATAAGTATAAAAATTATATAGATATGTTACTATTAATATAACCCCTAAAATTCAGTAGAAGTATTCTGTTTTTATATTTATGCAAATTGTATCAAACTATTTACAATAGTTATTCAAATAAAATTGCAATTATAATTAAAACATTTGTTTTTTGAGAAGAAAAAATGTGCAAATGCTAGCTACTTTCCTGTGGCATTTGAACTGCAAATGATATCATTTAATAAATATTGAGCAAAAAAAAAAAAAAAAAAAAAAAAACCACTAATTCTAAATTTGCTACTCCCGTCAAATGCAGATAATTTTACCTTTTCTGGCTTTCATTTTCACGGAGAAATCTCTCCTCTCCGTATTGCTCTTCTCAGATGATGCAAGGGGTAGAGCAATAAATCCCGTAAATCCGGGAAAAAAAATTTCGCTCCAATAAATGCAAGGACCAGGTCAATTTGGACAGCGTAAAAAGACACACGTGTTTGTAGTCTGACAGAAGAGGAGATATTCAGCATGCATTGAACACTGAGAGGGTTGCCACAGAATCAGCAAAATGTCGTCGCCAGATCATTCGCCAGGATGGCGCAATATTCGACGTTATGCGAATAAAAACTCAAGGTTGTAGAAAGGCTTTCTGGTATCGTAAAAATAGAATGAGTAATGGCAGTCTTTTTTTCTGAGGGCATGCATCCTTCGTGAAAATACCTAACGAAGGACCGCTTTTTTGAAAATTTATCATAATCTCTTTCTTTGCAAATAGGCTTGTTTTAACCCCTTAAAGGTCGAACATCGAATTATCATTAACTTGAATTATCATTCAACAATACTACATAAAATCCAATACAAAAATTTCACAAACGGCACAAGCGTTCTATGGATTCTTAGTTGAATCAGTGGGACAGCGTATTCCTGAAAATGTCATCTCTTCAGATAGATGAAAGGAAAAGAAGGGGGAAAAAATAGTTAAAACAACTCAATCGCTGTTTTGAAAGATTTTTACTAACTCATTTCATGCTTACACTACGTTATTTTGAGCAGGGTCATTTGATCCTAATTAAGGTAATTATGATGCATCTAAGGCTATCTATATATAGATTTACGATAAAGTTGATACAAAAAATTTACTTAATAATAATCTTAAAAGTAGAATTAGGATTAGAGCTTACAGCTAGAGAGCCATCAATTTTGTAATGTTACATAAACATGCATAGTGGTTCCCAAAATTGAATATATACCACTCATGTTCTTTATTAAATGTCTAAAATGTCATAATAAAATATTCAAATAAGTTTAAAACTTATAAAGGCACTAGAGCTGTGCCGATTTTCGATTTATCGAAAAAAAAAATTGATTTTCCGATGCCAGTTTTCAAAAAATATCCAATAAATAGATATTCACAATTAATTTGCGTTTAAGTTTTCGTTTTGCTTATCGGTTAGTGTTTATTTTTATTGTTCTTCATTCTTTTTCATTTTCATAAAAAATTTTGTTAATATTTCTATAAATACTGTCATATTCTAATATATAAAAGTACTTTTTTTAAGCTTTTCATTTTGGAATAAACTGTTTTTTGTTCTCTAACTGAATGATGCCAATATGGAAAAATAATTACGGTTATCAGAAGGTTGTTGACTCTCCCTCGTTTAATCGCTAAATATTCATCTTCAGAAATAAAAACAAATATTATTAATTCAGATTAAATTCAAAATTTTATTCGCAGCACGCATTTTCACACTTAAGCTTACTCGCATTAAAAAAAAAAAAAATGTTATACCTTAGCTTTCGCCTAGCGGCTCACGATAAATCGCGATACAATAAATCGATATTTACAACTAATTTACGTTTTCGATTTCGTTTTGGTTACCAGTAAGTACTTATTATTGCTACTCTTCATTTTTATTGTCCTTCATACAGAATTTTTATCAATATTTCTATAAATACTGTCATATTCTAATATATAAAAATACTTAATTTAAACGCAATGTTATAAATTGTAACATGCAGACATTGCTTTATTAAAGCTTTTAAAAGGGATTTTAACAAAATTATTTTCTAACTATTTTTATTCAAAACAAAACAAATATTTTTATTATATAAATTGAAACTTCCTTATATTTGGAGTCGTTTTCATCAGTCAATATGTTAAGAGATGCTATTTATAACTTATAATTACTATAACTAAATAATGATATCACGATATATCAGAAAATATCTATATGTGTTGGACGATATATCGTGTTGATGAAATTTCGTCATCGCCCAGCCCTAAAAAGCTCATTAACCCTTTCACTTATTACTATGAGTGTAATTCGTGTATAAAATTACTGAATTCTGTATTTTAAATCTGTTGTAAAGTATTAAATAGTTTAAAATGCAAAAGTCAATTTAAAAACTCTTCGATATCACAAATGCCCTTAAATTATTATTGAAATAATAACAAATGTATGAAATAGGATGCGTCATTTAATTAGAAATTAAGTAAGTTGTAAGATAAAAGGGTTAAAGAATATATTAAGCAAAGAAACAAAAATGAGGAAATAATTTAATCGTTCAATTATTATGTTGAAGTTCCAAATTTGAGTTTCACAAAACTGATAATATACTTCATAATTTGACCTCCAGTATTTTTCCTTAAACAGCATACCATAGTGTATTTGATATCCATGAGAAAGTTTTCTTTCTTTTTTTTAAATTCAAAATGAACTCTAGAGCTGAAACAAATGTTGATATTCCGAAACTTGTAATTTGAATCTTCGAAGGAAATAAATTTCTACATGAAATTGTGACGAATGCTTCGTGCAATCAAGGATGTATAGAAACAAATCATAAAAAAATTATAAAAAGTTTTGACTTATAACTAGATTATTAAACCTTGTAAAGTGGGAAAGGAATTAATTCTTAGTTCGACAACTAACATTATTAGAGAAATATGAAAAAAATTCTAAAATGAGTGATATAGGAATTGCTGTATCTTTTCGTAGTGATTAAGCGGTATGCTTCTGTAGAATTAATCAGGAAGATTCCCAGAAAAACTAATTATAATGATGAGATAACCAAACAATTTCTTCACTTTCAAAGTCAACAGAAATTAAAAGAATTGCTTTTACTAAAAGACATATTTCAAATCCTACATTTTTTTAAATGACACTATATTCAATGACAATAGCAAATTTAATATTTTTAGAAGCGAGGTTCGAAGCTATGAACAACCGAAGTCTAATTCTGAACTCTTTTCCCAAATCACTATCTCCACAATCAAAGTTCAGTCCTTGTCTGTTTGCAAACGGAGTAGAAATTTAGTTTTCACCGATGGCGTAACGAATTAAATAAATATTTCGATGTCCAAAAGACAAAATGCACAGAAATTGTGTGTACGAACAAATTTTATTTTTGAATGAGACAACGATCCCAAACATGCAGCTGAAATTGTGAAGCCATGATTATTACAAATTGTAAAATTCAATTGCTTACTTGTTACAGTTCCCATCCTTCCTATTATTGAAAATTTAATAATTAAATTAGAGAAGTATGTACAGAAACAGATTTTTAAGAATTAAAAAAATTCTTAAAAGCCGCGATGCAAGAAAAATGGGTAAAAATAATGCTTCAGGTAACACAGATAATTGTTAACTCAACGCCCCTCCGTTTAGAGTTTAGTTGAGTCATATTAACATTCCGTTTGGAAGCAACACGAGGATTATATGGAGACAGACTCTTACTTTTGAATCGCGGTCGGATGACGAGGGCGACACCCGAGCTGATATTCTCCTCTCCAAACTTCCGCGGCACAACAGTAAGAGAATGTTTTAATCACGACTTTTGATTTAATTAGTATACAATTACGGCGTTTAGAAGCTGTTTTAAATGTGAAAGGATATGCACCGAAAAATTAATCCATTTAATTTTTCGTTTTATTATTGAGTTAGACTTATTGTAGACCCAGTTTTGGGATAAAGAAATTTGTAATCTTGCCATAAAAATTATGTTAATAGAAACAATATCAATACTTTTCTCTTGTATTTATATGTTTCAATTGGTAAGTTTTATATGTTTCTTAATATGTCTAATAATTATGTCAGCTCTTAAGCTTAAACGCAAATTTAAAGTAACATTTTTATACCTTTAAGAGAGAGAAAGTGATGTGTACACAATTTAGGGAGCCACAATATATCAGTTCAAAGAATATTCTTACGGACATAATCAGTGCGAAAATTTTGGAATATGCATGTAATAAATATTACATCTATTTTCAATGATGAAGTAAGTAGTTGCTAGCCGATACCCAATAGCATTATAGTACATTACATATTGGCTTGTTTTCCTCCTCTATTAGGCACATAATTTTATTAGGACATTGAAATTCATTGGAGCTTAAATTATTCAAACCCAGAGTGCTCATTTTTTTTAAATTGCTGGAATTAGAGAAGATGCAATAAATTACTTTTAAATTGATGTTTCTGTAAGCCATTATGCGAACTGATTTCGTAGTTTATTTTCATTGTTGGAGAGTATGCATGTTGCAATAATTTCTGGATATTTTTACGATGATGTGTACTTACAAATCCTGTCTCTAAATCTTAAAACTAAAGTGCTGTTATAAAGCTTGGAACATATATATTTTAAAAACCTTTTTCACTGCGTAGTACATGACTCAATATTTCATTTTTTGAGGGCTCTTATTCTTTTCTTAATATTAGTAAATCAAGTTTCTTTCAATACTACGAGTATATATTGCTCAACTTTGCGCTTAATCTGACATGTGAATGTTGCGAATAATTTGCATTTTGTTATTTAATTCTGGAAAATATATAGAAATCGGACCAAGCGAAAAAGATTCGCATGCCTAATCACTCGCTTGTAATACTAATCACTCGCTTGTAATCACTCGCTCGCGGCTGGTACCGCGCACTGTAACTTTTAGTATTTCTAGCAGTCAAAATGAAATATTTTATCTTAAAAGGGAAGAATTTCAATGTTGTGCATTTTCTAAAAATGTTTTGAAAGAAAATCAAACCTAATTTCGTCTGTTATTAAGTTCTATTTTTGCATCGAATGCATGGTTTTCTTCCAAAACAATGTTTAAGATGAAATTTAGATGAAACAAAAGATGAATTTTTGGGCTGTGATTGAACTTGGGGTGGGCCGCGGTGGCCTTGTAGTAAGGTCTCGGCTTCGGAACCGGAGGGTTTCAGATGCGAGACCCAATTCCACCGAAGAACCGTCGTGTAAGCTGTTCTGCTGCACGTTATATCTGTCAGGGCCAAACGTCCTACCGCTGATGTGGTGTCGAAGTTTGGAGAGGGTTGTACCAGCTCAGGTGTCATCTTCATCATTTGACCGTGGTTCAAAATTACAAGGTCCGTCCCAAAATAGCCCTTGTGTTGCTTTAAAACGGGGCGGTAATATAACTAACCTAAACGAAACTAAATTTGGACATGGGACAATCAACTGACGTCCTCTGTAGATCTTAATATTTTATTTGGCTACGGTTATGCAATCTAACAGAAGAGTTCGCAAATACCTAACCAATGATTAAGAATTTCATCAAAATAACCTTCCTTAACAATATATTTTATATAAATCATATTAATGCACCTATAGTCACTAAGTGATTTAGAAAGATGGTTGATTTAAATGCTTATAGCTGGATATATTTACTTTTCACGGATAATTGTACGCAGAAGCTAAACGGATTATCAACTGAGCAACATACAAAATTGCTTATGGAAAAATAAGATGGATAGAATATTCAAATTATTTGATCTAATTTTTTTTTGTATTCTTTTGACGGAACTGTTTAAGTTAGAATATTCATATTTTGTATAAAGTAGTTTTTCAGACGGGCGCATAATAACTTTTCTGTAATCCCCCTTGCCATTTGAAAAGCGAAATAAGCATGTCGCTTTTCACATGGCGAAGGGGACATTTCGATTTCGCGGCTCCTTCCTCAAACTGGATAATCTCTATTTTTTTGCCCCCGCTGCTCGAACTGAATGGTTTTGTTGATTCAATAACGCAAATCTATCATCGTAATGCAATTGAGCCTTAGCAGCTATTTTATTTATTTATTTTTGGTTCTGGAAATAAATATCATGGCTTTTCATAGAAATAAATATCAGTAGCAATGTTTTCAAATCAGATGATGCAAATATAGATATAGCTATCGTATAACTTGTAATTCAAAGAAAAACTCCAAACAGAAACTGCAATAACTACGGAAAATTAGCTTGTAATTAGTAATATAAATTTGATTCAAAAAGTCATACCTATATCTTTCTCTAACCAACATACAATACAAAACATTTTCCTTGCTCAAATCAATGTGCTACGGAATTCACAAAATATGCTCTTGTAATCCTAGAATATACAAAACCAAATTTTATAATATAGCAAAATTATTTTTTCCTTTTTGTTCTCCTTTTGTGAATAACGAGTTATGATATACACACTTGTCAGGTCTTGTTGAAGAAGATCCAGAATGCGAGATATGATATGCAATTTAATAAAGCAGAACTGCAAGAAAAAGCGAAAGCATTTCATATACAAACAGTTATCTGATTCTAATTGGATCAGAAGCCATGACGTTCAGAGATAGAAAAATCCTTCTCTTGGGACGCTGCTCTACAACTGCCACCCGACGATAGTTGCACTTACTGTAGCTCGACAGATCCTTGCATACTTTTCAACGTGTCACAGTTTGTCTGCTCACGGTTTTCACAAAAAAGAAATTTGTGTGTTTGAGTACAAAAAAAAAAAAAAAAAAAAAAAAAAAAAAAGGAATTCTTAAATTTTTTTCACCCGCAATCCTTTATTTATAATGAGAAATTTTCCTGAATACATGAAAAAAAATCACTAGTGTAATGTGCATTGATCTATTTGTCATGTTTTTCCTTCTTGCAAGTAGAAAAATGCAAAATTTTCCTTATCGGTAAGTTTGATGTGTCTTTTTGTTACATATAAAAGTATTTCATAAGTACAATGAAAGATAAAAAAGGAAAGTTAAAACGCATGTTTTCTTTATAAAATATTTTATGCCAAATATACTAATGATTTATAAAATAAAGTAAATGTAAGCAATTAAGATCTTATTCAAACAGAATTTAATTATAGATTTATAATAAAAAATTGCCGGTATCCTGGCATAGGGGTAGCGCCCCGTGATCTGGGCGTCCCGGGTTCGAATCCTGGTTCGGGCATGGTTGTTCTTCATCTGTGTTCTATCTGTGAGGTGTGTGAATCTGCCCCCCTATAAAAAGGGGTTGTGCAAGCGAATGTGTGAGTTTCATCTTCATATGAGCTAGAAGTCAGACTTCTGCCCTCGGGTGCTCAGGGGTCTTTACCCTCAGAAGCTACTGCACCCTCTTTCCGTGGTAACACGGACACGACATCATCATGATCATAATAATAATAAAAAAATTAGCATTAATATTTTGTGCAATCAACTGAGTTGATGAATGTCATTTTTAGCTCTATGCAAGGATTGTTTGGGGACAAACCTCGTCATTTGAACCACTTTATCTCCGTATTTAAGCTTCCAGAGACAGATAAAGAAGGGTTTAAGGTCTACAAGCTTTGAGGGCATGGAGATGGAATCGAATCCACGACCCTCCGGTTTCAAAGTCGAGATTTTGTTACTAAGACACCACGACTCGGGGATAACGGGAAAAATACAACAACAACAACAAAAAAGCAACATGAGTGTTCTCCCTTCTACTTTCTCATATATTCACACAATATGGAACGTTCAGTTCATTTCTTATTAGAGCCTGTATCCTCGAGTCATATCACACAGAATGCTCTAAAGCCACATAAATAAATCACCTATCAGGCTATCACAGCAAGTACTTGGTAATCAATAACGATATAAAGAGTGTTCTCCTCTTGTCTTTCATGTATATTCATACAATATGGCTTCTTCTGTATTTCCTAGTATAGTTAAGAAGACTAAGTATGCATTTTGGAAGTCTTCTTTTCAAGCTATCAGGCTTGAAATATGATACAAACTTAAAATTTTGGTCACAAGACCAAATACCAAATTTCATTTATGTAAGTTAATCGTTGCATTTTTAAGCTATTGGATTCACATACATATGAATATAAAGAGCGACAGACGGTTAACCGTGTCTGTCTGAAGGATTTAGACGATTCTAATGATAAATCCACATTTAATTCTTTGCATTTTTTTCCTTTGATATATGGTGCCGCACGGTGGTTGCCCATTTTTGTGTTTCAAGCATTTGTTAAGTTTGTGACAACAATACTGTTTTCCATTATGAAAAGCTCGCACAAGCATTTTCACGGTACTCCTCAGCAGTAGGGTCCTAGATCATTCTTGTTTAATTAGAGTGGAATTTTGAGGGTATTTTAATAAATAAATAAATAAATAACACTCTTGTTAAACTTTTGGTTTTTCTTAATTTGAACGCTTTTAAGCCACTTTGCTTTAATTCTCGCACTATAGATAAATGGGACAGGAATATAATCTTAGCAGAATAACCACATGCCAAAAAATATTTGTCTTACTCTTTGCGTTTTCGAGTTATCGCGTTCACATTGCAATAAACAGACATAATGTCGAAAAGGGTTTCTTCGAATTTGGGGAGGGGTATTTTGGAATTGCAGGCTCTGTAAGTCGAATTTTTTGGTAATTGCATTTTACTAAGTATGCTTGATGTAAGATGAAGAAATAAATAAAAGCGAGTGAAAATTTTCGAAAATCAAATATTTGTGTAGATTACCGAAAATATTTTATGAATTATGCAAAAAACTATATGAATATGATGTAGATGTTTTTATTGTCTCTGATAATTTACTGATATCAATTTTTAATCTAACACAGGCAGTATAAAACACTTTAAATGGAAAAGAAATAAAAACTGTCAGTTAATGGTAATCTAACCTAAATGTCAGTAATCCTCTATCTGGATGAAATAGTCTCAGTCTAACAAGCGGCTACAGAAAAATGGCAAAAACACGATGGCAAAAAAAAAAAAAAAAACCTTCATCACGATGAAGTTACTGAAAACAATGAAATTTAGAATAAAACGAACCAGTTCGAAAACAATAACGGAGGCAGAGAAAATAAATACTGAAAATATTGTCAGATTTTTTGGATCATTTTTCTTTCAGTAAAGTGTTCAAATAAAAGACAAGTATTTAACTCGTATTCATTGAATGCTCCCATCTCAACAGTTAATCATATTCAGAAAATGCTCTTATTAGTTATTATTTTGTTTTGGACGTTGTGTCCGATGAATGACTTATAGGAAAATTATGTTATCCTTATGCCAGGAAATATTAAAGCAGTTTTTCTTACTAGATCTCTCTCAGAGGAAGTCATTGATCTTAGAAGTAATGAACGTTATTTAGCCTTTTTCCCATTGGGAAACTGGAAATAGAAATAATTTTTTTAAGACGAGAAAAATTGATTTTTTTTCTAACCATTTTCCAAATGATGTTAAAAATTTTACTTTGTCGTCTCTCTGGCTGTAACGGAAAAGTTTTACACAGGAAGTTATATCGAAAAAAAAAATGTGCAGTGCTGCGCCAACAGGACTAACAAGCTAAACAAACAAAATCGACAGATGTAACGAAACGAATTTATTCATTGCATAATGCATAATCAAATGTAATTATGCAAAATAAGAGATAAAATCATAATCACAGCATAGAATGTGTTCAAAATTCTTTCCATCCACCACAATACAAAGTTTATAACATCAGTACCTGGAATTTCGAACACATTCAATTACAGTAGATGTATCTCGATTACGTGTCACCGTTTCTACAATCCAGTCAGTGAAGTCGATGTTATGGTTGCATGGAATTCATGTAATCCCAAAAGAAAAAATTCAGCGGGGATGAGGTCGGAAATTCGTGGTAGCCATGCGATTGGTAAAGAAACGTAACACATATCCGTCAATTCGTCTACTTGAAAAACATGAATCCTTCTCCAGCCATGGATTCACGAGAAATAATTTTGCTTGCTTATCGGTAACACTGCGAACAAGAGTCTTTGGGGATCTCCTTCTTCTTCTTGTGCACAGCCGACCACCCCGACACCACTGATCGTAGCAGTATCGACAGGATTTGTTGTGGCAGACTGCTGTCTTTAGCAAAGTTCGTCCATAGCACTGAGCAATTCACCAAACTGTCATCCTCTTAAAGGCGTTTGGCCCCTAGCCACAAAGTGGTCAATGACTAACCTTCTTCTTCAACCTCCCGTTCACCTGTCTTTCTATTAAACAAGGAACAGGTCATACTTAAAGAAAATTTCCTCAAAATTCTCAATATTTCTTTAATAAACTGACAATTAGCCTTTGGTGGTCGCAGGCAGAGTTTCAACGTCACATGTATGGACGAATCGAATAGCGAGAAGTACTGCCAATGATGAACGGAGTATTACACGGTTTTGTTTAACCAAGTACTAGTCATTAATAACAGAGAAACGGTAGGTAACGCAAGGGACATGGCATCAATTTTCCCTTTGCGAGATTTAGTTTTAAAAAGCAACAACAAACTCTAATACATTGCCACATTGATGCCTTCTAAGATTGACATCGAAGGCATCTATTCTTTCCGCTTCCCTTCAACAGCACCACTGAGTATTTGATTCGCCTCTGGTACATCCAAATCTGTATATTCCTTATTATTTGACAAAATAAACATAAAGAGGGCCATATTGTGGGGAAATGAGTACTCCTGATTATTCTGAAATCAAACTCTTTAAGCTTTTCTAATATTCTAAAAAATTAATTACGACAGTGAAGTACCTTTTCTAATTTCGCATTTTAATTTTACTGTGGAGTGATGTACAATAAAAAATTAAAGGTCAACAATTATTGGAGAGTTAATACTCACTCATAAAATAAAGAATGATTAAAAAAATTTTGATCAAGATTTATTTTCTCACAATTTATTTAAAAGAGAAATGAATTGAATAGCATCATTTGAAATACCCTGTATTGATAGCCATCTGAAGCATTTTTAAATATTGTAATATCTTGATCAAGACCGATCAAATAAGAGAATAGATTAACAAAATAATTCTTTTGTTTGCAGCCTTATATATTTACAAAGAACAACTTCTTATGTAGGTTAATATTGTTTACAAAATTCAAGCGGAATTTTGAATTGAACAATATTTGCAATTTCAGCAATTTTTTTTCTTTTTCTTAATACAGAAGAAAGACCTTTTCAACATTTGTAGCACACAGAAGAACATAATTCAAACTCATTTTAACCTTTCTAGTTCTAGAGATTTAATAAAATTATGCATTTTCAGTATTTTTTCTGAAATTTCTTCTATAAAATTAAAGCTGTCCTTAATAGAAATTAATTTGTAATAAATCCAAATGCTTTTCCAAGGAAGTAATTTTTTTCTTCTGTAATGCTGTAATATCGTAGCCCACAAGACTATAAAGAATAATTGAGACGCAGGGTTGACGCAAGTATAATTTTGCTAATCTTTTTTTTTTTTTAATTTCTCCATGAAATCTAAAATAAACTTAATCTTTCAATATTAAATAAAACGTCATTCAGCACTTTTTCATTAATATTTCACTTCACCAGAGTTTTATCTTCAAACAATTTGCAATTTAATTTAGATTGAAAATCATATGCAATGTAATTCAGATTCAAAACCAGAAGAAGCTTAGATGAAGGATTACCTTTCAAATTGGAGTTAGAAGCAATAGTAGATATTTCTTACTTGTATCAAAAAATAGTTCGAAGTGAACACTAAATCATTATTATTTGCTCACTCTTTTCGCAGTTGTTTGTTGTATTTTCACTATTAATCAAATATAACTAATAGCATCAACTTCTCCTCATTTATCTCCACAGATGAGAAGTAGCTTATTATCGTTGTTTCATGAAGTTTTAGGATTGTTATAAAGAGTTTATCTAAAATATTCAACTTGGCGCGGCTAGAAAACTAAAAAGAAATTTCACTTTTGGCAGAAAGTAGGTCTTTTGGGTATATTTACTTATATTACACCATTTATTCATATAAAACGTTCGAGAAACAATTTTCGGTGATCAGTGAGATTCTTTTCTTCTTCAAAATTCTACTTTTAAGTTCTATTATTGATTATTGTCTGATCAAAAAAGTTATATAGAGAAACTGAGAGCATAATAAGACAATTCTTGATTTATTGTTTAATATCGTTGGTCACAAAAGACGAATTCGAGAAGATGATTAAGTTATAAATTATTTTCGAGTTTAGTTTTAACTGAGTGTTATGTAAGTACAGTTCTGAAGTAACACGAGGGCTATTTTCGGATGGATTTTATTAATTTTATTATCGTGATAAAACGACACCTGAGCACCTTCTTCAAACTTCAGGGCCATATCGAATAGAAGACGTTTGATACTTGACGCTATATTAAGCGTTCACAATTTAAGCATAAACAGTATTTATCAATGGACTCGAGTTTCGAACTTGAGCATTGGCTCCGAAAAGGAGACTTTACCATCAAACCGTTGCTGCCGTAAATTTTTTTTTTGGAAAGTCAGTTTTTATTTTCAGTCATTTATTTTGTTAACTTATATTTTGATGTTTTTTTCTGATATAAAAAAATTAATGAAGATTTGGATGCACAAATGAATAATTTGTGAACTTATGGTAAATGATTTTCTTTTCAATAAAATCAATAATTCTAAGCTTTCAGAGCTTTCATTCTGCTTCTGTGTGAATCAGCAAAAATTCAGAAACATCCGATTGCAAGTGGTCTACAATTTAAAACCACTCTACATTGCATCCTCCTATATCATGAAATGAATGAATATTCAGTCAATGTAAACATTTTTGTAACATCTAAGTTAAATAGTGACCAGAAATTGGAAATCGCTACAGATCAATCAGTTCACATTATAACGAAATAGATTCAAAAGTGCTTTCCATATGCAGATGGTGAAGACAAGATTACAATCATGATTATATTTTGAAATGATGGTTTGAAATCTACTTGGGTAAATTGTTACGCAACAGTGCGCGGACAAAGATGCCTGTAAAGCCTGTTATCACCGGTGTAGTTGTAGTTGAATCATGCTCGGCATTTTCATGTATTAAATGAGCTAGATATGCTCATAAAGTAACTATAGTTGCATTGCCTTAAAACCCAGCATTTAAGAAATATTCGATAGTGAAAAGAAAAATAAAACAGAATGGAAAAAGAGTTGAATGTCAGAAACTCCTCGTTTCAGTTATTTGAATAATGTTATGTAACTTGGATAGTTGTTGCTTGAATTAGTGTTCAGTGTCCATTCTGAAAAAATTGGGCTATTTGTTTTCCCTAAAGAAGATATGTCTGTTTACTATCTCTTTAAATTCACTACACTACTCATCTAGTTGCCGGTGTTTGTTCGAGATTTTGAAGAAATGCCGAACAGGAATTCTGATATATATTCAGTTTTCAGAGAATAAATTAACGATTAATAGAATCTCATCCGCCCTTGATGGCATATATCATAAGCAGTGCCACGGGCCGAATAACAAGAAAATTAAAGGGCAAGACTATATAATGAAACTGCTATTTTAAATTAGATAGTATCGAATATTCATAATTCCAGTATTATTAAGAAGTTTCAGGAAAATTCCTTCATTGGTTATGTTGATGACTATTAATTTCAAGATAGGCAAATATTTAAGCTCCGGTTTAAAAAATCATGTAAATCAAATGTTAAGTGTAGTAAACATAGAAGGAAATCATATGGCGGCAGTTATTTAATTTCCATTTGAAGTAGAATACTTGTAACAACGAAAGAATCAAAGGGTACGGCACTTTGCGAATGCTTGAATGGGTTCAAGCTATTAGAATCTGTGTTCTGCTACTTCTCCCAATCACAAGAAAACATTGCATACATTATTTCATTAAAAGAAATAATTTTCATATCTTCGAAACTTCATTTAAAAATATGTCGAAGATAAAACCATACACTCTGCGAAGAGATTCTAGTCTTTTTTAGAAAGATATTTGTGGTTTCTGGAAGTCGAAAAACAAACATCGAGTCATTTGTCGTCCATGAAAATAAATCTTTCCTATCTCTATTTTTAAAAATAGAAACTCAGAATTACTAGTATTAAAAATGTTAGTATAAGTTGTAATTGAAAACTACTTATAAGAAAGCGTGGAAAATGCAATACCAGAGCCAAAACCATTTACTGCTGCTTTTCTGGATGGCGCAGTACTAGTTCATTTACTTATTAAAAAAGAAAGTACATTTATAGACTACTATTTTGATATTTTTGAAACACATATTTAGCTTATTCTAGCATGTAATGAGAATTCATATAGTGTTTGATAAACAGAAGCCATTATCTAATTTAAGTCAGATTATTACTGATTGAGACGAAAATTCATCTGACACCATTCAGAAAAATTCCCTGCCACTAATTAAAATGACTTTTCATTAGCAGATGAGAATTAAAAAAAAAAGCTATTTCACTTTTTAGTGACAGAAATTTCCCTAATTAGTTACAATACGAAAGAAATACAATTATTTGCATTCTTGAAATCAAAGCTATCTCTGAATTACTATAAACGAAAATTATATCCAAATTTCAACTACATAACATGAAGAAGCAGATGGCCGCTTTCTCCTTCATATATAGCATGCAGCTGAAAGTGACTAAATCAGTATATCGACAGTGGATTTAGATGTCACTGTTTGAGAAATTCACTGTTCACTGTTTATTTTTTCTTTATAAAATACAAAAAGGTTAAAGAGCTTTGGGTATACTTTGAGTAAGGACAAAATTGAAGAATAGTTGCTGTCCATGATGCATGTTCTCAGTCGCCCTTTGAAATATGTAATGATGAGTGAATATTTATTACTCTAATTGGACATGATACTGTTTAGGCATTTCGTGGCGTAGGGAAAAACAAAGAGGAAAGCCTTGGTGAATTTTCCTAACATAAACAAAACTCAGTACTGTACTGTGCTACTTACTGACTGGCAAATCACCAAATAATCGCTCAAAAAGCCCTCATGCTAACTGTCCAATAATTTGTTATTTTATTTGATGCAACATTACAGTTAAATATTTCCAACGTTTTCCAGTCATAGAGTCGCTAAGCACATACCACCAACTTAAAATTCACTTTTTCAGTATCTGAAGCGAACTACACTGCAAGTTTTAATCTCGAAGCATTACCTAGAAAAACAATTTGAGTGTCTGTTACCAGAAACTTGTGGATAGAAAAACTCTGACAATGTTTACATCGCTGACAACGATTCTAGATGTTTCAAAGAATTGCAAAGAGGTGATATCATGTGACTACAAAAAACAGTGGTGAAAATGCAAATGTGTTAAACATTCAGTACACCAGCTATGCTTGTATGAGAGCCAGTGTTCCCAAATTGATATTTACGAAGGAATTTTGTATTATTATAGCAAACATTAATGAAGTGCCATTTTTTTTTATGCAATTTGTTTTGGTACAATTTTATCTGCTGGTCTGAAAATATTCATGGCTATCTTGTTATCAGTTGTTACTTCTTGTGGAATGTATTCTTAATTCTATGATTTCTATTAACAGAAAATATGCTTTAACTACTTCGTAAAGAAGTTTACTTGTTCGTTATGAGATTAACCCGCGTTTAAATACAAATGTATTGATATCGAATTATAACAATATAGCTTAGTTTTTATAGTTTATCCCTGTTTAATGGCCACGCTTGTCATTCCACTTAATATTGACTAATAAATTATATTTTTTATCTTGTTAAAAACAAAATAGATATTAACAGTCTCATTAATTAAAAAATATTAAATAAGTAGACATAAAAAAAAAGTACGATAATTTAAAGCTTGGAATATCGACTTTGGTGATCATTATTTAAATGATATTATGGTAGATAAACGAGACGTTTAAAACATGAGATATAGCTTATATTTAAGCCTGAAAATAATACAGATTCAATACTCAAAAGGGAAATTTCTGTCCGAGCTGAAGTATTGTTTCACTCTTTTGAATCTCTCAACCTCATTAACACTTTAGCATTGATGCAAGATCTCGAATTCCTTCAAAGAAATGATAAACTCATCTCGATTTTATTTCTCATTGGAGGATGTGGCAGAATTATAGAGTGAACAATCAATATCATACTTCAAATAGTGATTGTTCGACTGTATCGCCAAGTATAAGGTAAAAAAAATAAAGGAAAAATACTGCAATTAGGTATCGTATATTATATCTTCTCGTACAGGTAGAAAAATAAAGGAAAAATGTTGAACTCGTATTGTATCTTTTAATGAAAGGGGGGGGGAGAGAAAAAAAAACTACTGTATTTATTCAGTTTCCTTTGATTCATATTAAAAATATAAGTGAAATAAAATTAAAAATTCTATTTTTGCACTTATCTAATATTAAATTATTTGTGCTGTAGCAAATTTCAAACTACAAAGAAAGTACATTTGTAAACAAAACTGCCTATATGTTCAAATTCGGCATATAATGAGATGTGAACTAAATATATATATATATATTTGACTCCTACTAAAAAAAAATGAGTGTCAGATTCCAAAAGCCCATATATGCAAGGTTTAAAAAAGAGCGTATTTAGTTGCAATTGTTTTAATTGGATAATGTTCAACCAAAGGCATGGTGATATGTAATCGACAATGAGATATAATTTTTTATTGCAAATACAGAATTCCTCCTACTTCATGCAATTTTATTAGATATAAATATTCTCCTTCATGTATGAGAAATAGATATTAAACAGAATTATCTAATATAGGTGGTAGCTTGTAATTCTATGATATGTAAAAATATATATTAAAAGATCCTTTGCTGACAAAATTTTTAAATTTAAAAATATCTTTCAGTGGTGTAAGTAATAAGAAAAGGTTTAAACATATATTCCATCTGCACCACCTTGCACTACATATTTTTCATTACCAGCATTTCAAACTCGTTTTCTAAGAATGGACTGGTGCAAAATTGATGACCATTATGCTTCTAAATGGATTTTAAAACTAGTATTTTAGCACTTCGCAGCATATATCTTCTATCTCTTTCTCCTGCCTTCTCTACTTCTGATCTTTTTTTAAATGATTGTTTCCGAGGATCCAAAGGCCGCGTTCTATTCACAATTGCGAATGATCAGTAGTTTTCAAGCCCACTTTCCGACTCAGCCTTGTATAAATCACAGTTTCTGAGATATCTATGATCAGGGCCTTTTTCAAAGCAAATTTGGCGAATTCTTTGAATGCGTTAAATGCAAGGAAAAAAAAAGTCCTTTCATTACGGTCAGAACTTTTTAATGAGCCAATTCATTTTACAACTGAGTCGAAAGAAGATGATATCCTTGAGTTATATTTCTTATGTTGAATTTCCTACGAATTCAAGTTAAGGTAATTTTGTTATACTAAAGTAGAAAAACGATATTCAAAGTTGAAGAGCAAAGTTAAACTGAAGTGTTTTTATCGCAATCAAAAACTGTTCTGAAAATAGAATATTAGAATTCTTATGCGTAAATTTTACAGATACTGTGTTAATCTGCGCCAATGGCAAATTATAAGTTGGTTAATTTATTCTCAGAATCAACTGCCATTTTGCTTGGAGTTCATAAAATAAAAGAAAACTTTTGTTTCCTTACTATCTAAAAATACATTTAAAAGGACCATTATTGACAATGAATTTAACATTGGAAAACGCAAACGATTGGTTCAAATAATAGTAAATTATTAAAAAATGATACATTTATGAGTTATTTGGGACACATTGTGAAATATAAATTTATTGTGAGGTTTCATAGAAATTTCTTAGGAAACCTTTCTTTTAAGGATTCATCTTAACAACTTGAAGTTCTGGATACAAACACAATGCCTACGGCAATTTCTGGTCATTCAATTATGTGAGCGGAGAAATATGACACTATTGTCATTTTGTCTGTTTATAAGATGATACCGAATTATGTCTTGATATTTTATTTTTATAAAAATTCGCTTGCGTTCAAAGAGAGTGAAGAATAATTTTTAATTCTATGTGCATGTAGGTAGAATACGATTATTTTTCTTCCATATGCATTACTGGATTATTTAAAATGTTACAACAGTCATTTCTATGAGATAGACTATTACATTTTACAAAATATAAATCTAAATCCTGATCAGTTTTCCATTATTAATCTGTTACTTCAAATAAGCAAAATTTGAAAGCTTAATGTCATATCACTGACTCTCCGACCCACCCGAAGGTACGCGGATAAATAATACTGAATGACCGGGCCGCCGCAGTAGCAACACTGATTGAGTCCTAAGGGCCATTACCAGCTATGGTACAAACTTTCCCTAAGGAAGTACGTCATGTCATCGATGGGAGGAGCCAGACACCACTTTTTTCGTGTACTCTCAAGTGTGGCGAGAACCAACCACCGTGCCGGAAGCAGCATGGCATCTTTATGACAATGAAACATTCGAAGTTGAAGGCAATGCAATCAGTGAATTAAGAAAAAAAAAACGAATCTTTAAGCGTATTTATTTCTTATTAACATTTAAGAAGTTTAGTCTCAAATGTAAAAAAGTAAATCAAATCGCAAACAGGCTACTTGAGATTATCTTTACCATGAATAGGTGGCGATGATTACATTTGAGTGATTTCCTACCATCCCAACAGCGTGAAGGTGTTTGATCCTTAGCCAGACTTGATGCCTCAGAAGCGGAACGTTGTTGAAATCGAGTCTCTAACAAGCGATCTTCTACTTTCGGACTGAGATTTTCCTATCAAGTGTCAACGGCTTGGACATTTGAGTACAGGATGAATACGTAAAGAAGTGACCCTGAAACATAGCATTGGAAATGAAAAAATCTTCTTCATAAAATATCACCCAAAGGACCCAGCCAATTTTTTTCACGATATACATAGCCTTCGGAAATTTTGCTACTTTTGTATTAAAGAATGATAAATTCAAATGACTCGCAGAAATCTTGAATAATGATACAGTATACGGCTAGTACACATTTACTAACACTAGGTTTACGGACATTTATTATATACCTATCTCTACGAACACGCGTCAATTTGACGCACGAAAGAATACATATATGTAAAGCAAAACAACCCCTTAGAAATCAATATAATTAAACACTACAAGTAAAAAAATGAAAATAGGAGATATATATATGTAGAAAGTTTTTATTATTAAATAATATATTAGTACATTACTTCAATATTCTGCATTCATTCAGCGCATCTTTCCACAAATACTCAATTTTGTTTGTACACTTTCCGCAAAAAACCTTTTCACATTTTTTACAGGTGCTAATAGGAATTACAACTTTCAAAATGTTTTCGCACTTTTGGCGCAATTCACACTCTGTGTTCCGTTCTTTCTACTGCTGCTTATCGGGCTTGTTTCATTTGAGATAACGGGATCGAGGTATAGTCAGTGCATTCATATTTACTATTGTTATAATTTTTGCATGGATAAAACTAATTTACTAAAAATTTTATGTACATTACGATCGTGTCAAATTGACGCACATCCGTAGAGACAGGTATATCACATAGAGAATTTCAATACTTCAAAACTTTTGAAGAAAATAAACTTCAAAATATATTTACTTCGTTCAACGGATGAAAGTCAGTACAAGAGATAAAATTAAAATGCGAACGATTTTTGTAATTTTCCTAAAAAAATCCGAAATGGGTCAAAAAGACGCGGCCCGTAAACCTAGTGTTGATAACTTTGGATTGTATTTAAGATCTATTTAAGTTTTGGAAAAAGACAAAATATATGTTTTCGATCTTATTTTAGCTTTTTCATGTATTTTCGGTTAACAAAAAAAAAAGTTTTAAAACTATAGAATTACTAGAACTTACATGAGCCTGAAAGCGAGAATCGATTTTTAAAATAATGCGAAGCAAAAGTACATGAGAATTTTTGAAGCTTTTTTTATAAGATAACTGTTATTTTCTTTTATTCTAGTCATTATCAATGAACTTCATCGATTCTTTTTCATTTCTTCAAAATAAATAAAAAATTCCTTTCTTTGTGAAGCGTCTTCTTTAAATGCAATCGTAGAGAATGGGAGTGAGACCACTCACTCACTCTCTCTACTATTTAAAAAAAGAAATCAATAATTGTGGTTAGATGAAGGAAATCAGAACAGAAATCAATTTATCAGGAAATTTTCATTCTTTCTTTATCAATATGCTAAAATTTAATGACAATTCATAACGCTACAGCTTTTCAGTCTTCTTCAGTATTTATTAATAACAATAAGAAAAAAAAAGACTTTATAATAGAATTTGAACTTATAATAAACCTTTATTGTTTATTCAGAAAGCAGCAAATATAGATGGAACAATTTGGTAATATATCACGAAGTTTCAAAATTTTTATTCAAAAATACTCGATAACATTTCTAAAATGATATGAAAAACAAGTTTGTAAATTTTAGATTCGCGTTTAATAACTCTGTGCCCCCCACAGAATCAAACAATTAGGAATTTCAAACTGTGAATCTCTATTAGAAACAATAGAACAAAAATATAAGAGAGAAAAATTCCAAATATGAAGATATTTTACAGCATGAATTCCACATTAATTTTTCTTCAATTCGAAATTATTCATCAAATATGATTTTAGGAAGCTATTTGATAAATAAAAATGAGAGTACAATAAGCTTTGTATAGTTGTTGCTCTTATTATACAAGGTATCTTCACATGAAAATTTCTATCGTGTACTTGAAGAATATATTTATTTAACTGTAAACTTTTATATAAAGCTTTTAATTATCGACCAGAAAAATATCTTCCTTTTAGATGACCTGCAGTTAGTCACACTTTGGGGTTTAGCTTCAGAAATAAAACTTTCCTTTATTTGACAAGAAGTTACACTAGCAAAAGAATCACTACATGCAAATACATGTATTAGAAGTTAAGATTCATACAACTTGCAATATTATTCTGCTATTAACTTACTTTTGTTTCACTTTTTAAAATTAGTTATCTATATAATCATCTAAATTCATTAAATGACATTTGGGAATAGTTTTTTACTGAAATTATATTTTAAATTTAGGTGTAAAATGTAAAGAATAGTATTACCTTTTAATTTATTTTTATAAAGCGCTTTTATCAACTTGCTTCATGTTTGTAAAAATGGAACTTTGCAGAGTATTTTTCCCTGGCTTCCTGATTGATAAGAGTTTCGAAGTTTTATACAGCATTTGCTGCAGATGACAATACAATATTTTAATAATTTAAATGCCTTAATTTTCTAATTAATATAATGTTATAATTAAACCTTAATTTCTTACCATTATTAGCAATCTGTTTGAGGAGTATTAATTTGTAGATTCCATATTAATAATCATAAATTTGTATTTGGGCCAAAAAATAGAAAGTAAAAATAAAATATTTATAAATATGTTGTGTAGCAAAAAGTAGTAAGTAATATTTCTTTTTCTGTCGAAAATCAAATAAAATCAATAGAAAATCTACATAATGAATATCAAAAAATTTTAGGGAATTCATTAAAAGTTAAAATATACTACGAATGTGTTTAAAATTTCAATTTACTTAAGAGTATTTCCACCTGAACCTCACGTTTTTACGAGTTTGTTTTGACATCAATATTTCTGATAAAGAATTAAAATCAGAAATTAGGAATATTATAGGAAGATAGGAATTAAAATATTAATTATCATAACAAAAATATTATCATAAGAAGTAAAATATTTAATTTTCCAACAGAATATTAAATGCATAGCTCATGTTCGAATTAGAAATTTAGAATATTAATGAAAAGTAATTTTCTTCAAGATAAAATTTTATATAGTTGTTTAAAATAAAGAAGTAAAATTTAAGAAGATTTTGAGACAGTCGCCTTGCTTTCAGGAAAGGTTTCGCCTTTGACTTTTATTGTGTAGAGGATATAAACACTAAAAACTAGAAATAATACATTTTTATTTTTCAAAAAATCGCTTTTATCCGTGCATTAAATGTACACATAGAGAATTTTTATCCAACAATCTAAGAACCAAAACCCAAAACGTACAAGTGAGAGGCCCAACGATTTTTGTTTTGATGTCCAAATTTTTGATAATAATTTTTTTAATATTAAACTGATAAAAGATCTTTTAAAATTTTTTTGTATTAAAATTATCTAAGCTTTCAATCTAAAATGCAAATAAGAAGATTATCTTAATTAAAAAAAGTCACTAAGAATATAAGACAGATATTTTCATTCACAGCCTGATCTTCCTAAATTTGAGTTCAAACTCTGATTTATGATCGGATCGTAGCAATCAGAAGTCGCTCCTTGTTCTCAAAGAGAATTTTAGATTTTTAGGGGAAAGGGAGGGAGGATTTCGCTTTGTGAAGAAAATCTTAGTAACAAGTAAGCATTTTCGTTTGATGTATTTATGATTATTTCTTTTTTTAAAGAATTCCGTTATTAAGTAATAATGACAGGATTTTAAGCTATTACTCATTAAGCTTATTGTGTTAGCACATTCATTCATAAGTAAGTACGATAAATCCCAATGTATTTAATTTCGATTCAACATTTATATTTATGAAAGGAGGATCAACTAAAAGTATTCTTTTTTTGTATATTAAAAGATTACAGAAAATTTCAACCAAGTAAGATTACCGATTAAAAGATTCCAACATTCAATTATGACATTTTAAATCACACTAAAAATATATTATAAATAACTGTTGGTCTATATAATTAATAATATTTTTGTTTAACAGTTACAAAATCTGAGTTGAAGAATATTTACTTTGTACTGTACTGCAGTACTTCTTAGATTCTTGAAATAAAATATAATGTAGTCGAAAAGTTGCGACTTCTTGCGCATAACACTGGAGAAGTAAAAACAAATTACCGGTTGCAGAAGCAATAAAACAAAACAAAATATTCATTTACGAAATTCTAAAGTATTGAGTTTGTTATCAAAATTATCCTTCTTTTTCTCAGATAGAAACAATTTCCAAGTGTGAAATAACTCCCAATAATCCACAGCATGGGGCAACATATCACATCTTTACTGCCATACTGCAATTTCTAGATTCTTATTTTTTACTTCAAATTTTTTTAATTTTACCCTTTCTTATTAGATAGACACTGCAAGAAAATTACGGATGCACTATATTTCTTTGTCAGATTTCTTTCCTAAATTTCAAAGGAAGTAAATATAGCATACTATATGTAGGTTAACATACAAAAAAGTAAGCATAATAATTCTCATTCATACAAATACATTTATATATAAAAACATAAACCTTCCTTATTTCATTTATAAAATATTTTATTTCAAATACATTATTGATTTATAGTATCTAGTAAACAAACATAATTAACAATTTATTCAAGTAGAACTTAACAATTTTTAAGCATACCATTGAAACAAAATATTGTTAAGCAGAAGCGCTGCCAAATTTCAAATTTGTGCGTAAAAAAAGATAATCAGAGAATATAAATAATAAAAATGAAATGAAAAATGTATCAATTAATATTTCGTCTGCTTTGCTTTGGATTTTATTCCCAACTTTATTTTATTAGTTTTAAACGTCACAAATTTTTTTATCAGTTCATGAAGGATTGTTTGCTACTCTTAGACGATGGTTTGTTCAACATTTCCTTTATCCTCATAATTCTTTGGCTCCTTAATTATTAAGATATATCTATTAATATTCAATGTCTAGGAATTACGGAGAATGCTCCAAAGTCTGAATTGCCTGAAAAATTAACCATTCTTTCATCCATTTTGTTGTGTGTTCGTGATCGTTATTATATTGGAAGATCCAACAAAGCTCCAATTTCTCAGAAGTAAGGTCAACATTTCCCTTCGAGATAGATGTTTCAGCAAGATCCCGCTGGTGTGGTGTGGTATGTCCTCGTCATCTGACCGTGGTTCAAAATTACGAGGTCCGTCCCAAAATAGCCCTAGTGTTGCTTCAAACGGGACGTTAATATATAACTAAACTAACTAACTAAGCTTCAGCAAGACAGATCTATATTCATTAACAGTCCTTCTTACACTTCTCATACCCTTTCTGCTTTTCCTGATGTTTGTAAGATGTTCTGCAACATTTCTACAGTATTTGCAACTGGATTTGCTTTTATCTCTCATATAATTTCTGTATTAGTTTGTTTTTCTCTCGAAATTCTGCATCCATTCGTACTTGATATATTTGTCAATGATTTTTATGACTATACCATGATTTCTTTGATTCTTTTTTTTTTCTTCATTTCAAGCAAAAATTTCCCATTTATTATTATTATTTTTTTCTTTTGATGTCATTTGTTTCTCCGTGACTGATACTCTCATTTTTAACATATCGGGCAGTCAGGGCTCATAGGGTTAAACACTGTTTTATGATAACGATCTGAGCACATTATCGGAAACAAAACGACTTTCATCTCCATAACATATTTATAAATTCGCATCAATCACTTGAATCGTATCAATATTTTGGACTGATATTTAAAGGTAAATAACAAGACAGTTAGTAACTATTAAATGGAGCTCTCAGAAACTATCCAAAATATCATCTCACGCAGTTGACGAATTAGTTGCTCATAGAGGACATTATGAAATCAAATCTGAAAGAAAAAGTAAAGAATAATTAATTGATGAATTACATTTCATTTCTCATACGTTGTGCTTAATACATAAACAAATATAGTATGACTGATAAATTAGTAATGTCATATATTGCAGTAATATATAATTGTTTGATAAAAAAATAAATCAGTCATGAAAGACGAATTCTTTTATTTTTACTAAGACTTGTGAATGGATGAAGTTTTTGTTAAGACTTACTTTTACCGTAGCAATCAATCTATATGGCTTCCAGCAGACTATTTTGTGTCAGTGGTTTCTCAAGCACAATTTTTTTCTACTTTTCTTTTCTCATAATCCCGTGAAAGAATATTTGTAGGTCATGCTTGTTTAGAAAACTGATTATATGCTATTACTAAGAGGAAATTCCTAACACTCAAAAGCTATACTTTAAAATGTCTATGCAATTCCTCATTATGAACACGTTTTTACTGTCCTAAGTTTCACTTAGTTTCGCCGACAGAAAAATTAATTTATTTTACTTAAATTGGAAAACTCAAAATTTTACAAACAACTTTAGAACATATCTCAGAGCTTAAATATAACCCGACCCCGATTTCTTTTCTTTCAATAAATTATGAACGATTCAAAGCGAAGTCAGCTAGGAGAGAAGCAACAGGAAAAATAAAAACGTGAATAAAGAACAACACATCTAGCATTCATCGATTTATGCGCTTCCTCGCATACGCACGAAGTATTTATCATGCTGAGTACTTTTTTATATAGTACTTTAGATAGATCCGATTTCATAAAAATAATAATTTCCTTTTCTTTCCTCTTCAGACAATTCACACGCACTTTTGTTATGTTATGGTAAATAAAGAATTTTTAATCTTTTATTGGTAAATAAAGAATTCTCAATCCTTTATTTTTTTAGTTCTATAACTAGTTACGGAAAGTGCTTTCTGGACAGCTTTAGTCCTTTGGAAGCAATTTATTTCACAGTCTATAAATTAATTCGAAAGCGACAAAAAGTAATGTCTAGAAAGATTTTACAAAAATATATATACTTTATACTTCGTTTTTTTTTCTTACTGTAATTTTTAAAATTGATTGACCAAAAATTTAATTCATTATTTCTTTTTTACTTTCTCGTATATGAATTATAGAGAAAATACTGAAATCATCAAAAAATTCGAATTCGAAATTTTGAAGAATTTCCACATTTTAGACATCAAAATTTGATAATTCAAAAAACACATTTTTGGAATTGGATTTCTTTCAAATTTTGAGCAAAATTTATTTCCAGGAAATCTGTCTATGCGGTTTTCAAATATAAGTTAACACAATAACTGCAAAATGAAGAGAGATATAAGATTCAGTACGAAATTTAATATCGATTATGTAGACATCTGCCAAATTTTGAGTCAAATCAATCGGGGATTGAACGTCTGTCACTCTATACTTCCCGAAGCATGTACACGTGATAACTCAAAATTGCAATGACGTAAATATATCAAATTAGATACTTGATGTCAATGACTTAAATCTGCCAAATTTTGGTTTCAATCGGTTGAAAAAAACGAGACTAAAGCACAAATTCATTTTTAGGATATTATTAAATGAATACCAAGAATTAATCTTCAAAACAATTGCCAAGGATTACGAGATAGATTCAGTAAAAATGATAAATTTGTACTAGAGGTTATTATTTCGTAACTATTGTAAGCCAATGCCATGTAAGGCCTTATCAAAGGTCTACAATTTTTTGAGGGGTGTGTGGAAATAACGCCTTTCTTAGAATGCACGCGAGAAAGTTTTGGGAAGATCACTTCAAGTTTTTAAAAAAAATTCTTTTGTCATTCCAAAATGTTAATTTTATTTGAAAATCACTTAACATCCTTATTATGATGATGAATATGATAAAACCGTACTTTCTATTTTATCATTTCATAGAATTAAAAACATATCCACATGTTGGGAAATCTTTAAAAGCTAAAAATTAAGCATAAACATTCCTAGAAAAGGACAAAAAATCATTACATGTTTTGTTTCGCATAACGATATTGTTTAACGTACTGACGCATTAACATTATTTGTCAATGTATTGACGTGTTATGATGAACTATGCGATTTTATTCGCATTAGTACAAGAAAATTTTGTGAAAGCAATCTCTCGAAAATGTATGGGTTTATTGATATGGTAAAAACTGGTCGATACATCCTAGACACATGCATTAATTTATTTACCTTTTATGACTAAGGTCAAGCTAGTCTGATTATTTTAAATCTGAACAAGGTTGGTGTTGAATTAATTAACCTTCTTTCCTTGTACGCCGATAGATGTTTATGGTGATCAGTTGGCATTCGTTACAAATTTATTTGGAAGATTATGAAATTTAAGTGGCGCAGAAACGATATAATCGCTAAATTAACTTGTGATTTGAAACATTTTTCCTAATAGTTTGCACTCACATTTTATCTATGGCGCATCTAATCATCAGTACTTGGGATGCAGAGATAAAATTTTTCAGAACATGTTGACGGTTTCAAGAAATTGAGCTCTTTTCATGTCTTTTAAATAATCAGCCTAAATAATTATTCTTAAGATTCAATTAACTATCTGTATAAGTTGAAGAATGGGCCAAATTCGTACTCAGATTGTTAATTTACTTAATAGTTATTTAATAAATTTGCATTTTAAGGTGAGCTGTAAATTTTACTAAATTATCTGTTATCTTAAAGCTTCAGCGTTTTGATTGAAGAGCTTTGACTTTAGTGCAAATTTTAATCTAAAACTTGATTTTATTTCAATAATGGCGAAATTAGCAATTCCGACATTTCTTAACCAATGCGGAGCACTTCAATAAGTTGAAATTCGTTAATTTTACAAAAAAAAAAAACGTAACAGTTCATGAAAGACTCATTTTGGAAATTTATGTGATTTTATTCAAGGATCCTTATAATACTCGTATCTCTCTAAAGACTGGTCTCTTGACAACGTTTTCAATTACTCTAAGAAAAAGATTTATTGAAAAACTAATGTTCTTTTTTCCGTAACTGTAATAAAATATCATGGGTAAATATAAAGTAACTTATAAAGTTTGGAAAAAAATTATACTTGAAGATCCACCAACAGTGTGTTCAAATATATTGAATTGAAATTATTAATTAATTCTTTATTTTATAACGGATTTTCCCTTTTTTTTTGTGAGCATATGATCTTGGTTTTACAGGTCAATAGTTCTGTAAACAATTCCCAGCCGCAGTTCAATCAGTGTTAAATTTAACGGTACTTCAGCAAGTGCTTCTTCGCGAGCAAAACCGGCCGTTACTAGTGCTTTTATGTTGTGTTTTCATTTCGTCCCCATCGCTCATAAACGATGGTTTTTACGACACGATCGGAGGAAAAGACAAACAATCTGTACTTCAAGAACGCTTCACGCATTTTGATAATGACAGTCACATGATAGGCATCGCTTTTGGGTGGCAGTAAATTCCCTTTCAATCAGAAACGCTAGTTCATTGTCGCTAATAGGGGTGGGGAATTTTATGTACAGGGAAATGCGCTGGATTTAGTAACATTTGTATTATGCAATGCAACTTCCTTACAAATAACAATTCGATAAATCTGTAGCTTGAGAAGTTTGGTTGATGATATAGTTTTTGAACTATTAACAACCAAACATTTTTTTTTAAAAAAATTATATTAATGATCTACTAAAGAAATATAATTTTTGTCTCTAGAAAAAGTCTCTATGCCGCCATTTTTCAAATGATTTTGATGCTTGGAAGATTCTTAAACAATAGTCAGTGATAACTCATTTGCTGCCCAAAATTATTACAGCATTTGCAATTTGTTGACCAGATCAAAAAGAGTGTTTCTCCAACAATTATAAGAATGCTATTAAATCAGACTAAAAGTTAATCCAGCAAATCCAGTAGGAAAATGTTAGAATGCAAAACTGCTCAGTAAGATAAATTCAGTTTACAAATTATAATATTTATTGGTATTATCTTAACAGCATTAAACAATAAAGTTATAGCAGCGCATTGTAAGATATTCTATTCATATTTCTCTGAGAAATAACGCAGCTTTGAATACATCTTATGAGTAGGCTTCGTTTTGATGCTAAGTAGACCTAAAAAAAAAAAAAAAAACGGCCCAATTGATATAGCAATTCTAAAGTAAACTTGCTACCTGACAGAACAAAGCGAAAGCAATAATCAGAAAGGCTTTCTTCCTATTCAAGTCTTCTGTGGAAAAGAGACAGAATCTTAAATATACGAATAATTATATAATTTTATAATTAATAACTGATTATATAATTCTAAAAATAAATGCCTGATGAAATTTTACAAGATTACCTTAAGAAAAAAAACCTTTTCAACAAATGAATGTTTAGCACATAATTTTTAGCACTGCATATTTAATTCTAATCAGCCATCATCTGAAGAATCAAAAATTTGAGTAAAACATCCTATGAAGACGGAGAATGGCTTTTGTTTCAGTTTTTATATTTTTAAATTATCTGAAGTTCTTCTATCATTCGCTAATCAAGAAGGATTGATTCTGACTAGAGATTACAATACCAGTATTTTGGGCCGTCTGTACAATTTTGTAATATTGGTATTCACAAGTTTAAATACCGTTTTTTCGGTATTTAATAGAAATTAGGAGGAATAGATGTGTTATACCAAAAAAATAAAGAACAGAAGAATCCAAATACTGTGGATATATTGGGTAGTTCAGAAAGTAATTTCGTTTTTCTTTTTTTTGTGTGTGGAAATGAAAGACAGTTTTCGTATAATAAACAAATACTTTATTAAATTATATATTGGCCGTTCTGGTCCAACACCTTTTGCCATCTTTCTGGTAGTAGCATAATTTTGCTGCCAAAAAACTGATCGAGGTGATTTTTGACCTCCTCATTTGAGGTGAAGGTTTTACCGTCTAAAAATTTAGCGAACCAGTTCTGGCACTGGCGTACTGTCAACACACCTTCTCCATACACATCGGTCAATTTCTTTCTGGCTTGAACAGCATTTTTACCCTTTCTCTAGTAAAACAGTAAGATATGTCGAAAATGCTGCTTATCGCTCTCCATATTTAAAAGGGCACCAACCAAAAACTACTGCGTAGAATTAATTGGAATTTTTCACACATAAGCCTTGCTATATGAGCTCTCAAAGCATATAAAAATTATACGGCTTAAATGTGAAGTTGGGCGCAAAAAAAAAAAAATACAATGAAATCCTCTGTCGGGAAAAAACGAAATTACTTTCCGAACAACCCAATAGAAACTTCGGATTCCGACTTTGAAGAGAGTGAGAGTGGCAATGAAGATAATGACAATGTAATTGTTGAAGAAGATATTGTTAATGAGGAGGAAATATTAACCCATCAAGAATTGCTTCCTATAATTTATAAAGTTCGAAAAATTGTTAAGATATTTAAACGTTCCCCTACAAAAAATGCCATATTACAAAAATATATACTAACTGAAAATAAAATAGAATATAAAATATATACTAACTGAAAATAAAAAAGAATACATCTTAATATTAGATTTTAAAACAAGTTGGAACAGTTTACTCCTAATGGTGGAACGATTTTTGAAACTGAGAAATCCAATCCAAAAAGCAATAATCGACTTAAACCTGCAAATTAATTTTTCAGATTGTAAATTCATTCGACTTAATATTCAGAACTGTATCAGCTCTACTTCCAATAAAACTGGCTGTTGAGGCATTATGTTGAATAAATTAGCTGTCAATAAATTAGAATCGCTCTATTCTAATTTATTGACATCTAATGCAACAATAAATTTCCCGTTGCAGTCACTGAAAGAACAGCACACATCACTATCTGAAGAATTATATATCACATTGAAAAATCGCACAGAAGAAAGGCATACCGAATCAGAAAATGTCTGACGGTATTTACATAATTATAATGATTTTAAAAATGAAAATGAAAATGAAGAAAAGAGACTAACCAATTCAAAACTGATCAAGTTTATAGAAAATTTTCTTCAATTTTTTACCCACAAACCTTTCCACATTCAGAAGAATTCGGTACAGTTATCGAAGATTATGACGACACTAATTTCGATAGTGAAAAGAAATTGTCTCTTGAACAAAAATTAGAATTAGCGATAAATAAAAAAATTTCAACAAACCAAAATACAATACAGAAATCAGCTAAATCCAAAACCATCCGACGAGAAATCGATTTATTTGAAGATGAAGGATTTAGAGGTAAATACTTGGAAAAAGTATATCGCGCATTGCTAACAGTAGCGGATACCGAACTAGCGTAGATGCCGAAAGAGCGTTTTCGGTAGCTGGTAATTTTTTCACAAAATTACGTTCCAGGCGTAATGACAATTGCTGCATTATGTCTTTTAAGATCACATCTCAAAAATTTGTAATAGTACCACAGACTGAATAGTGATATTTACACTTTTTTGTGATTTAAATAAATAAGATGTTCCCTTACTTTTTTGTAATTCTTTATATACTGTTATAATTTATAAGTTACAAATTATTTTTTGAGATATTTACACTCTCTAATAAAACAAAAAAACACCTGTGTTTTCTTTCTTTTTCTAAAATTTCTACTACCCCGGTATTAAGATCTAAAAAATACCGAATACTGGTGTTAAACTTTTGGTCCAATATTGCAATCCCTAATTCTGACTTATCTGTTGAATTTTTTAATAACATCCTTATCCCTCCCATTATGTCGACCTTAGATTGCGAGCACCCAGTTCGAGAAGTCAAAAGGGATTGACGAAGACAATTTACTTTGAAAACATTTATTAGCGAACAGAATTATTACCGAACATTTGGATGCGCAATTTCTAAGACGCTGTATTTGGGCAATGTATTAAGGTAATTCATTAACGTTTCTTGAATTAAGGTAATTCATTAACGTTTCTTGAGTTAAGGTAATTCATTAACGCTTCTTGATTTAGTTTCTGTTCACGTCGAAGATATCTACAAATTACTTCAAGAATGTTTTGATTAGAACACGAATTATACCGAAACTATTCATTTCAATCCTGAACACCTGAGCTCTGAACACATTTGTTGGGTTTTAAATATATGTGGATCTCTTCTACTTGATGTCTGAATTTGAAATATATGTTCATGCGAGAATTCAACATTCAGTGCACTCCCGAGAATCCGGTTCGCGACTAACCGGCTTCCGTATTATCGGGCCTAGTTTTCTTTTATCATAATTAAATGAGGAAGGCAAGGTGTCTATTAAGTTATCTATTAAAGATTTTATAAAATCTAAAAACTGTAAGTTTTGTCTTTTATCTTAGGGTTACTTTTTCAAACCTGTGTAATCATTTATCAGTGAAAAACAAAATCAGTTAGAGCCAATTTTCGTAAGAATTAGCCCTACGATTTACGTTAATATTTTGTTTATATTTCCTGTATTTAAGTTGGACATTACAAAATCAGTCCTTCCGCCACACTAAGCTGGATTCTTGGGTGTGTACTGTATATTTCAAAGACATATTTTTTATTTGCAATAATGTCTCGACAAAAGATTTCACACAGAAACATTAATTCATTATTTCTCGCACCTAAAATTACTCTTCTCGTTTTATGTTTCTCACCGAAAACTTAAAGGCTGAAAAAAACCCTTCTCATTATTTGTGATTATTTGTTACTTCTAGAGATTTCAATAAATAATTAATTTTAGGGATTGATTGTGAGAATAAAAAGCTCCCTTTATTTAAATTTAGTTTAGTTTCAAAAAAAAAAAAAAAAAATCTGCGTTCAGATGGAAAATTGTCATAACTAACTTTTCCATAAAAACTGAGTTTTCACACTTTATAGTCTATTCTTTAAGGGTTAAATAATACCATATGTAACGCATGCGGTAATTTAGTTATAATGCAAAACCCCTTAGTTATTTTTTATGTAAGGTGTCACAAAAAATAAAAGTTGTTCCTCTCACGTAAAACTTTTAAAAAGTGACTTATAAAATTTGGCATCTGAGCACATAAATGTACAGTAAAATACAGCTGACTTCTATATACAGTACAATCCCGAATATCCGGCCTAATGTGCCGGAATAAGAAAAAACCCGGATATGCTGGAGTTCCATGAATTCTTTCTTTATCCAGTATTATCAGAAGACAAAGTTTTTATCCAAAACTCACTGCTATGATACGTATTTTCTTACTTCTTATTAAATACTAAGCCGGCCATTTATCTGAATGCGAGCGCAGCTGCTGCCCGGTGAATCATAGAAGCAGTTGCCGGTAACGTGTCGATTTCAATTAGAAGGCTCTGGCAGCTTATATATGTTTATATGCTGCACTGCAGGTTTCAGAATTCATTAGAGAAAAAGTAAGTTAAAGGATGTAAAACTATACACATTTTAACATAAATTTTGTAATGTCCAACTTAAATGCAGGAAACATAAACAAAATATTAACGTAAATCGTAGGGCTAATTCTTACGAAAATTGGCTCTAACTGATTTTGTTTTTCACTGATAAATGATTACACATGTATGAAAAAGTAACCTTAAGATAAGAGAGAAAACTTACAGTTATGGGTTTTGAAAAAGTCTTCAATAGATGACTTAATAGACGCGTTGCCTTCCTCATTTAATTCCGATAAAAGAAAACTGGACCGGATAGTCGCGAATCGAATACTCTGGAATGTACTGTAATTAAAAAATCCTACTTGAATTATTCACATATAAGTAAACATGAGCAAACGAAAGTTAAATCCAAAATAAAAAAATAAATAAAAAATCTGCAGAGAAAATGAGACCTCGAAATATGCATACAAAATAAGCCTCATGATAAAATTATGCAGATTAATTAATGATCAGCGAAAGGGAAAAGATGAAAACTTCCATTGTTTTTGATTTTCCTGGAAAACATTACTGCACAGAGTTTATGGGACATGTATTTAAGCTTTGGAAAATTCATGATATTGAAATTTATGCCGGGTGCGAGATGTCTTTTTCCCCAGCGTTGAATACCTTCCTCTCCCTCATTTCCATTCGTGATTTTTGAATTTCTGAAATAAAGGACATCAGAGAATTTCTTTGTTTTGTTGTTTTGTCTTGGAAGATAAATTAGATGTTTTTATTGTTACAGTTATGATCTAAAGGAAAGAATGGTGTTCACAAAATTCTTATGCGTAAGATTCTTGTTAATTATGGGAAAAAATTTCCCAATAAGTCACTCTTATGTTTGTTATCTTTTAACTTTCGAGATAAAGCTATATGTTTTAAAATTAGATTTTTTTTTGTGTGTGTGTGTGTGTGTGTGCGCGCGTGTGAGATCAAATTATTTTTTGAAACAAAAGTAAATTTATTATTAGAAGCTTAGGAAATACCGCATTTTCTTAAAATTCGGGTTCAAATTATTAAGTTGGCAATTAAGTGATTACGGATTTTGGACAAGAAAGACACTCAAAAGTTTTACTTGAAAATATAACTTTATTAAATTAGGTTCTGACCGCTTTTGTCGATGACTTTTTCTTATCTTTCAGGCAGTGTCATAATTCCACGTTCATAAAACTCATCATGTTGGGAAACAACATGCTGATTTTCCAATTTTGCCGACATTTCTTATAATGCATCGCTCAATTGGATGAGTTGTTGAACGTTTGAATTAATCTTATGGTTTTCTGGTAAAAGCTCAAAATGCAGAATTCCCTTGCAATCCCACCAAACTGACAGCATATTCTTAGTTTTGGTGAAGCCTAGCTTTTGATATTTGATTCTGGTCTGGTTCATTTTTCGAACACGATCTTTTTCAATTAATGTTATTATAAATTATCTACTTTTCCAGCAACCAGTCGTTTTAGAAATTCATTAATTTCGTAGCATTTTAGATGCGAATCGCAGATGATAATGCATTTCGTCAAATGAATTTCTTTAATTTAATTATGAGACAGTAAATTTAGTATCTTAACATAATCAACTATTAAAATTTTGGAATACATGTATGCGAATTTTTGAGCTTCTCTGTAATATCAAGTGTTGTGCTATGATGATTTAAATCAACTATAGCCTTGATATAGCTCCCATTGACTTTAACTGTAAGGGCCAGATCATTACTCGTTTTTGAGTGAAAGATCACCAGAACAAAAGCTGAAAAACTAATTTTGGTATTGCCTTTTTATTTTATTTTAGGCTTTATTCCCATACAAGGCACATAACTTCTTGTATGCTGCTGATACGTTCCTGCATTTTCGGAAATAATAATTACAATAAGATTTGTTCGAAATACTCGTTTTGTTCTTCTATTTTAAATTGGAATAAAGCGGAACTGATCGATGCATTTTTCTTACTGATTACAGGTGGAAATCCAAACAATTGAATAATATAGATTAATTGTTTTGAACACGTTGACAAACTAAAACTATCTATCATAGAATCTTCAATCATTTAGTTGCCAGATCAATAACAATGAAAATAAAACGATTCTATAACACATGTTGAAAAAATAAAATATATGAATAAATGTGCACAACAGTGTATGAAGTTGAAGAAATTTTTTACACATCGTTTTTGAACTGCTTATATAATTAAGGAATTAAATTGCAATTTAATAATTAGCATCTTTTTTTTAAGTTTCTCAGTGGGCTTCACATTTTGGTGACACTTAAACGATATATACAGCTTTCGAAGTATATCTTTATGCTTCAAATACTGATTTGAACTTTCCATTGGACAATCTAGTATAAATAATATTTGAACTATGCTGTAGCAGAGTTTTCCGGGCAAAGCTACCGTGTTCTGTGTCGTAATACAAGTTTCATCAACCACCATGCTATGTTCCCGCATTGTGTGAAAAGACGATTCAGTTCTTAACCAGAGACTTAACTATAACTTTAGTTCCGGTTTGTAGTTACGATTTATATTATTCTATGTTCAGTCTTTTGCAAATGTTTGCTTGTGAAGTGATATTATCATGCAGCATGAATCGGTAAAAACACTCTTCTATTTCAATAGCTTGTGAAATACTTCCATTAGCGATTCTGTTTTTGGTAAACGTATCTCATTTATAAGATGTTTAGAGATTCTATGTATTTCTGTGCCAAAAAAGCCTGCTTCAGAAAATAATTTGGTATAAATATGGATATTTGAAACATTTGATAGAATATATTTTTTGCTGGAGTTTGCAATTGTTGCAAACAAGAGTATAGTGAGTCTGAAAGTGAAGCGAAAATTGCAGTGATCAAATTTCCTAGTGTTGCATTTCCATCGAGGAAGCGTTAAAAAATGATACTTCGTTAAGAGATAAATGCTGGCTTCAGAAACAATTAATGAATGAATTCCCAAGGATTGGATACCGTTCATGAAGAAATTTCCGAGTAATCTCTGAAAGATGAAAACTTGAATAAAAACTTTATTGATTTTAGAAAAATATAAAGTGAATTATATATAAAGTGAAAAATATAAGTGGAATCATTCAGAAGGTGATCTACCGCAAGTGAAGTTGAGATTTCTCGTAATGTATTGCGAAAGTTTAAATTGACAAAATTGAAATTAATGAAATTTATTAATGATTCGAAAATCTCTTCTTTTTTGATCGCAATTCGAGAAATTTAATAGTGATCCGGATATTCTCGATGAGGATAAAATGCATCATTATCTCTTTCAGTTACGTGCTAGGTTTAAAAATGACTTGAGTAGTGAGTAGTCTCCAGCCAATAATAATAACAAAGCTATGAAAAAGCTATCCTGAAAATGAAAAATTCGGGGGAGAAGATATGCTCTTCTAAAATTTATATTGGAGACTTACTCACATTTGTTATTCAAGATGCCTAAAGAAAATTTAAAGTTTTGTTGAGTTTTATGAAGTTTTGAAAAACATGAAATTTATTGGGATTTATTTGCGCTTGAATCACTAGTGAGAGAAAAAAAAAATTCTCTGATTTTTCAGAGGCACTGGAGGAGTTATGTTTACAGGAATCCATTCTAAGAGTCCGAGAAAGATGCAAGAACTTGAATTCATTGTCGAAAGATCAAGGCGGGAACTGTTTTTTTTAATGACTTTCTTCACAAAGATTGTAGATCCGAAGAAATTATCCAGTTGGCTCCTGCTGGATAAAGTGCCCCAAAGAACCGAAATATCAAATCCGTCATGGAGGAGCCATTTTTGGCTACAAATATTGCCGTCATCAACATGAGAGTCGAGGGTCAGGTAAGCACAAATTTGATTTGTTTTAAATTTAAACTTTGGAACTTTGATTGTCTCATTGTTAGAAAGCTACCCTTAAATAGTAGAAGGAGCATATTTAATTAAAAGTTGCGCATGTTTCAAATATTTAAACAAAGAATTTTAAGGTTGTCTTAATAGGATAAAAATGTTAATATGTATGAATTGTAATGAAAAACTCATCACACTTTACAGCGTAATAAAAGTAAAAGATTTAGATTTTTTTAAAAGAAGACCGCTGATGTTGATAAAACATTAGGCTAACCAATTTAGCAACTAATGTATAGTTAATTGCAAATGATAATTTTGAAATTTGGCACTATTGGTAAAGAAACAGCTTTGCATTGTTTGATAGATAATAGGTCTGAGAATTCTTATCTAACTCCAAATCTTATCATAATCCAAAATTTATCAAATGAAATAAAAATCCTTTCTTTCGATGAGCTTGAGTTGAAAAACACAATTTTTAACACAGTGTATATTATCAAAAAGACAATATTTGTTAACCGTAGCTAGAACATTGGGAAAAGATAATGTTATAACTTAATGAAATAACTTGATTTCCATTACAACAATAAAAAGCATCTTTGCCAATCATGACAAATATTTTAAAGTTTTTGTTAAAGTGATGAGTGAAATTAAATTGGCATCATTAAAACAAATCCTTTTCTGAATTTTAAAGCGGTGTAAAAATAATTTTTGTTAGGAAATATTTTAAGAAAATAGCACAGAAAGATGCTTAAATCTTGAGTAGTTTTTGATTTATTGAAATTCTATTTAACTTTTGGAAGTTCGCTGCGATTTCTCTTTAGTTTTGAATGATATACATGTGCTAAATTTTTACAAAATAACGTTTATCTTTATATGTAATGATATTAATAAAAATGTCATGCTACATCGTTTTAAAAGAGTAAGATTATAAATCTGGTGTTGCTGCATTGGTACTTTTAAGCATGGAATTTTAATACGAATTGCCAGTGTTATTTTTATGCTTTGCTTCAAATATTATACTTTTAAGTACGAGCAAATATCTATCGTAATAAAATAGAATGACGCATAGGTGACTGTGTATTGATATTCGACAGGACAGACGGGTGAGCTTGTAGAACATAAAAATGTATTTTGATTATGATATAAAATTATTTTTTGTAATAAAACGTAGTCTATTTTCGTTTTTTACCTAGTTTTTTAAGCTCCTTTCCTTACATCAAAGAAATTTACTTTTTAGATTTTACTATGTTGTTTTGAAAGACTTGATTGTTATCTATGATCTTAAAAGTATATTTTCACTTAATGTTAAATAATCTTTTCTAGAGATGATATCATTCATTTGCCCTTAATAAAATATACATTCGCTTTATAATTAGTTTGATAATGTGTAATAAAAATGTCCTAATTTATAATTATGTTGGCACTGAAAAAAGGTATTCGATCTCTTAATTTTCAGACAGTCATTTGCCTCGCATATTTTTAACAAGTGAATGTAAAGAATACAATCATGAATTCCATTACATTCAACACATGATGCAACCAAATTTATCATAAAGACTAACATAATTCCTTTTTACCTTTTTTATTCTTTATTCTTTTTTTCTTCTGCTGCTGTAAAACTAATTTATTTTCTTGTTTTTTTTGTACCAATTAATGCTTTCACATACCAAAAAGGGACTAAGTTGGAGAATTTAAATTTGGTTGACATAATTAAATTGATACAATTTATAAAAAGGAAAAGTTAGCTGATGGCTAGATTTTAATGTTGTAGAAATAATTTGACAATAAAATGCGGATGCAAAACATAGTCCTTCCTGTAATGAGGGATATCATCCCTTCCTTTTCGCAGGTTTTTAATAGCAGAAAAAAAAAACAGAATTCATCGCGGCACAAAAGAATTTGTTTCAAATTACATCTTGGTAGGGGAGAAGGATATATTGTCTCAAATATAAGAGGCTCCATTTATTATTGGGCCAGGTGGCCTGTAAGTGTAACAATCCCCTTAATGTTAATCTTAAATACTTTTTTTTATTTATAGGCAAATTTTACTAAACTTGTTTATTTAAATGGTCATTTTGCTCCTTTTCCCTATATCTGCACTATTCGAGTGGATTTCTCTCCTCACCCTTCCGTACTGCCCTGCTGGAAAGGATGACTTGATCTTGGAGGAAATATCGCAATAATTATGTCCAATGGTTCTAGATAAGAACCATATTCAAGAAAATATCGCAACTTAACCTCCGAATCCTGAACGATAATCATTTTGTCATAATTTACAGATTCGGGAATCATAATTGTTGCAATCCGAGAGAAAGCATCAGTAAATAAATTAGTAGTAGAACTCGAGCGAATGCGAGTGTTTTGCCATCAAACACAACGAAATCGCATCCTCAACAGAATAACGAAAGAACTTAATCACAGAATATGAAGCCAATAATTCTCTATCATAAATACTGTACTTGCGTTTCGCAGGGTTTAATTTCCTCGAAAAAAATTGGCGTGGATAATTTTTATCTTCGACATGTTGCAAAATTGCATCAAACTCGATTTCTGAATCATCAGTCACAAGTGATTATTTGATCTAATTAGAATATCTTCATATTGTAGCTTTTGTTAAATCAGGTGCTCATGATGTGTCAAAGATTTGAGTTAAATGGCTATTCAATTACAGATGCAATTGTTTTTGCTACATGGTGTGGTGAATAATTGATCCATTTCAACTTGATCCAACATTTAGCGGTTTGATTAGGCCATTAGATTTGATGGCGGTATAAGAAGTTGCAGCTGTTGTTGCTGCAGTCGTAAAATTGTTTTGTTCCAATTATTTGAGAAATTTTTTAATATTAAGGTGACAAAATAACTTGTGTAGTCATAAACTCTCACAAACAAATGGCTTTCTATGAACGTCCCAGACTTTCTTTGATTTTTGTGTAAAAGTCCGACAACCATTGAGGCATCTTTCAAAATGAACGTTTGACGCTTTACGTTGGTAGCTAGTAAGTTCATTGTAATACAAGGTTGGAAGGAGCTCCTAGCATCATGTAGCTCCAGCTTTTACAATTTTTTACATGCAGATGTTTCCCTTGACTTGTCAATTTAAGTGCGATTAGAGTCTTGCCATTTTTTTATCTCATCCTTCAGTAGACAATGTAGACAAACTGCTGCATTTGCCTGCAAGTACCTGAAGCATTTTTAAAAAATCTATTATAAAAAGTTAGCATAGCAAAGAATCAAGCAATTATTCAATAATTTTGTGAAGAGGATATTAAATCCTTTATTTTATCTGGCAAGAGAGAAATATTACTAGACGAAATTCGACATTCAAAAATTTTTTGTTTGTCCTGTCCAAATAGTTTGTCAAAGTTTATTTTAAAGTCAGGATCTTTTAATATTTGAAACCCTTTTCTGAGATCCTATTTATTTTCTTACATCTTCCAAAACTATTTATATATTATACAGATACATAACATTAAAATCAATCAAAACATAAAGTTTCGGAATGAATGCTTGGTGTGTTGTAAATCTTCAAAATCCAATAATTAAAAAGGAATTCCAATCAGTCTTCATAAACTTGCACAGAAATATTTCCAAAGTGTGCAAGGAAAAGTCTTAACTAATTTCACGTCCCACGCAATTTTTCCAAGCTTGATAATTTGCTATTCGAGGGTTGTTTCGGCGGTATTCTTTGTGAGGCTTCTTTTGGGCCTTTTATTATTATTATTATTATTATTATTATTGGAGCTGAATAATTTCAAGACGGGAATGATAAGAACTCTCATAGGAAATGAGTGTCAAATAAACTTATCCTAATTAAATATTTGATCATTTTTTTTTGTTTAGATCTATATTTCTCAAACATTAGATTTTTAATGTACAAATTATGTTCTTAAATGATTTGTGGGAAAACAAAAAGAAAAAATCGATCCACATGATAACTTTCTCTTTTTGCTTTGAAAATGAAATGTCACATAATTGAATTGGTGCGGTCTGTTTTTTTTAGAGCTTTTTCTGGTTATTAATAAATTCTAATGGGGAAAAATTCTCAGATGCATCGAAATACAAATGTCATCATTATTTTCATATAGTCGAATGAACCTATCTTAAATTTCTAAAATAAATGGAACGTGATGAATGAGGCGTGCCATATCATCGAACATAAAATGCATCACAGAACTGTAGCATTCATTTCTACATTTATTTTAAATTATCATTTTTAATCCTTTTTTTTATCAAGACTTTACTCGATAATTGGCTTTATTGAGATTTTGATCACCGGGTATAATTTTTGAATGAGAAGAATAAAGAATAATCGACATAATTATTTCATATTATTTTTCTACCCAGTAATGTTTTTTAAGGTACAATCATACATTTGAAATGAGGAAAGGGGAAAAAAATTTACTTTTGTGAAAAATTAAACATTAATGCAAATGAAGTTAAAGAAATACATAAAATGCAATAGAAATTCCTTATTATTTTGCTGTATATTTTCATTTGTATGACTTCAACATAGTTATTACCGGTCATTTATAGCATCTGACAACGATTTAAAATTTCGAGGCAGGTCCCTATTAGCCCTCAAGCAATCCTGAGGACATGGCAGAGAACAATAAATATCGTACGATTTTTTTTTTTTGATCTTCTATGTACTATAGATAGCGCCAAGAAATTTTTAGTATTTAATGTAAAATAATTTGCAATATTCTTAGTGGTATAGCGAGGATTAATGACAATGAGTTAAATATTTATTCCTCTTTAAATCTCATTTTTCAATCCCTAGCTTTAAAAATTTTAAATAAACAAGCTATTTTCATCGAAATGCCTCTAGATAATTGCGTCCTAGACATCTGTACAATTCCCTTGCTCACCTCTCGCAATACCAATGATTATTTATCCTCTGTACACCACTTGTTATAGTAGCGGGGTAAGGGCAGGGTAAGTGATTCTCGGCTCTTAATATTATTTTTTCACCTACAGTTGTCAGAGTGGCTTAACAAATATAAATGACTGTGGGGACATGGTATATATGACAATCTTCTGCCATATTTGGGTATAAAAAATAACCTATATGGCGGAGGTGTTCATTTCCTTGCTGTTCCCTAATATATAATCCCTCTTTTCTCCCCATATCTAATTCACTTAATGCTTGTAAATTTATTTCGTTCCTAAAGGGATTATTTTTTAATTCAAAAGATTAAAAAATGTTTTATTAAACTTCACTAACTCAAGATTTCCATTTCTATGGAATTTTATTATATGAATTGTCATAGATTCCATCCATCCATTTTGATTAATCAGACACAATTTTTCGAAGGGTAAACGATCATTTTATAAAGAGTTTTATTTGAATGGAAAGCTACTTTTCTTTTTCATTCGATTTTATTGTAAAAAGAATGCGCTCACAAACGTGACTGCACCTCTTTTTCCCCTCGTCTCAACAGTAGTGAGATAACATGAACTTGCCAGTGCCATTTGAATCCACTGATGTTTCTACAGCCTAGACAAATAAATAAAACTGAATGGTATTTACTATAGAAGATGAGCTCAACTCTGCAGAAAGACTTCCTAGTATAAAAAAAAATCATTTTGTAAAAGAAGTATGTTTATTTAGGCGTCCAAATCGTCTGCAAGTACATGACAGTCGTTATGAAATTGCTCGCGATTACAGACTTTGAGGAAAATGACAGCTTGATAATTATATTTTTAAGGCCTAATATCAGAGCTTCGAAATTTAATCAATAGTTTAGAAAGTATATATTTTATAAGTCATTGGCTTACAAGGAAAAGGTCACGATCATGTCATTTTGGCTTGCTTAGCTGATGTTCCTTAAGAAATTAATTTCTTAAAACCGCTTCTGTCGGAAGTCATATATTGTTTCTCTGAACTGTATGAATTTAATTGTTTTATTTTTGGAAATTACAATGTTATTAAGCAATTATCAGTGTTATCAATATTATCAATTAATTCGGTAAAACTGCTTGAGAGAAAAACAGCGGCAATACTTTATCAACATGTATATCACAAGAATAAAAAAAATGCAACTCAAATATTAAAAGTCAAATTATTTGATTAGATATGACTGAATTAGATGATGAAAAGTCGAATTTTGACCAAATTTGACGTCTTAAAATCATTTCATTTTGAACATAAATTATTACTTTAAAGGAGTTATTTATTAATTTTAAAGTACTTTAAAAATGGTAATGTATTATAAATGCTCGACTGTGGTTTGGCAATTGCTTTAAATTATCAACATAATGCCTCTTCTTTGCGTTACCGGCAAACGGTTAAAAAATCCTTCTTTCTTGTTTTTCAAAAAAAAAAAAAAAGTGTGTTGGAATTCTTTTAAATTTGAGTTTGCAGTCAAGTTATATATTCTGAAGAGGGTAATCTAATTTGTGAAGATAACAGGACTATTTTGAATTATCAGGTATTTTAATAAGACAGCTCTAAATCATCCTTCATGCGCTTTTCTTTTTCATCAACAAAAATTTCCTCGGCTCCATTTATAAACAAAAGCTCTTTATCTGCCCACATGCACATAAGAGTAAGAAAAATCAAGCAGAAATTAAGGTCAATAAAAATCAATATTTACATTTATTTTCAAGATTTCAAGAAGATGGTTCAGATTATGATGGTCTTTTTGCTTATTTTTATTTGCTTACTAATATTGAAAAATATAACAGTGACACTTAGTATTACTATATTCATAAAGCCAATACCTATAAATCGACCTTAAAAAATATTTGGAGAATAAAATTTAAGAAGCATTGCTTTAAAATATTTTCGCACGGAATCTATAAAGTATACAGTGTATGTTTTCTGACACATGCATACCTAACGCGGAAAAAAAAATTGTAGAAGCATTTCTAATTCAACATATAAAGTTTCTTATTCTACTGAAACTATTCTTAAATGAGATTCTACCATCTATTTTACTAACTTGGATGAACAAATTAAAAAAAAATCTAAGGGTTCAAAAACTGAATTTAAAATAAATGTTTGAAGCATTTTAAATATTCTTATTATTTTGTTGATTTATTTGCATATGCCCTTTATCTTATTTAGAGGTAATAAAGTTTTTATGAGAGTAATATAATATTTCCCTAAAGCGAAATTTTTTTAAAACCTTGGATTAAAAAAAATGGTTTTAGCGACTGCAGTTTTGTTTGATTATTAGATTGCATCGTATTAATGGGATAATTAAAAAATAAACATTATTTAAGAAACTTGAATCAATTACTATGTAGAAAATTTACGGGAGTAATAAAAAACAGAAAATCAATAAAACAGTTTAAAAGTTAAATTGAAAATGAGTGTTGTAAATAATTTGTTTTCACTTAGCAATTGTAGTAGATACGTATTAGAAGCGACATTTCACCTATACATTGGAACTGCTATTGGAAAAGAGTAATTGGATCACTCGCGCTAGGTTTTCACGCTATTTCCTCATGACGAAGAAATGTCAGATAGTTTTAAATATCCAGTATTATGTGAAAGTTCAGATCAAATGTAATACTTTCTTATATTTAATACTTTTGTATTTCGGCTTTAAAAATTTATCTCGGGACACGTAAATATAATTGGTAGAAATCATCTAAAAGAAAAAAAATGCATTCATTTCGGATTTTACTGAGCCGAAAGCCATTCTTCCAAGTTATAATTAAATTTAGAGCGACTAATTTAAAGCTCAGTTTTGAAATATATTTGTAAAATATTTCTTTTTATCTTGATAAGGTATTAATAATGTTAATTGAAATTTCAAATTGTGTTAGAAGAAAGACATTTAGAAATAAAACTGGTGAATACGGATATACAAAATAAAAACGTTCGTTAACTGTTAATCTAACAACGATTTGTTTCGATATGATTAATCTTGTATTCTAAAAACTTCATGATTGCGCTTGATAATGTAGAGAGAATCAACGACAATAATTGTGAAAAAATCACTATAATAGCCCTTTTAAAATTAGCTTTTAACTTAACACAAATGAATGAAAATATAATGAACAGAAATTTCTACTTTATTTGATTTAAATTTATTAAAAATGGTGTGAGACTATTTAAATTCGAGATCTTATTTCTTTTTTTATTTTTTCTATCTAATTCTAAATTGAATTTATTATTGAAAACGTTTTTACATTCCAAAGAAAGTTATTTAAGCATTTTTTCACAAATAATAAATTTTTCAGAGAAACAAATTCTGCAAAACTCCAGTTATGATGCAATTTCAAGTTTCTCTTATAAATAAATAAATATCAGAAATTATCTCGCACTGTAGTTCAAAACAATTTCAAGCAAAATTCTTTACTATTAATTCTCTGTAAGTATTAAAGGTAAGGACAATAAATAAGAAAATGACAATTTTGTTGAAATTTTAATTTAATCACATTTTAAACATTAAGACTCATAGGGGGATGATAAGGAAACTTAGGGTGAAGGAAAGGAAAAATAAAATGACGAAAACTGGATTTACTTGAATTGAATTTTCGTTCTTGCGATTTACTTAGTGATAAAACCTTTTATTTTATTTCTTGTCCACTTACAAAACGTTTTAGGATCTTTAGACTGCATTAAGGATTTCGAAAAATATCTCGCGATCAATGAAGACGTAAGAATTGTGCATACTAAAATGAAAAGTAAAAGAATATACAATTTTTAACTTCGGCAATGAAATAATCGAATATTTTCGAATTACAGACAATGTCAACATTTTTTCAATAAAAAATTGAAGGAGCCTACAACATTCAAATTAGTAATAAATTTCTGTTATAAACATTTCTATTAGCCAAGTGTCATCATAAATAGATTCCTTTGAAAAATTTCAAGGCGTTGAAAAATACCTTGATAGTATCGATAGTTCGGCAGTATCGATAGCAATTTCATTTCCTAGCATAAATAAATATTTTCCTTCAAGGCTTATTGTAAGAGTGATCCCTTGTCTTTCCTTCTTATGTTACTAATTGTCATATGTATGCTGTGCAACCTTTATGCAGTTATTCAAAGAAGAATATTTTCATAATGTTCATAAGTCGAGTCTACGCATATTGGTTATTTTTATTTTCGAACAAAAATTAAACGAAAAATTCGCACTGCTTATTTTACTTTAGTGCGCCAAGCTTAATATTTACAATTCAAAAATCTTCTATAATCAGTAGATAATATCTACGTTGGTTTATTGAAAATGAAGTTTTTTGTATTTAAATATTTCACAGTTAAATTTTTTCAGATTGGACAGATTTCCTTGTTACGACTACAAATTTAGTTCCAATTTATTTTTATTAAATTTTTTCTTTAGCAACATTATCGTTTGCCGACTAATCTCTTTGATTATGTAATTCGATACATGCTGATTTTAAAGAATTAATCTATACTTATAATAAAACTCAATGTGTGTGTGTGTGTGTGTGTGTGTGTGTGTGTGTGTGTGTGTGTGTAGGCGCTCTACAGGTCAGACCATTCAACCTACAGCTACCAAATGTGGCACGTGTATACCTTGGAGGCCGAGAATGTGCACCTGGGGGGTTATTTTTTCGAATTTTTAATTAGCATTTTATTTATTTAAAAATTAAGCGAAATTTTGGAGTGTTTCTGCTATAACTTCCGAAAGTATTACCGCACAAAAAAGATTTTTACATGAAGTTAAAGATCAAAAATTTATCTTATAAATGATACCAATGTTTTAACCATAAAATAAAATTTCTATTTTTAATGAATTTTTAAATAAATATTTTAACTATTTTTCAACAATTTTTTTCGTACAAAATAAAAATAAAATTTAAGCTGCACGAGCACGTTTCGCATTCATGGGAAAAAATTAGCTTTTTCCAAAGTGTTGCTTTTCCAAGTGTTCCATCACATTGATTAAAGCTCCAATTAAAAATAAATTAAATATTTTTGGAAATGAAATCTGCAAAAATATAATTTTCGGCTCGTGTCTGTAGGAAATGAAACAAATAAGAAGTATTTTTTTTTTCTAAAAAATAAATTCAAGAAAAATTATTTTACGATCTTTTACACTCTCTATATAATTAATCCAATAAATCAGTTTTATTTTAAGGCAAGCTTTGTTTAATATGAACAGGATATCCATTCAAATCAGGGCCACACAGCTAATTTGTAAACCTTTAGTAAGACACAGATCTGCTAAAATGATCTAAATGGAGAATGATTATATTTTATGTAACTTGATTCAATAAATGCTCTAATAAATAACGAATTTTTGATTTTACATAAAGCTTCTGCTGTGGAAATCACGATTAACAAAATGTTCTTGAAACACTAATATTTTAATTATAAAAAGAATTAATTTCCAATCAACTAAATCAATCACTTAAACTGACTGATTTATGAAAATTTGAATATCACTATTCAATAAAAAAAAGGATAATTTTAGATTTTCCATCGATCGTTTCAAAGAAAATACGCCAATCAGCGCGCAGGTTTCTCAAGATTAATTGGCCTAAGATTATGAAAATTTTGAGTTTTTCTAAATTTTTAACATTCAAAACTTCATAAATAAGTCTTAGTCGATTGTGGAAAATAGAAACATTCATTCATTTATTTAAAATTTGGTATGTCCAGAATATCTCTCAGAATATGATACCTTACTGCATTAAATTTATACTTCATAATTTTTGAAATATATTTATAGGCCGGAACAAAATATTATTATTGATTTCATTTCAATTCTTTTGAAAGCAAAACTAAAAACTGAATTTTATGCTGAATCTGAGAAATTTTTGTTGAATTATTCTTTGAGATATTACATAAATTATGAAAAATATTTTGTAGTACACATAAGACTTAAATACCGAGCGATTCTGTTTGTAATACTCATATTCAATAATAATAATAATAATAAATAAATAACAATAAAGATGATAAATAAAATAAAACGCTTGGTTTTATTAAAAAATATCTTTATATTAATTGCAATTTCACCATTTCCACTTTAAATTAAAGTTGAAGTTTTACCGGAAATGACAACAAATTAGCAAAATATATATAGTAAATTGAACGAAACGATCTAAACAACAGTATATGGTATGACTATCAAAATGTGAAGATTAAAAATGTTTTGTTTTAGAATCTATTAAGAGACCAGTTACTTAAAATATTTAATTGAAAATTGTAGCGAGCGGTAATACTGGCGAACCGGCTGGTCGCCAAAGGCGGCTAGTATATAATAATAGTAATAAAAAAAATTTGCTCATCTATCTAAAAATAACCTGCTTTTGAATCTATGAGTAAGTCGATTTTGACTACTACTCATATAATACAGAATCGAAATTTTTTTCCGAGCAACAAAGACACTTTTGCGGATCTCATAGAGACGACAACTTTTTCTTTCCGTAATAAAATTATTTTAAATGTCAGTAAATATTGGTATGAATCATAAATTTATGTTCGATTATTCCTTCGAATTTTGCCTATTGAGAGCAGAAATGCCACTCCACATCTTCTCACTCCCCCCTTCACCACGTATCTGGTAGTAATATGAACTATAAAAGTAGATTTATTACTTGCTATGTTATGTTTTATTGTATAAAATGTTGGAACGTTTAAACGAACATTGTATGGAGCATTTAATTTAACAGTATTTACTTGCAATTTTCTTTATTCCATTTAGTTTTAAAAGCAAACTAAACGATTTCTTTTCGTACTTGAGATGTTTAGTTTCTGGAAGTTTAATTTTCTTAGATGCTAAATAGTATAGAACGTAAAGGCTTGTTTATTTTATATGTGTACAACAGGAATTATTTCAGTGTATGTTCTTTTGCCATTACATGATTTTATGAGTTAATTGCATAATGACGAAAAAAAAAGCTTCCTTTTTTGTTTTAAATAGACTTTAAAAACTAAAATACAAAGGAAATTGAGTCATGTATTTGGAAATAATATTCCCTTGAGCTGCCTGCAGAAACTGCGAATTTCTTCTCTGAAAAGGCAACATTTAAATAATCTAAAATAAATCCTTTGAAGCAGTATTTAATGTTACGACTTGATGAGAATTTAATTAGTAAATTAAATACCGCAACTGTGTAACTGGATAAATGAGAGATAACCGAGTTAAAAATCAACTTGTTGCTTTCATGCATTTATCAAATAAAATTATCCATTATCGAATTCTGATCATCTTATGCTATTCGAATTCAAATTTGTCGCACTGGTAGTTGTTTATGAAATAATAAAGATATTGAGTTTATGTACCGAATTAATGGAAACTAAAATTTTCCTTTGATAATGTAATTTTGGGAGGCACTCAAATTTTAAATGACCAGCTTTAATATATTTGTCTTTGACCTTACATGTCGATATAGGCAGGTTTCGGCCGATAACTTCTACTGAATGTAGGGTCATTGGGGGTAATTGGGAAGGTGATTATAGTATACTGAAGAATTAGTGACCAGGGAACTGCCCGCGTTTTACTATGAAATTTTCTAACATCTATTTAATTTATGTAACCGTAGTCAAAACAAGAAACTAAAAGTTTCCCAAGTTCATTCTCTACACCAATTATTTGCTTGGTAAGTTGCATTATTTTTAAAATTTTATATGCATTTCTTGGATTTATGAGATATAATGGTTACGAATAAGATTAAATTTACATTTTTAGGCTTTCTGTGAAACAGAATAGGTTTCAATTAACATTGACAATTTTCATCATATGGTTATTAGGAACAAGCTTTTCATGTAATAGAAATCAATATTTTCCAATCATTTTGAATAACTCATTATATAATAAGAAGTGATATCAAAAGTAGGAACGAGGTAGTGCTGTGTTCCGCCAAAAATGTTAAGAATTAATTATTTTGTGCTATATTATTTTGTGCTAAATTATTATTAAAGAATCTGCCATGTATTTTACTCGCATGTACTTTTTCACGTGTGGAAATTGATTATTAACCATGATTTTATGCTGATCGATTTCGAGTATAGAAGAAAAAAATAACATCAAGGAAGAATTGAAACGTAATGTTGAAAGAGGAATCTGAAGTTGCTGATTTTGACTCTTTTTAATAACGAAGGAAGTGGAGATGGAGAAAGTAACATCTCAAATCATCCACGGTTGATTTTTCAACGAATTCATGTTTTGATCGATCCGAATGAATGACCATTATTTATTCGTCTGATGGATTGATGGAGTTGATTGCGGTTAAATAGATGTGACAGATTTGAAGTTTTACTAAATCAAAATTTGTTTTATTGGTTAGTGCTATTTGCCATGGCCGGAAGTCAGATTCTGCTGCCGAGTAGACTTTTTCAGGCAACATAAAAGTAGAGATGAAAACTTATCATTATACTTGAAATGGTAACTTTATTTTCTATTATTAACTTAACTATTTGTTCATAATCATTTTACAGTTTCTAAATTTTATATATTTTCTTTTAGTCTCATAATATTCAACCATATCTGCTTTTATAAAGATTCATTTCGCCATTTTCCCCGACAAAATTGAAGACAGAATAGTTATAAATTACTTCAAATTGAAAGTACTAAATAGTTATAATAGTCTATATGCGAAAATATTTTTGTTGAAAAAAATATTTTATATAAATTTTATTTCATAGATTGTTATACAAAATGGAATCACTTGATGAATTTTGAGATCCCCAAATCTTTGACAGCTTATGATTTAAAAGATATAAGCATATATAACTAATATCTTCTAAATTTGTAGGATTTCATATAAATTTTTAAAAATACTAAATTACACAAATTCTAATGGTTACTTAATCTTTCCTAATTTTATTTTGTCTTGCATACTTATTTGCCATACGGGACATTTTATCTGTATAAAAATGGGATGAGTATTTTCTGACATATATAATACGGTTATGTAGAAAACTCATTTTTTTTCCTTTGGGAAGGCAGAGGAAGATAAAGATAGATGAATTTGGTTGATTAAACAGAAAAAAATAGGGTAAATTTTTTAATGAAATTCCATAATTATTTAATTATTGAATGTGAAATTTAGTTTTGGGAATATAATTTTCTATTCAAGCAAATTAAATTAATAACCATGAACAAAACCTAAGACAGAAAGCCGCAACAAAGAATAATCATTCATATGTTTTTAGGAATTTAAAAAATGAGTTTAAAAATATATATCTAAAGGTTACCAATATTTTTATGGTATCTTTCATTGTCGGGATCAATATTTCATCAAGGTTTGCTCTGCATTCATTTTTAAGGACAAATAAAATTGGTTCATTAATAAGAAATGGGTTGAAATGAAAAAAGAAAAAAAAATGATAAACACGTAAATTTTTGCTTACTTTTACCATCAGTAGCAATTCTGGATGTCACAATCCCATGAAAAATTTTCATGACTGATGATTCATCCTTCTAAAGAATGATATTTCGAAATATATTTAATCCAGTCTTATATTTATTCGGTATTTCTCAGTTTAGAGGGACAAAAAATAAATAAAATGTCGGGTATTCGCTTGTGACAGATAAAAACTGATAATAGGGTAAATATTAAGAGTCTGGGCAATTTATTCAAATATGATCGTATTTTACCAAAAAAAAATAATTAGAATGAGCTATTTTTAATATTTAAGTTAAATTTTTTTTGCAAGTGTAAAAAAGTAAAAGAGGTTCGCTTTTATTGTAGAAACAAAAAGAAATAATTTTTTCTAAAAATATTTGAAAGCAGACGATATACAATGTCCCATGAGATGGAATCACAATTTTTACTGTCATTATTCGCTCAGTTGTATGAAAGAAGTCTACGTTTTTAAAAAGTAAAACTTTATTTCCATTAGTGAAATTTCTGTAATGGGGCTGAATCGATAAAACAAGGCGGAATCCATTAACCCAGCAATAATTTCAGTTTGACGTCGCAAAAAACTCTAGGTTAAGTCTCGGTTAGTGCACCAGACGGAGTGAGAAAGAATTTGCTGTCGCTTGGCACGCGTCCATCATCTAAATCATGCGAGTCAGACGTACCTAAATGCTTCGCACAGTTCACAATAGTCGCCTATGACGGAGATGTTTGTTTATCTATGCTAGATACTGTCTTTTGAAAAGAGACTTTAATTATCATAGAATGGAAATGATTTCATTCTAGATTAATTCGGAAGGGAGTCAACAGTAGCTAATAAATGGCATATGATCTACGAGTTAATCTTCGACGGAAAAAAACTATTATAGCAAATGAAGCGCTAGACAAATGTAGAATGGCATGCAATTTACAAATGTAAAATTATTACTTTAAGAACTATGGACAATTAGACTTATTTTTATTTGCACATAGTACAGGAATACGCGGAAATTGATTCCAAAAACTGTAATTTTTTGCATTATATTGTCAAATACAAAGGAAATACAGAAATTCACGTACAGCGGAAATGTAGTTTATATGGTTTACTTTCAAACTGCAGTACAAAGCAGGTTATGAATTACATACATATTATTCTTGCGACATTTGTCAATTATTCTGTCGATAGATACCTAAAGATAGCATTTAAAGGAAACATTAGATTTCTTTGATCTGCTGAAACGCGTTCTTAATTTTGAGGAAAGTTCCCATCTTCATTCTGCAACGTCCTCATCGAAAGTCATATGGCATCGGACTTAAAGGAGACTTGATTTATTCGTTGGCAAAGGTTGGATTATTGTATACTCCAACCCATTGTTCTTCAGATAAAGACTTTGCAGAGACTCGGCCAGCTATGTATAGTTTATGCGTGAAAAAGTAAAAGTGCAATGAAAAATGCCGACGATGAATGAATTTTGGCTTGGACCCAATTTCTTTTTTAAAAGAATCGAACGACAGAGAACATAGCGTATAAACTACTCCCCTATAGTAATACGGATGCTGATGCTGATGATTACATTGGGCGATGAATGGATTACAACCAGCGAGAGAAAAGTTTCTGCTAAAAGAAAATTTTAGTGATTTTTAGATCAGAATGATTATTAGATGCTAGTTTATACATTTTCAGAGTATTTGAGTGGAAGATATTGCGTACCTGAGGCTGTGCTCTAAAGGTGGAGTTATGCACATGTTTATGTTAATAGGCACTATATGTAAAATTCAAATGAAAACCTTAAGGATGAAAAACTGCAGAGCTAAAAAATCTAGGCATTGAAATCTAAAACTGTGGCTGAACGCTATTATTTAATTTCGCTGCTAAAACTGTACCTTAAAACAACCAAACTCACCCTACATTACTATGAATTCACCCCCATCCCCAGTCTCAATGCTTTAAAGTTGGGTGGTATATTTTTTGTACCACCATTCTATTGAGTCCTCAGTGGCTTAATGGTATATCGTTTCTGTAGAAGTACACTGTTTACAGCTAACTGAAAGGTTTCTGTTATAGGACAAAAAATTAAAATTAATCAAATTTTAGCCTTGCATAGTAAAAAAAATAAAGCAAAATTAATATGTAAATGACTTGATTATTCATGGACAAAAATGTTCAGTTACTGGCGCAGTGTGTTGAAACGAAATGGTCTAATTACGACTATTAACTGTAGAAGCTTGTAAGAGAAGGGAAAATATTTTTTAAACCAATGGAAACTTGATATAAGTCGATGTAACGTTTCTATTTATGATATTGATTTCTGATGGGTGCGTCCAACAGGAATTATATTGTTATCTACTCTTAGCCGAACAACATCCGATTTTCTGCGGAGGACTTTTATAATCATCTATTCGACTTCCGAGAATTGCTTCCGCTTTTGAAAGATAGATTCCATTGTCCATGGGAGAGAAAATTCCTCCGTTCTTTTTTCTTTTAACTGAATGAGTGTTATTTTTACTGACGCTTTCTTTGTGGATGATCTGTTGTTCAGCCAAGACACGAAAAAAAAAATCAACACGATTTGGAAGATCGCTTTGAAAAGTTTCATCCTGCAAGGCCAAGTTTTTAATGCTCAAAAATTTACAAATCGGTCAAATTTGAATCCAAAAATTTGTACGCAGTTTTGCTTCTCAGATAAATTTTTCCTTGCTAAAGTTGAAGTAAGATAAATTACATATTGATATATACATTCTGAGTTTTAAGAATTCAGCTAATATTTCCAAATCATTCATTCTATCACATTCATTATCGTGATTGCCTTAAGTCAAGATAGAAAAAAAAAATGAAGAAATTTTTGTAATGAGAGAAAATCGCCATTGACAAGCATCTTTTATTTTCGAAATATATTTAATTATAAGAGAAATAACTAACGCTGCACCCAAATGCATTTAAAAGGATTATTTAATTCTTCGATAACCATATTAGATTGTGTTATTGTTCCTACTCAACAAACAAATAGCTTTTGAAGATGCTGCAGTTAAAAACGAAGGCAACTTTCATATAACTGGGTCTTAAATGTTACGTGAAAAACTCGTGAATCTGGTTTGCGTTCTCTAAACATAGATAAGTATACGATTCGAACACATCTTTCTCCAATTAATTTTTAAAAATATCTGAAAATATTCATAAAAAGAGCAATAATTATCTTTTTGTTTCTAAAATTTTAGAATCTAAATGAATTCGCAAATAGCATTGTCAGGCATTTCTTAGTTTTTATAATGCGACAGTTTTAGAACGATATGTATTTCTTAATTTTGACCGACTAGTTTATCATGGAATGATGTGCAAGTGATATCAGATCAGCATCGAAAGTCAGAACAGTACTTTGAAGAATATGAATGGCTGCTATTAATTCATTCTACTTTATGTATTTATTGTTACCTTGCTACTTATTTATTCATTCTAAAATTCTGTCTTCTGTTCTGCATATAAGAAGGAAGTGTTTGTTTATTCAGTTGTTCGGAACGTTTGGCAGTTAAATGTTTACTCAAAAAATTGCCTTAAACTTTGAAGACAAGGATAGAATCTTCAACAGCTGAAGTTCGAGTACGATGCTGTCTTCTTCATTTTTAAGTTTCTACTGTTTTATGCAACGAAGCCATGATATTATTGTTGAAACTCATTGTTTAATGTATTTCCGGCATTTCACCTTTAGTTTTCAAAAGAAATGCCTTAACATTTATGAATCTACACTGTTGTTCTTATTCTAAACTAGATAAGACTGAAATATTCTTCAAATCACTGTTTTATAATACTAGGTATTTATTCTAATAATGGACTGACGAACTCGGAAAGTTGTTAGCTGACATGAAGAGAAACATGTATAATGGCTCGTTTGCATATTGTCCCCTCGAGATGCGGAATCATCACGACTCAAGGAGGTGGTCTGGAAGAGCAGGAGCCGTTATTTGGCCTCTACGTTCTTCGAATCTTAATCAGTGACACTTTTTTTTTCCTCCTATGGATTACCTTAAATCATTCGTTTATAGGAAGCCTATGGACGAAAGGAGAATCTCATTTTACGAACTGCAGTTATTACAGCAGACATCAAAAGTATGCCTGCATCTTCGAGGGCGTCCAGAAATCGTTTTCACGCCGTTGTCGACTGTCTGTGCGATGATGTCAACAGCTGCCATTTCTAAAAAGTCTTATAATAATTAATGAATAGATCTTTTTGTAGTTATTAGTGTATTTTTTGTCGTTTCATAGTGATGTTGAAGCCTGCGGATCCCCCCCCCCTTTTCTTTCTTTCGTTCTTCCTTTCTTTTTCAATTCTCATCCTCTCAGCTTTTTTTTTTAATTTCTAGATACAATGTTCCATTGCAATTTTTGTCCCTTTTCATGTCTACGAAAAAATCTGAGTTTATCGATCCATTAACAGAACGCTCTGTAAATGACGAACATTTAAGCACTATTTAAAAGACTGTTTTAGTAACTGAGCTATCTATTACAAAAATAATCTTTTAAAGATTTTTTTAAAATTTTATTTGACTTGTACAGAAAAAAAATTTCGAATTACATTTACGAATTTTATAATAAATCTTTTGTTATGTCTCATTACAATAGAGGAATACTAATTAATTTACGTGGTACATTTATCGTTAAGCGCACATTTTATTGAACGGACAAATTTTACTTTAAAATAATGCTTATTTAAAACGAATTTAGGATTTTTCATCACAGGTATATAAATTTGTAGTCAGCCTAACAATTAGCAAAATCTTCAAGACATATTATTTTCGCTTAGTAGCAAAATAACTATGATTCAAATTTCATAACTAAAAAAATTCGCCCTGCTTTTAAATCAGGTCAAATTTTTAAGCTCGGATTCTAATTGTGAAAAAGGGTATAGTTGCTAGTTTACTCAATATTAAACTTTTGAAATAGCGAAAAAATATTGCAATAACTTTTAATCTCAGATAAATACCAAGAAATTTTTTTTTTCTTTTCTTTTTGTTTCTCCTTAGGCACGAAGCAAAATTTGTTTCTTTTAAAACCAGTTTCAAGTTTTATATCTCAAGTATCATATATTGTGCCAACACAATATGCCATTTAGTAAATGAGCAATTTTATCGAAAGATTGCCTACTTATCGTCAAGTAACATTTTATCTCAAGCACTACTATCATTTCTTTCAAGAGCGGAAAACTTAACATTCAGAAAATGCTCTTTCAATGGCCGAATGAAATCTCGTCGATTTTTTTTATTTCCCTTTTTTTAATTGTAAGTTAAACAATAGTCGTCATAAAATGCTTACTGAAACTTTTTTCTTTACACTTTCAGAGTCACAATTTTTTTTGGTCTCATTTTCGAATATAGATGAAACGTAGTTGAGATTTAATAGAAACACGGCAATAAAAATCTATATTTGCAAATTTTCTAACTATCGACTTCAATTCAGAAACCGTTTGGGTTTGAAAGAAAAATCTACAAGCAGAATTCAAAATCAGTTATATAAGGTCTAAAAATGTTATTCACAGTTTTATAAGTTCTAAAAATGGAACACTAAGTAGAGGTTGAGGTCCTTAGAGGTTTTTGTTTTAAAATGCTAAAAAATAGATTTTGTGGATTCAAATCACATATATTTTACCATAATACTTTCACATTTTTCATCATATAAAAGTTAAAATTATTTGTATTTCATTGAATGCTTTAGGAAAAATATAGGATGTTAACACATACTCTTTAAAATTAAAAAAAAAAAAAATATCTGCGAAAGCAATCGATGAAATATGTTAAGTCGGCTTTGTTGTCATCAAAGTTTGTGACCATGTTGCGTGTGAATGTAATGTACTTTTTTGATGAAAGAGAAGTTGTTGGATAAGGAAAGGCAAAATATGCTGTGTGTTTTATTGAAACGAAATCGGATAAGCATAGCGAAAGTATATAAATAAATGTTGGAAACATCCTACTTCAAGTTATGGCACATGAAATTTATGGAGACAGGAAAAATATTCAAGAAAGGAGTGGCCTGCAACCATGAAACAAACAATAAAAAATAACCCTGCCTTTATATGTTTCTGCACCAAATTGCGCCTCTATAGGGGCATTTAAATTATTGAAAAAATATTTATTTCTTAAAATTGTAATTTCCAAAAATTTATCTTTTCATCTGTTTTTTTAAATAAAATTTTAAAGTTGTAAAGAGATTTTGTGGACGTATAATAATTATATAGCCTTTTCATATATTTTAAATATAAAATGTAATCTAATTTAAGAAAAATCTATTGATGTAAGTTTTATATATAATTATTTAATGAAGTATATGACAGGATAAAGAATTACCATAAGGTACCGTGGAAAGTTTGTCAAATCATCGAAATGCTAATAGACTTGTTTGTTTCTCAAATCCCGGGCACAATAAATAATGCAAGTACTTTTAATTCAAGATGTTATTTATTTATGTTACAAGCCACTCAATATTTTTCTTTAAAGTTCCGGATAATTATTCTAGAATATTACTTAATTTTTAAATTCTGAACCTCGCAGGTTGTGAACTCTTTCCCTATTCCCTCACGTTACTTCGAGCTGATAAATCGATTTTATTGCTTAATTGTAAAAGATAATAAGCAGAAGATGCATTTCAAATTAGCACTTGTGAATGCATTAATAAGAAATAAATTTCACTGACAGCTTTTGATTACAAAATTGATGATTTTTAAGAATAAACAGAATAAGATAGCATTAATCCTTCAAATTCACTTATAATCAATTTCATTACTTGATATATTTCTGAACGGTTTTACTAATTTTTTTGCTCTATATGGAATGTAGAGAAATATATAGATTTTATTTCATCCTCAAGGTCGAAAATGTTCATATAGAGGCTCAATTTATATTCCAACTGGTGAATATCTATTCAACATAGTTTTTGCCTGTAATTAGAAATAATCTGTATCACAAGTTTCAAATGACGCATTCCTGTTTTTTCTATATTATGAAATAATATTATAACAGTAATTCTTATTGTAATAGGTTTCAATGATATTTTGATGCATACACATTGTTATAACTAAGTCAGTGTTTTCGATTTCTTTTACAAAGAAGTGGTCAAATTACTTCAAAAAACAATTCAATATTATTTACTCAAACAATTCTTAATTTTTTTTAATAAGTAATTTGTTCCGAGTAACTATTTAAGTGTGAGAGAAATTTTATATAAAAAGAGAATAACGATGAATTGAAAGTCTTAATCTTTATAAATTTGTTGAATGATTTTCAACGCATAACCTACAACTTACACAATATAAGCTTTTTATTAATTTCCTTTTCATTTAGGATTTTAAAATTACTCAAAACAATAATAAGATAACAATAACAAATTTATTCTTAAAAAGTTGAATGTTCAAGTTTATCAGTGTATTATCTTCAGAAGTGTATCAGTGTATCCTTTTTTTTTAACATGTAGCTCTCTATTTGTGATAACATCCAGAAATATAAAATACTTAGCAAAGTTGCAGATTAAGCCCCAAACATTGGTCTTATTTCGCTAATTTTTTATTTCATACGAAAATTCTGGACTCGTACCCACGTCACTAATGCTTACAATTTTCGAGAAATATTGCAAAATAAAAATTTGCAAGCCCCAACAACTGGATAACTTTTGAAATTTTGCAAAGCTTAGCTAAAGAATCAGAATTTTGTACGCTTATTTTTTATATATAATTTGAATTGTTACATTCTTTTATTCAGATGAGATGCATATCATCACAGTTGGTTCACATGACTAAATGAGTCTTGGTAATAATGTAGTCGATATTAGTTGGTGTCACCGGTTGGTATTTTATTTAAAACGTGTATGTAATGCTCAAGATCCTATTAGTGTTTTGATTAAGTAAAAATAAATACATTCAAATAAAAAACGATAGTTCGAATGTATTTATTATGGTTTTAATCAACTCTTTTATGCATTTTCTATTTAATAATGGACACTTTTAAAATAAAATCATAGGTTCGGAATTCGATCAATGGGAGTACAGTGCTTGGTGATAATCGCCTGAGTGCGATTAAAAATCCCAAGTACCATGGAACCTTACGAAAATCAAGAAACACTTTCTACCTAACTTTTTTGAAAAGGAGATATCTCACTTCTCTCATTTATCAATATTTTCTTCTCTATTCCATTATTAAATAGAAATAATGGAACTGTCTCTGTGTCCTTCTTCTAGACAGAACTTGAAATAATGCACCTCTCTCGCTAAATGTTCTTAAATACAAATAGTTTTTGAAGCTAAAAAGGAATATGTAAAATTCTGATTCGAAACAGAATATTAACTGGTTATGACGAAATATTTTAATGCAAAACGAATTGAACATAATTTAATTACCCGGTTAACAGGTTAAAGTTTGGATTTTTTTTTATCATATTTTATCGCGTGATTCAAGAAATGTGCATATTGTGGTGTTTCCTATAAAAGATGTTCTCAAAGATAAATTTTGGGGGAGTGGTACAATCATTGCATCGATTTCCGATGGCTGAAAAAATATTGTCATTATAGACATATAAATGAAATGTTTTACAATGTTAGAATATTTGTTTTCTCTCTTCTATTTTATTTATCATTATTAAGTGACTAAATACACGCCTGAATACTAAATTTAACTAAAGACATATTATGTAAAAGGTGCAATTTCCTTGTATAATGCCATAAAATATTTTAGAACTGTTTCAACTCAAAAATTTATCCTTTCTTTGCAAATCCTTATCATTGACTTGCAAGCATAAAAAACCAATCAACAAAGCACTTAATGTTGCACTTAATTAAAATTAAATATCTTCGAAGTTCATTTTGATATTCTGTTTAAGATTTCTTTATTAAGTGCCAATAAAGCAAAAGCCTTGAAACTTTGCGAGTGGAATTACTTAATTTAATTTGAAGACATTCAACTAAATACTGTTCTAGAATATTTGACAAATAAAAAAAAACGTCAAGAATTACAGATTATTAAGATCTTAAAGAAACTTCCCTTGAAATTTTGAAAGTTTTTTTTCTTAAGAATTCAATTAGTTATAAATCCCGTTTTTCAAGGTATATTTAAAATTATTCTCGGGTACCATTCTAGATGGTAACGTTTCTTGATTTCGAGAGTTATCAGAAATAATTAATTTTTCGGAACTTATTTAATTATATTTTGATCTCAAACTGCTGAAACGAGCACTTACAGATATTAAACGGTATGCACCTAAGTACCTTTACAAGTACCAGGGATAAGAATAGCAGACGTTTTCCCTGCACATTAAGGAACGTATTTGTTGAATTGTTTGACAGTAATCAGGACAAATTTTATCGGTTGAATATAAAACAAGCAGAAGTTGCAATGCAATGGACAAGTAGAGAGGCAAATATTCTTTTGCTGTTCCAGCAAAAATCCATCTTATACATAATTACTGTCAATCAAATGTACATCAACCTGTTAATAAATAGAGCAGGGCTTCTGAGATATCGATCGTGAAGTTACAGTCGATCAATGGCGAGGAATGACAATTTTCTGTTTGTTTAATCCGATGGGCAAAAATGGAGGATTTTTTCTGGTTGATAGATTTTTCTGGTTGAGTTTTTTTTCCCCGTTGGACATGAATTTTACAAGTAGTAAATTCTTTTGTTGGCCCTAACTAGGAATTAACTTCCGCCATCTGTCTATCATTCTAATAAAAACTAGATTCAAAATAAAAAAAAGAGGAGAACATTTTTTGTTAGAAGTAAATCATAAATATATTTTCCTGATAAACTTTACATTAGCTAGCAGAAGAAATTATGTGGCCGTTTTTATACCTTTTCTTGTCTATGGTTGCACAACTGCTATTATACTGTTATGAATGTAATTGCACTTACTAACAAAATAAGTCTCCAAAAAATCACACTTGAAAGTATGAAAAAGTAACAAGATTTACTTTTCACTAAAAAAAAATAGAAACATTGTAGTGAAAATCAATACGGTAAAGTTTATTTTTTAAATCTTAATAAATGGTATTAAAAACACAATGGTATTATTTGGTAATGTCGTTTATAATCCTACTCAAAACGTTTTAATAAAGTTTTTTCTCATTTAAATAGAACATAAAGCAATATTTAGATCTAAAAATATGACAATTTATGAGAAATATTAAATATAAATTTGTTTCCTTATCATCTGAATTCGCTTTTGACTTACCATATTGAAAAAAAAAAAATGGACACTGGATATTTCAAAACTTAATTTTTTTATTACAGCCAGTCACCCTGTTACCACAGAACTAAGCCGTATAAACAGGAGATATTTCTTAACCATTTGGTAATTATTGTGGTATTAATATGTACACGTTTTTACACTGAAAAAGATGTTTCTTTCAATAGAAATGTGAAATAATGGTATATGTATTTTATCATATTCTTATCCTCTCTAACATAAAAATAAATCAGCCTAAAAAGTGTTTGAGATAAAAAACAAAAAACAAATATATAATCTTATAGAATGTAGAAGAACATATAATAAGCAACAATATGTGTTTTTATTGATAAGAAAAATGATGTAACATATATAATCAAGGTAATTATATAATATGGCTCCATAAAATGAATTATAGAACTGTATTTATGATTTACAGCCTGATGTGTGTAATAAAAAATATGAATTTTTATAAAAATAAAAATAGTTATATTATTCTTGCATAATTTTTACCACTTTTTTTTGCAAAAAGTGCAGATTAAAGGCTAAATAATTTCTTTTGGTAGAGGAGGAAATAATTTCATAAGCTCTGAATTCAAATATGCACGTTAAATAAAATGTTTAATAATTAATAAGAATTATTAATTATTAATTACTTAAATTATTATTACTATTACTTAAATGCAGTACAAAACAGTGAAACAGACATTTTATTTCAACATACTCGTAGCATTAGATGAAGTTTAGTTATATAACAGCTGATTTTCAGAGCATTATTTGTGAATCATTACAGCTCTTTCAAAAATCGTGAAATGTTAAGGCATTGATATTGTTTTTACATACGATAGATATTTCAATCTTTGTTATGATAATATCTCTTTGAATTAAACCAAATATTCTGGCTTCTATAAAAAAAAAAGTAAACGACGCTGTGTAATCGCTATGGAGAAGCTTTAGAAATTTTTGTAAATTAAAAACAAACAAACAATCTAGCTCAAAAATACAATTCATAACTAGAATATTTAGTGTAATAAATAAATTTATTTGCATGCTTTCATACAATCAAATTCTGTCGTAGAAATTTCTACGTCAAATTCTGGTCTGCAAGATTCTTTTCTTTCAGCTTTTCGTCTGGATTGGTTAATTAAATACTTTTATTTAACATGATTTGTTTCCTGATTGGGAAGATGGCATTTTGCAATATATTTTTTGCTCACTTCCCTATGTGATAGAATTTTGAAATTTCGTATGCTTGCGTGTTCTCAATAACAGTGCAATATTTAAAATATTTTCAGTGCATAATTCTTAGTGAATCAGTTAATTAAATTTTGTTTCCATATTAAAACGTCACCTTATACTGAATTTACAAAACAATTGCTTTCAAGATTCCAGTATATTCATTACATTGAAATAAAGGCTAAAAGTAGAAAAAATCAATATTTTAGTACACAAATGTGTTTTTAAAATACGTTTCTATCAATTATCAGTAAGGCCAATCCAGGTTATGTATTCGTTTGTGATATTTTGTACCTTCCTGGCAATGTCAAATTCTGTTCACTTACTGCGCGTCAACTGTGTTGCGTAACATTTCAAAATCCAAAGATCGCGCCAGCTGATGCTTTCTAAATAGATCAGCCGGAGAGAAACGTCAAACATAGCGTTTGTCATTTTACTTCAGACTTTTGTTTCTTCTTTTTTTTCCCTTCTTGCTCGTCGATAAGGAAACTTGCAGCATTTTGCGCCCAGGAAAGGAAGATGATTTCTATATAATCAACAGAAAATTAATGCAATGCAATTTTCTACCAGAATACGTAAATCTCCGGCATAACAAAAGTCCTTACACTTACCAGATGTCATCTTTACATTTGGGTAATCAGCGACGGACTCTTTTTCTTTTTTCTTAATTATAAATTATCCGAACATGTTTTGAGATGTTAGAGATTGGACAAGAAAGGTCCAGTATTTATGCATTAGCAGTAATATCTGTAAATGTTACCTGATGCTTGTCAATTAATTGCAACCTTTCCGATACAGTATTAAGGTGTACACAAAAAGGCGTACAATTTAGATTTATATAACATCTATAATAATTCCATTTATATACAGTAAAATAATGACGGATATGGGAGAAAATAAACATATTTGAAGATAGTATTATTATTAAAAATAATTTAAGTTGATATCATTATGAAATAAATATTTTTTGCCCGTTTTTTAGCTAAATTTTTTTTTGTATATTTCAGCTATTGTTCTTTACACTTCTATGTTTTTAATTTACGAAGCACCTGATTACCGATTTAATTTACAAAGTTTCTTCTTGAATATCAAAATAAAAGAAATACTTTTGTAGTTTTATTACGTATTTGTAGAATTAAACTATTGTGAAAATTGATTCAAACATTTTATATAACTGAACTTCTTACACTTCAGAAAGAGAAGGAAATGTAACTTTCTAATTATGTTCGTTTCTGCGTGGGTTAGCTTTGTGCGTAACAACATTTGTAATAAGCTGTTTATGTAAATAAAAACTTGAACCAGTAGACAGAAACGGCGAATTAAAAAATTAAAAAAAAAGTCAATTTGACTTTTAATAAATGTTCATTGTGCAAGCTCTAACGGATAAAAACATTTCTTTTAAATGCTAAATGAACATACTTCCAGAATGCAAGCAAAGATGAATTGTTTTTGATGATATTTTGATTGTGATTTCCCTGACTCGCATTGGCAAAATTATCAAAACCATGGGAGATTTTTCTTTACTATTAATTTTATTTACTAAAACTTGTAGATACATATTTTAAATCGAAAATGATAGAAAATTCAGTTGTATAGAAAATTTCAGACGGAGAATTGATATGGAGTACTGAAGTTAAAAAAAATTATCTTTGGCAAAATAAAGATAATTATATCACACTCATCCTATAATTGTAAAAGTGCCTCGGTGGACTGGTGGTAAGGTGGTTCGTCCCAAAATAGCCTAGTATTACTTTAAAACGAGACGTTAATATAACTGAACTAAACCTATAATTGTAAATTGATCAATTTGTGGGGGTATTTTTTTTAGAAATAAAAAAAAAAAAGAAATGGAAAGAAGAAGAAAGAGAAGACAGAAACAGAAAAAAGTAAATTTATAGGAATAACAACTTTAAGATGAAAAATATCTGGCATAGTTTTCTAAGATATCCGAGATGAATGCAAACAAGGAACAAAATAGCTGTACGTAAACAAAGAGAAGGGAATCTCACGTCAATGGGATTAGGGTTAGTCTTTTATCTCTAGCGAGAATGTATTGCGAGATATTACGTTGTAAAACACTATGCGCGGATTTCATGACAAATGTGGCTGTAGGGTTGTAAACTTGCTCTTCATTGACAAATCTCTAAAAACTGCAATCTCTTTTTTTTTTCTTTTGAAAAAAGAATTTGGCCATTTTGAAATTTTAAAATAAATATTCAATTTTTAAAAAATAAAGATAATTAAAATTTAACAGTTTAAAAATTTTAGTTCAGATAAGTTGTGACAATCAATTCATCAATGTTATTTTACAAACATTTAATATTACATATATTCCTTAACACATCTTTCACTAAGATTTCGAAAAAAAATCAGTAAAATTTTAATCGATGAAATAAATGCATAGACGATTGCCTTCGCATAAATATTCAGCATGATAATTTCTGTCGTAATAATATAAACTGGCTTTGTAGAATCAAGTTCAAAAGAAGGCACTATATGACTGCAATTAGCAAATAGTATATAGTATTTAGATACCATAATTAGATAGTAAATATATTAACACATAGCTAAATAATTAATATATTAACACAAGCCAACACTTTTAAAAATATTGAGCAAAATATGTTAATATCATCAGGGAGGAAACTTCTACGATCACGATTTGATAAGAGTTTGATTAAAATAGTTTACGTTTAGGTGAATTTGTAATTAAAAGGTGTTTAGACTAGATCACAAGCAGTTGTTTGAATGGGATCAGCATAAAAATTGATTAATAGGAAGTCAAAGCAACATAATACAATAAAAAACATCAAATCTAAAGAAAGCAACATTGTTTGAAAGAGAACGAAAACTAAGACTACGTGGTTTTATATCTAAAAAACAAAAGTTGAAAGCATTGCGTAAAATGCCATATTTGGCTTCGTAGATTGTGAGCTTACCTGAAAGTGAAAATAAATAATAGAAAAAGGCCTTTTCTTTAATTATACTTCAAAAAATGGGTGATCCAGTTTGGGAAACTAGTTTCTTTAATTGGAATGATGACATATTTCAAAATACCATTTTTTAACTAGTTGAAAATTGGCTTTTTAAAAAGTTAATTGTGTTATTATAAATATAAATAAACTGCTAAAAATTTTAAATCTCCATCATTGTACATTAAAAAATTTTAAATATTGCAATAAAATGTAACTTAAATCAATATATAAAAATCGTGTTTGTTATGAATATAAATGAGTAATTCATAAGAAAAATTCAAATTATAATAAATTAAAAGCAGGAAATGCAACAAAAATGGATTAAAATAATCCAGTATAGATGCTCAGACTAGACTATCTAATAGATACTCAGACTAACATATCTTTAATAATATAATATAATATCTCTAATAATATTTATGGTGGATAAAAAAATAAGTTAAAAAACGCTTTGAAACTTTCTTCTACAACAATGCATGAAAGTGCTATCTAAAATCATCCATTATTAATGGCATCCAGAAATTTATTTCTTACTGTCTTATTCTGCTGGTGTTAAGTTATCCTTAAGAGTATCATATGAATTTAATGACATTTATATTAAAAATATTTTCGTTTTCTATAGCTTTAATAATTTTTAGACCAATTTAGAATTTTTCGATTAATCAAATCCTTATTATGATCTCTTCAGAATTAGTTAAATTTTACTGTATGTTAATCAAACATATTAATAAAATAATATTTAAATTGATAATTTGAAGGAAAGTCATCAAAAAAGAAGCGTCTATGTTTGTTTCCTCATATATGTACCTAAAATATTCATTAAATTGTAATGGAAACATATTTTGAGGGAATAATACTAAATGATAGATTCTTCTTTATATAACAGACCAATATATTTCAAGAATTTTGTTAAAAAATTCATCAGAAATATTTCTATCTCATCTTCATCATTCATCTCTATCCTCATACAGAAAAACTGTCTCATTTTAAAAATAAAACTTTGAACCTTCATGGGGTTCATTCATTATTCAAGCTACAGTTTTTTCTCCCTAAGTATTTTATTTGCCATTTATCTAAGTATTTATATAACATTTTATTAAATATTTTATTTAACCTTTCTTTTGGAAATTAAGAAAAAATTACTTAAAGGAATGGATTGAACGAGAGAAAACGACACCAGAAGGTAATAATTAAATTCAAATCTACTCACGTCATCGGGCTTTTTTTTTCTAGGCTCAGCTGATTCATTCGAACGGAAAAATTTAGATAATCAGGGTTCAACGACCCTATCCCAACACCTAGCACGTATAAATACCTCAAAGCTTCCAGTGAACGACAAAAAAAAAAAAAAAAAGTCAACGATACCCCTGGAAAGTTCATTTGACTCTCGATTTTATAATAGTTATATTACAAACGTCGGATAAAAAAGAAAGTAAAAATACCTCTTTGTACTTCGGAAGATGATCTAGGGTTAAACAAAGATATATCTAACTCTCTCCTCATCACCGGAAAAGAGCACATCTCCACATTTGTCAGTTCGCTTTAATGTCAGAGGAAAGTTTATTGTAAGGCTTTAGAATCAAAGAATTTTAAAAGCACCAATATATATATATATATATATATATATATATATATATATATATATAATATAACATTTTCATTTAGTAGGAATATTTATGATTACAATAGTTTTGTAGCTGTTGAAAATCAATAATTCATACAAGTTTTCAAAAGCATTTATGAAATGGCACACTTCAAAAACATTTTTAAATTTCAGTAAACAAACAAACAAAAAAATCATTTGTTATTTTGTATGTTTTCTCACTTCTCTTGTAAAAAGTATTTTGGCAGTTTTGTCTTCTTTAAAAAGTTCGCAATTATTGCTATTGGATTCAGGTTCTTTCAATTCTATATTCTGGACGATAAATAGCATTTCCGCAGAGCTTCGCAATTATATATATAAAGGCACACAGAAATTCATTAAAAGTTTTAAATGAAATGCTGATTGAGTTTATTGAAAAAATTCTATATAATTTATGGAGGTTGTTCTTAAATTAAAAAAGTAAATTTTCGGCAACGAGTTAAAAAAAAAAAAAAGGGTAATTTCTATTTTTATCTAAAATTCAAAAAATAATTTACAATATTATTTATAATTCTATGGTTTTAAGTGTATGACATAGTTTCCAGTGATATCCAAAGAATTGAAGTATGGCGCTATAATTATTTTCCTTTTTCAAAAATGTGGCATGCAGCAGAATGTATGGGGTACATGCCTGCAGTTGTTGAAATTATATTATACGAAATTTTAAAAACTTGCCCTCATCTAACCATGTGTCCCCTCTCATTCTTCAGTGACATCTAGCTTCAAAAAAAGCACTTCTATATTTGACCGTTCAAAGCATTCATGAAAAAAATATACTTTCCCTTAAGTCCTTTAAAGAAAACTTTTTTTCCAGATACTGGATTAAGAAATTGTAGCAAAAATTTTTTCTTATGATCCGAACAAAAATTTATTATTAGTTTCAGAACTCACTGGAAAAATTGATTAATTATCAAACAGGATCTTGTACATATTATTAATGCTTGCCATTTAATTTATAAAGTTTCATTCATGTCAGTGTTCAGTAATATTTCAATGAATCTGCCTTCCATATCAGCTAATAAAAAAATACTTTTGTTTAAATATTTTTAACCTGACTTCTGTCTGAATCGTGAATCATTACGAAAAAGAACCATTTAATACGTATATACACTTCAATTTCTTTTTCGAAGTATTATGCTCTGTATTAAGAACATGAAAATGGAATCGGAAAATCATAAAGAAAAAATTCTTTACATATCTTTCCGCTGATTTTTCAAGCATTAATTTTATTTTTCATGCACTATTTAGCTTCAGACTAACCCTTAATATGTTATTGAAAGGCAATAAATAAGCTAAATTGCATAGATTTTGCAGGTCATATACGAATTCTTTCCTATCTACCGAAGAAGCAATCCTCTTTTCATATATCCATGGTATAAAGAGGTAGCATAATATTTAAAATATTTTCTTCCTTCTACGCCATGTATCATGTGAGCATGAATTAATTTCATAACTGCTATTCGGTTCTATAGTTGTTTTACTGTTTGTTACTCTCTTTTAACAAATAAACTTTCAGTGATACAAGAAATTTTCAGAAATGTGAGGTATGTTACAAATTATAATTTTTAAACACTCGACCCCGAGAATGTGCGAAAAATTCAAGACTTGGTTTTTTTTACAGATTTTCAATAATCTAAATTTTTCTCTCAAATCTTTTTAATGAGTTAATTTTAAAAAAAATGATAAATCAGTCATCTTAGAATTTTTTTTTTTTTTTTTTTTGCATCAATCAGCAGATTACTAAGCGATAAAAACAGGAAATTTTTCAGCATAATTCGGGGTTAGTGGGCTACAATGCCGCTTGTTTACAGTTTATTGCAGTAGAAATTTTATCTATCCAGTTTTTGAAATAAAAATAATGGACATTTAAGAGAAGTAAAATCCATATTTCTACAGTTTTAATGTTGGATACAAAACTGAAAAGAAAAAAAAAGTTTTTAGAAATTATATATTCACTTTATCAATTAATATCCCTTTTATGCATCGTTTCTTTGTGTGCCATGAAGACAATTTACAAAAAATAGTTGTTTTAAATCCTTTGTTGCATTCCTTTTTTAAAATAAGACCGTTACATTAGTGGAAATTTTTTGAATGCATTTTCATATGTTTGATCCATTTTATAATTATATATTCTAATCATGAGTCATCAAAGTAGAAATCGCATTGTCATGGATGATACGACAAAATGGACTGACTCGCTTTATCTTTGAGTCGAGAATATTTAAATATGAGGAACATATTCTCTGACTTTCAGCTTATGCAGAGGTACAAAAACATCCCCTTTATTAGCCTTCGTCACGAAAGAATCTAGTTACGAACTCATAGAGCAGACTCAAAATTTCAATATCTTTATGAATATGTAAGTGATCCTGCTGCCCAAATAGACGAGTCACCAGTAAGACTAGACATTCAATATGGGAATCTTTCTCTGAAAGAAGATTTTTGATCTTGGAGTGAATCTCTCAAGATCCCTTATTCATATACTTTGAGACTGTAAATACTCTTCTCGGGATGAAAATATTACTATACTTCTATTAAGAAAATATTTGTTATCATGGAATCTCTGATATACTTTAGTATTGTCTTCTGAAATGGAGTACCACGAGACGTGGATGAGACTGGTAAAAAAAGATATTTCTCATTTTCTTTGATAGTAAGCAATGATGTGGTTGTATTGGTCACACGGGAAGTACCTCCAATGAGAAGGGATGTTGCTTGAGCCAGTGATGCTCATTTTTAAACTGATCGAAGTGCCTGCATTATTATCATGGCACACCGATCGTTCAGAACCCCCATGCTTAGGCAGTGAAGTATCATTCATAGCTATATTTTAGCATTTGTGAACAAGATTTGAAGTACTTAAAATATAACAGTACATACTTATAATATAACAGTACTTACAATTTAACAATAATATAACAGTACTTATCATATAACAGAACAGAACATATAGTTATTACATATCAAATCAGTTACAGACAACATGGCTTGAGAAAGTAAAAATATATTTAATAACGAGCATTCGACGAAATACCAAAGCGCCTGTAAATAAACACATTTTCAAAACGTATAAAAACAAAAATGCAAAATATATATATCAATATTAAACAAAAATAATATTAAACAAAGAAAATCCTCTTATCACCTATATCTTTCTACTCAGCAAGATCATTCGTTAATGCAATGGAAGCAGAACGTACGGCGGAAAATTATAGATTTTATTTAATAAAATATTTAATTATGACTATTTATTTAATTATCACTTAAATCTCCCGTATGTTTCATAGTATTCTTTGAAGGAAATCTATTCAGTAGTTTCCATGCGTCTCACGTACTGAGATCATATATGTTTTGTAGCTTTAACACAATTGAGTAAATTTTTTATATCAATAAATGAATTTCTTCAAAAATATGGTCAAATAATCTGCAATAAAATGGCAAAGAAGAAAACTGAGCTATGCTAAAAATTAGTTTTATTACAAAATAACAAGAAAAGAATGCAAGTGAGATGAAATAAATATCGCTAGTTTTAGGCAATAAGTTAATGAAAAACAAAGGTAACGGCATCTGTGCATCCATACGAGTCTATTATGTAACTGAGAATCTAATCTGTTATCAATAAGTCTCCATCCATTTACGTAAGATTAAGGAAAATTCGATATTGCGTTTATTTGTTACAGGTGTTTTGGAATCTTCAAAACTGTAATAAAATGCTTTTCCCAAAAAAACTCATCATTAAGCTGTAATCAGATTTCTCGGTTTGTTTGAAAAAGTATTCAAAATAACTAAAAACAAATACTCTGTATTATCGTTATTTCTAAATTTTCTAATTTTAATGAAATTAAAAAAGAATTAATTGATCACCGATCTTTGTTATTCATCTTAGACTAAATTCTAAAATCTTCAAATTTGCCTTAATTATGTCTTTGGAACAGTATTTTATTAATAAAAAAAGTTATGACCTTTGCATATTATTTCATTAAAAAGTGCACGATTTTATTATTTATTACAATTTTATGAAAAGTATTTCATGATTTGAAGAAAAAAAGATGCATTTGTGGTCTCTAATATTATGCATTATGATCTCATTAGACTTTTATTTGGGACTTTAATTACATTTTTGGCAAGCTTCTTGGTAAAAAAAAAATGTCTCATCAATCGTTGGAGTAGATACCTGTACCTTTTGGATTTGGCATTAAATGCTCCATTCGCAGACTCAAAGGTCATTCATCTTTCTGAATGATACAGCTGCCTTTACTGTACAATACATCTGACAATCTTTAGGAGCATCTGGTAGCTTATCATTCCTAATAAAAGAGCTTAGTTTTCTTTAAATAACCCACTGTACATTTGAAAAATAAGAATAGAAGGGGAAAAAATCCCTCAGTCAATCTTGACCTCATGCCAAACGATTTTATTTCTTGTCAACTCTCTGTTAAGAAAAAAGACAGACTATCGAAATAAAGTCAACAAAGGAAAATTAACAAATGTTTTCTTTTTTTTAAAAAAAGCAATAGATAAACATCGATATTTTTTTTTATTTAACTGATATCTTTTCAGACAGTTGTTTGCAAATAAAAGAATTATACTATTTGCATTAAACAAAAGAAGTAATTTTTATTTCAACGGAATTATAAGTGTTTGAAACATTTTTGATGTCAAAAGTTCTACTCCGAATTCAAAATCTGATTTGAGGAATTTAATTGAGCGTTATATAAAATAAAAAAAAATGGGGCATTTTTGTAGAAAATGTTCCCTGGAAATTCTTTGAGTAATAAAAATCTAAATAAAATTATTGTGATAGAATTATATATTCTTTGCCATTTTCATCAATTTTGAAACAAACTGAATCTGAATGATTAGCATTTTGAACTTACACCATAGATTCAAACTTATCCGGATACGTATCCTACACTTTTTTTTCAAGTAAATATTTGAAAAAATTTACAAATTTTTTGAAATATTTATATGAATTGCAGTCAACATCGTAAACAAAAATATTATTACGCTGCTCACATTATTTACATTAACATTAGAAGTGCAGCATTACGTTCCATGATATACACTGTATAATTAAAACATAATTCACAACATCTCACAGTTGGTATATAGGAATGATATCTGTAAAAGTTCGAATGCTTTTAATTATGCACTGCATATTAAGTTACATATGTTATAGTTCCAAGGTTTGTGAAAATAATATGAATAACAAAATAAAATACACCTTTATTTTTGGACCCAATTTTTCATAATGTAAACTATATAATTTAAAATATTTGGGGATATTTAGTATACGATTAATTTTTATACAATTCAATATAAAAAAAAGGGAAAGTTTAAAGGAAGGGCAAAGCCGTCACCATTTAGCTTCTCTACTAGAACAACTGAAATTCAGCTGGCTGCAATACCGATATCTTTCTGAATCTGAAAAGTATTCACCACAATTTTTATATAAATTGTATGTGGCTTCAAAATTATGAAGAAAAATATGCGCTGTTAAAAAGTATTGACTTCAAATTGGTATATTTCCTCGAATGTTCGAAGTATTTATTTCATAACCTAACCCTTTCAATACCAGTTTTTTCTTTTCCAAAATTAGGTTAATTTAAGGCTCTAATGGGTCAAATAAAGTATAAATAGCTATATTCTGCTAAAATAAAAATTAACTATAGGTGAAATTTTGGAGGTGGGACATATGTGTCTCAGTAATCTTTTTAAATGGGACACGTGTCCCATTGAGGTTGAGGTGACCATATAAAATAAAGTGGATACACGAAAAAATGCACTAATTATGAATCTAATCACAGAAAACCATTAAGACATGCACTTCAATAAATTCCCACTTACTTAGACTTTTGGGCGATTTAAAAATGTCAGCGAGACATGTATGTTCCGGTGGGACCGAAATGTTAAAATGTTGTCATGTATTCTGACTGCTTCTTATAATTTTGTCGAAAACCCAACACCTTATAAAAAATAGCCAAAAATCTCGAATTTTTTTAAGAAAACTTATACCTTCTTGAATATGTGTTATACTTGTGTGCAAATGCATGTAAGTATTATGAATAACAAATAAGTCATTGATGAAATGTTGCAAAATCTTATCAACCTTCTTTCAGACGGAATGACCTGAAATCATTTTCTTCATTAATTTCTGTTCGATCCCCTAAATGGCCTCGAGACCTAATCGTCACTGTCAAATGTGAGTATGAGAGTATTATTTACATGGTCAAAAGTCAAGGTCAGTTCGGACACCTTTTTGAAGAAATTCGAAAAAAATAAATTGATATCCGAAAGTATTCGGATGCTTTAAATCCTAGATTGTTACATTATCTTGCCTATAACGGATAATTTTTAGTGATGTTAATAATGTTAAACACAATATACAAAGAAATTTGTAAAATAATTTTTTTAAAAAGAGATTTTTAGATTTTTTTTTATAATTTAAACTAGAAAACTTTTTTGAAAAACTTTTGCAATTATCTGTTAATATACAACAAATTAAGTTGTGCAGCATTTCATTATATTTTATTTCATATATAATATCAAGTTATATTATATACTTTATACTGTCTTTGAAAACAAATTGAATTTTTTCTTGGGTTTAGAAATGAGGATTTTAAAATTTCAAAATGAAACTTTCGCACGAATGTCTGGGATATATAGAGTAAAAGTTGTACCAGTTTTGAACAGTTAACATGGATTGTTAATATGCTGATAAGTATAAATGTATATTTCAAAGAAAGGTTTATTCATTAATTATAATGAATATTTCAATATGAGTTCAACATGATTCATATTTTGCCAAAGAAAAGCATAATTTATGACTCTTTTGAGTTCATTGCTCGATTCCGGAGTAATTATAATTGTCTACGAATGCTTGAAAAGAGGAAGTAAGATCGAGAGCTAGTAAAAATAAATCTTTCATTAAATAAAAGATTATTCTATTCTCATCAGAGGCGAGAACTTCCTACAGCCACCAGGACGTGTTCCAAAAATCATAATTACTGTTTCGCTTACGAAGTAATCGTGACACGCAGTTGTAAATGTCCCAACTAGATACATAATAGTTCCAGGGGGGAATTCGAATGCCCAGCTTTCTTTTTTTCATTCAGGGCAGCTTTTATTTTTTGATTTCCCTCTTGAATAACATATTTGTTTTGACGACATCTTAATTAATGCATTCGATTTTTGCGTCCTTATTAATGGAATTTTGTCATTTGTTTTTCACGCGTAAGTTCGAACCTTATTCGGTTTAGTATAGATAATTCGCTTCAGGAACTGATGACTCATGATAGATAAAATAAAATAAAGATTTAAAATTGCAGAAGATAAATAAATTGTCATTTCTCCAAATATATTCAAGTATAATTATCTTATAACAAATTTAAATTCCAAATTATAAGAGTTATAGGAGAGCAATAGGTTCTAACAATTGTCACTATCAATTTATTTATGAAATATAATTTTTAAAATTTATTTTTATCAGATGTTTATTTTCTCTGATATGCATGTTGCAATATGTCAGAAAAGAGTTGACTGCATATTCTATTATCTAAAATTACAAAGAATAAAACACAATGTACATAAAAATAGTTATATAAAAAAATTTAAAATTTAAGCAAGCACAAAAGGAAAGTGAAGCATAATGAATCATTTATCATCGGATTTTTTCCGATAAAAAAAATCCGATGTTAAAAATCAAGATCTTCTGACATTGGCAATAACTTCTACATGAGCTTCTTTCAAAGTTTTTCTTGATACTTGGAAAAGAAATGCAAGTCGCAAATATAAGAGAAATGACTGTTGATACATAATAATGATAAGAAAAGCAATTTATTTACAGTATATAATAATAAATATAAGTAACATTATCTATTAGATATTAATTTAATTTTTAAAGCTGGGCGAAAAAATTATAAGGCATGGAAAAGAGAGAACGTTTTATAAGAAAAAGTATCTCCTTATAACGTCGAAAAATTAAGTCACTGATATTATCCATAAATATTTAAAAGTAAAAACATATCACAAGTTGTCTTGACGAGAGAAAATTTAATTTTAAAATAATAACCCCTTTTTAAATTCATTTAAAAAATAGGTGGCTGCTAACGGTTATTTTGATGAAAACTTTTGATAGTTATATTTTTGAGAAACGGAATCTATGTAAATGAAAATAAGGATACTCAGTGTCTATAAAAGAATTTTATTTGAATGATTTTAAATTTATGTACTGAGTGATGTTAATAATATCACAAGCAATGATACAAAAAATGGTTATTAATTATGCTTAGAAATCGCATTTTCAGAGTTACAATTGCAGCTTTTAAAAGGAGAAAAATGATGCATTATTTTTTCTTTTATTCGACAATCGACTTCAATTTCCTCTCTCATTTTTTTTTATATAAATATGAATTATTTGGAAGGTTGATACAAGTTACTTTTATATAGGATTCAATAAATTTTGAGTTCCAAATTTCCAATGCATGTAGCAAGGAGGATATTCTTCTCATATAGGACTTTTGTTTTGTTTATTTATATAGACCACCAATCATTCAGATCTAAATTAACTCTCGTGCTCGTTTTAGCAAATCAATTCAAAATCAAACCATTCAAACGTAATCTCAATACAATTAATAAAAATTTGCAGAAATATAGACTTTTCTCTGTTCAACTATACTCTATGATTAATTATGGTCTATGATGAATAAATTGGTTAATTAATGTGTGATTTCTTTACTTTTGCATTTTTAAGCATAGTTGAAATTTTCTTTCACAATAGCAATTTGTATGTTTCCTTATTCTAAGTCAATTGTTATATTTTCAATAACAGTTTCTTTTCCTAAAAAACTGCTAATTTATTTTGCTGGGAAAATTTCGGATGTATATTTTTAAGTCTGGCTCAATAAATTCTATCAGACAGGACCCTTGAAAGCAATTTTAAATATTCGTCACATTTTAAGTTATTTTATTGAAGTAAGAATTTAATGTCACTTATTCCTAAAGCTACTTGAATATTCCCCCTTATACCATCTAAAAATAAATGCCTAAATGAAATGTATGTCGAATAAATGGGTGGTTTTTGCGACTTCCGCGAGTGTGAGCACCTAATTACTTAAAATATGTGTTGACAAATTCCTTAACAAGCAAAAATCAAAGAATATATCGATGCTCATAAGTTTTAATTATTTGGCAATTGTATTCAAATACGATTTCAATGCAATTTTCTTTTTCATCCCGAAACTGCTTAAAATGCATCGATGTCACATCCTTCTCCATTTCCAATCGGTATAATTAAACCATCCTTTCGAAACCCTGATTAGTCTTGATCTTTTGCATTTAGACGACTGACAGTGGCATGGTACCGGCAACTTTGCATACTATAATCATCACAGGAATTCCCCTAAGTAGCGCGTCCTTGAGTCAGTCACTGCTTGGTACCTACCTGGACAGGTCAAGCGGTTTCTCTGAGACCGAAAAATAAAATCCAGAATTAGGACGTTTAGATGACCTGGAAAATAACCTTATTAATGAACTCAATGTGATGGGATTTTCTGCGTACTCTCCACGACAGTTCAGTTGACCGATCGAAACCGGACCCAAATGCGAGATCGCCATTTATCTGTTGCAGCCCTTGGGCCTGTTTTTATCATTGGATCTGAATGTAAATCAATACAGAGAGAGATCTTGGGCAGCAAATGAAGCGGATCAAATGTTTCTTGGAGCACTCACTTCCGTAGCTCCAAATCAAATAAAGAATACATTAAGGAATGAGATTTTGTTTTTCGCTTTGAGTGAAAAAGGGATAGAACAATGAATTCGCTCTCAATTCATTTATAATTAATTTCTTAATGACTACATATTAGTTTGGATGCGATGTTTTTCCTTTCCTTAGCTAATATGCTTTATATTAGAGCATTTCCGACACTTCTTTTTGCTCTCCTTTTCCAAAGTTTTTAAAAACTGCTCTTTTCTTTCATCGAAATAATGTTAAACAATTTACCTCAATTCACCCTTCCATCTTTATATTTTTAATGCTATACCGGCATCAGCTTTTACCATGTTCTCGAATACAAAATGAAGGGTCTTTAAAGCTGAAAAATTCTTTAGAATAATACTTATTAAACCAAATAAAGTGCTTGTATTTATGATTATTTTGTTAAACTATAAAATAGTTCCTATAAGTTTTAAATTTTAATATTTCATAAGAGAGTAACATGTAAAAACATGTTTATTGTTGTTGAAATTGAAATAAATAGTTTGCCGTGTAGATAGATCTAATACACCAACTTTGAATTAAGGGTAGCTTTCATCAGAAATTAAAACTAATTAAATAATTTTTCAGAACTAGCTGAATAATAAATACGTAAAGCAGGAAAAATTAATTATCTATTCTATTCGATCAATGAAACAGAAAATTCCGTGCTATGTTTCTTACTTTTTCTTCTTCCTTTAAAATACAACTTTTAACGAACTTCGACTCATGAAATTATATGCTAGAAGGTTTAATAGTACCATAATTAGAAAACAGCACGAATTCATAAGATATATTTTATTGATTTTGGCATTTGGAATGGCAAGTGAAGGATATGACAAGTTTTTTTAAAGACATTTCGAATATGTACGTACTGTAACATTCGTATTTAATAACAAAGTCTATGCATAAGAAACTTCACGTCATTTGTCAAGAATTTAGGAAATCTTATCTCTTATCAGAGCGAGAGATAGGTATTCTCTATAATTCCTCTAAATGCTCGCTAAATTTTCCGGCCAAAGGTAATTAAGCTCCAGTAAACCTACGAAGTGAGAGTAAGTAGCACTAGTTAATGAGTGAGCGCAAATGCAACTGAGCGCAAATTCCACTATCACAAATAGAATGACCATCTGCCAGAGAAAGAACTGCGACTAAAACCGCCAGCAAATTATCCTACTAACATTTCAGGTTCTTCTCTTTTCCATCTTCTAATGAAATTTTTATTGCCTATTTATAAATGAACCTTATTTTTTAAAGTTGATATAAATTTTGCAATTTATAAATTACATTACATAATATTTTTATGCATACTATATGAGGTCCAGTAGATAATAAATTCGTTTAAGTTTCAAAAATTTTAAAATTTTGAAAAAGAATTGTTAGATATTCTGAAAAAAGTTTCATGAACTATGCATACATTAAAATGGAATCAATTCAAATATATTTAATTTTAAGATATTTTATATGAATAGAAGATACTGAGCATCTCAGTTTCACTTCGGAAAATTTTAATTTTTGACTGAAGATTATGCATTTCTTCATACCAGATATATACATATACGGAATAAGCCTTCAAAAATCTACATTCAAAATTGTTTATTAATTTACATTATATTTGTGAAATTTTCAAAGAAATTACATAGTACATTTTATTCCACTTTGCAGTGTACTTTAAAGAAAATTCGCATTTGAACGAGATATTTTAAAGTAGTTTAAATTTTTGGTAAGGAGACATTTCTGTTGCCAAATGCTGCTACTATCTATTATTTGTCTTAGTATAAGTGAGATTATTCTAATTTCAGAATGAGCAGCAGTCATGAAACAGAAAGACTTTTACCAACTCGCTGTTACTTAACGACTCTTCTGTTTCCATTTAAATATAGCTGATGCTGTAATTACTCCACGATAAGTAACTTATTTCGAGCTTCCCCTGCAGCTTTTTTTTAATACATAGACCAAGGACGGGACTCAACTCTCCCCACCCCCTTTTTTTTTTGTATTGAATACGTTGGAGAGCCGAAAAAAAATTTTTTTTCTCTCATCAGGAATTGTAGGGCAAGGGCGCGAGCATTTTTTTTTTTTTCATGAAAAAAAAATGTTGACTCTTTATTTTGGGCTCATTTATTGTCAAAAGGGCTTTTGAATACATGAACAAAATTTCTTATAATATCGCAGAAACGTAGGAGGATTTAAATTGTTTTCCTACAATGATGAAGCTCTTATTCTAAGCTATTTCTTTTACCCTTTACTCGGTGATTTATGAAAAAAAGAAATACAAAATAAAGAATATGAAGAAGGATATAAGCTATACTAAATCTGACAACTATGATTTCTCCCATATAAAATCAAGTTCATTTTCAATAACCAATGAAACTGACTAAAGGCCCATTTAATGTTAGAAGTTCATAAAATGGGAATGATTATAATTCAAAAGTTAAGTTCATGCCGATATATAAATAATCAAAACTAAAAAAGCGAATATATAAACAGTGAAATTAAGCCTATCCAACAATATATTAGTAAAAATTAAAATTACTAAATGATTTGGCAGATAAATGACGATTCTGATCATTTTCCGTAACAAATGATACGAGAGAGCTACAAAAAATTTTGCGCTTTATTTTTTAAATTATAAGATAGTCCTGATGGAATTGAAAGATGTGAATATGTTTAAAAATATTTATTTATTGAACAATAAATTATCCCTGTTTTATCTGATAATTTTATCTGAAAAAAATATGCAATGAACAGTGCTTTTAAAAACATAATATCAAAAACAAAAATGAAAAAAAAATTCCTAAAATAAGAAATGAGAAGGGTAACTGTAAAACATTTTTAATACACGCAACAATAAAAAGAGAAATTCCAAAACACTAAGAGGATTATCTCGATACTGTGGGGGGGGGGAATCTTTAAACTAATCAAACCAAAATCTGACGAAAGAAAATCTTCAAAGCTAGACAGGAAAAGTTGTCCCATTTTTTTATACCTGATCTACATACATGGCGTACAGAAAAAAGGGGATATTGTAGCTTCTGTTCAAAGCGGAAAGCACGCTAGGTAGCTTAATGACATCCATCGCCATAGTAACCAGTAGGGACACACGATTACGTGGATACAAAAACGTTGTCTACATCATCAGGATAGCGTTGTTACTTTTCGACACTATTACCCTTGGCTGTTTCTTTTTTTTTTTTTCAATTTTATTTCATTTCTATCGCTATTACATCTTATATATATCTGCACTGCAACGGTGAAAGTATTCTTTCTAACTATCTATCCTATCGGAGCCTTGTTTTGCGATAAAGAAACCAGGCGCCAAGATAGTAACATGGTTGCCCGGAAGTCGTGTTTGGATATCAGTGCTTCTGATATCTCTGTGCGAACAAATTAGAGTTGAAGGACACTCACTGATTTCTCTTTCATGTTTATTGATTTTTTTAATGAATCTTTTTAGTGATGAAGTTTTGAATGATTAAATTCAATTCAATACAATTTCAGAAATGGGTCTTCGGTTGGATTATTATTATATTTATACAAATGACCTTTAAAAATATTTCAAAGAAAACAATGTCACCCGAAATTTTTCTTGACTAAGAACATGATAATTACAATTATTTTAACATCAGAAGCGATTTTTTGGCACTTAATGCTTACAAAAGGAAAGTAGAGTCATCAATAGAAGTTTCCATACTTGTTTTAATACCCTCCCCTCGTCATGTTGACAAGCAATAGTCCTCTCATCATTAAAAAGTAGAAGAGATTATATTAAATGCCGCTTATTAAATATTCCTTTAATAAAAAAACATAAGTTATGCTCTTTATTGGAAGTTTTAAAGCCTTTTATTAAAATATAAATTTTTATATTTAAAAAAAACCTGTTCTCGCAAAAATAGAACAGCAAAATAATTATTTTACTAGCCATTCGGATTTCGATGATGAAAACTCATCGATGATAAATAGATTTGGGAACTACAAATTCTGTTGAAATTACTGAAATTTCTTATAACATATAGAATCTCAAACAATTTTTAATTTGGAAAAAAGCACTTTTCCACTTGTCACAAGGCGTTTCTCCAAAGATTGTGTTAAATGAAATTTTAAGATTTATAGTTAAATTTCCAAAAATTTCCACTTGATTATTTTTGAAAAATTGATGCAGCTTGTCTTCTGAAGAGACATGTCAGATAGCAAATGCTTGGAGTTTTTGAATTACTTTAAGTTCTTCAAAACCTTCATGCCTTTTTATATCTTGTTTTTCTATGAATGGAATTTTTTTAAGGTTTTGGTAATTACATATAATTAATAGTAATGATGGAATAAATGATTAGATACTTTCATAACGAAACTGCTTTCCTTTCATTTAATTAATAAGCATCTGATCACCGCCACTCTAAAGTGAACCAGTTTAATTAGGTGTACAAAAGGATATTAATCAGAGAGATGCTCTTTTCGTCTAATTATTCTTTTAATAATTTAATGAATTCGGTTGTACACAATTCGGTTAATAAATATTTCTAAAACTTATGAAGTGAGAATATATATTATAGCAGACCTCTCTTTTGTGAGCTTTAAATTATTAGTTCTTCTCATACTTTTTGCTTTATTTTATTTTTATTCTTTCAAATTTTTTTGTCTTATTTTAATTATTTGAATTTCTTTCATTGTATTTGGTATTGGAATTCACGGATTTTAACCAATTTATAAACTTATTTAGCTGTATCTGTATAAGAAAGAATAAATGTATATCAGAATTTATGTTGCAATAAAATAAAGCTTTAACAAAACTAATATAACGCTTCACTTTTCATTTGATAAAATAAACAATCTTGTTTATTTTATGTTGCAATTCGCGAAATATTCATTCTCTCATAAGAAATAATCCCATATTTCTACTTATTTTTATGTAATTTTTGTTTCGTGTTTTTAAAGAACGAGTTAGTCAATCGATTTTCCCCTCACTTTCTGATGTGCTGCAGTTTTGTATATTTGTTTTTTCAATGTTCCGCACGGTATTGAGATATTTTAAATCCAGATAACTTGAAAGTGATTAAAAGTAGATTAATTATTAATTCCGTGCTGATGAATACACATGGTAGGGAATTTTGAGAAAAAAATTAGTTTCGTTGTATTTATTACGAAATAATAAATTTAAGATTCTAAAGAAGAAATCAATTAAAAAAAAACTCCTAAAACTTTTCATTTATCTCTACCGAGATCATTTTTAAAGCAACTGCCAAGATCCTCTTCTACCTATTTATCAACTCTTCGAGTTCCTACTCTTTGTGACAGAAAATGAAGTATGAGTTGTTTAGAGTGGAACGAAACGCAACGCTTTTCGTTCAAATATGCATTTCGACCGGTTTCGAATCCGGATATCATCTGAGAGACAACACCTGTATTCTCATAATCAAACTTGCACCTGGGCAGAACTCTCTCCTTTGCAGTCGAAATAAAATAATCAAAAAATCAGTTCAGATAATTTGTGTGACATCTTGCCTATTTCTCAAATTGACATTTCAATTGAATAGGATTATTTAACAAATGTAACGTTATTTTAGTTTCTGAAAATATATGTATGGATAAATGGATGATTTAAATGTATTTTGATTTGGAGCATGAAAAAATTTTCAACACAGTGCATCTATAGCTATCAGATGCAGGGATTTACAATTAAATAATATTTTTGGAGACCGTATAACTTAATAAACTACTTTTGAAGACAGCGAATAAAGGGACAACAAAATGGTAAAATAAAGTGTATAGAAATATAAAATTATTTTTAAAATTTCCTCATTGCTTTTAAATGTGTTCAATCAATAAGGTAGAGTTTTTCCCGCGTTCTCCGGATGCCCGAAAGATTATGTCCTATTTCGGGAGAGTTCAAGAATTTCTCACGGAAAGTTTTATTTTTCTGGACAAAAATTTATAAAATAAGAAAAAAAGTGTAAGACAGTGGGTTTTAAGAGGAAGAGGGATCTTTCTGTAAACGCTTAATTAATTATTAGCGGTTATTATTAGTTATTTCAAATGCAATAAAAATGAGTCACTCTATTCTTAAAGTATTAAAGATTCTACGTTTCTCCAAACTTGTTTTATTATTATTATTATTTTATTTCTTTTGTAACATTCTTGCAGAAGGAAGCAGGAAAGTAGCATTTCCATGCTCGAGTTTAATTATTTCATTTCTTCAGTTTTGAATAACGGAATTGAAATATTTCATCATCGATTGAAATATTTCAATATTTCTACTAAGAGTATTTATATTAGACAGTATTTATATATATTATTGCTGAGAGTATAAATATTTCCTTATTTCCGCTCAGAGTTTTGCGGGCTCACTAGAGATTCTCAGGTGGAGCAACTTTATGTAAAGAGGATGTATAGCACTAAGCACAGTTCTAGCACGAATTTATCTTTGCACAATTCAAGTTTAAAGTACAAATTTATTATTGACTTGACATATAAAAAATGAACTAAAATAGTGTGACGAGAAAATTTTCGTAATCCTTTTTAAGGTGAATTCGAAATGAAATAAATTTTGAATAAAGACAGTTTTCTCTAAAGGAAGCGAGATTTGACACCTAAAACATCACATGATAGAAATCGATTCTGTTATGCTCACGTACTCTGAATACGACTAATATCTCATTAGATTGTAGATTTTACTTACAATAGACTGTAGAACCATTTTATTTACAATTTTAAGGAGTAATAAAGTATAATTAAAAAAACATTCTGTTGAGAGAAGACTTCGAATGCATCTTATTTCATTTTTATTTTATTGACATGGGGGAAATAATTTTACTAATAAGCTAATATTTATTATAAATATTAACAGCATATGGACTTATATGCTTTAAAATTCATGATACAATATCAATTCATGAACTGATACCTCAAATCTGAAATTTTTAATTTCCATGGTTACTAATAAACATTTTTTGAAATAGTTTTTCCGATTCTTACCACTATATGGAAAGAATTACGCCAAATCACAGGAAACTTAAAACTTTCTACGCCTGATCATTTTTGTGAAACAGATTAAATTTGTAAATAGAGTACAATACAAAAATTGTTGAACAAATTATTTTTCGAGAATGTAAAGTGATCTATATATAGCATTTTATTTATAAACAGAAGTAAAATTTCAGTGAATTCAATTTAAGTGATATTAGCAGAAATAAATGTAATTCGGAAAAAGCAATTTCACATTTATGTAGTTTATAAAATCGTTTGTGAAGTATGACTAACAATTACAGATAGCGGCTTGCAAAAACAATTCTATCATTTTGCCATATTTCAAAATTAATCACTAATTAACTCAATAATTTATGCTTGGAACAGAAAATCTCGCATCGTTTGTTTTGAAAAATCCAAATTCGTTTTGATTGAAAAAAATATTTTCGGGGAAAAAAAAAGCAGTTTCTCTTTTGTTGCAAACCAAAGAGAGAGAAAGATGTCGCCAGACTAACGGATGATAACAAGAACAAGGAGTAATCTTTCTAGGAAATTGAAAGATTATGAAAGTTACATCATTATTTTGTAATTTTGCTAGAAATATAATCTATTTTATTCGAAGAAAGATGGTGTTTCCAGCAGTGATGTTCAGCAGCTATTGTTGCAAAATTCAACAGAAAACATACAACTCTACATAAATTAAGTGGATTAATAATAACAATTTTCAGTGTAAACTGGGAAAAATAATGCGACGAAGGAATTGTTTATTCGCAAATCTTTTATATTTTTTAAAATACGTCATATATTTATGGAAATAGTAGTAAATTCAGAGCTAATGTTTTTGCATTATAATTTTTATATCAATCTTATAAATACTTTTTAATTTACAGGGTACTTAACATAATAAGGATCTCAAATAATTTCTAAAATTCAAGAAATAGTATATTCTTCCAGTTGGAAGAATGCATTTACTAAAGCCAAGAATATATTTTATGTTGTTGTAGTCAACAAATTTCATGTGGGAGAAAAATTACGAAATCTAAATCTTACGAAATCTTTATACAGTTTCTCGGTCATGTAAGTTATATTGAGTAAAATATTCTCGACATTCGAAGATTTTAAACCAAAAACTCCCACTCTTTTATGATTTAAATTGGCCGACTCATAAAATTTTGAATATCACTGTTTTATACAGTTTTAAAGGATAAATTCTGCTGTTTCAGGAATGCTCTGAATGAGTCCTATGCAAACGAAAATTATACGTTAGTATGTTATTATGCTTAGATTTCTTTTGATTATTTCACATGAAGATGTAATACAACTACTTCTTCTAAAAAATTTTAATATTAAATAATTTTCTTAGAAGACAATTAATGCCTTATTTTTTAGTCATTTTATTTAACACCGTACAGGGTGTAACTTTGGCGCATCTTCAAATTACTTTTTAGGAGGGGGTTATGATGAAATGATTTTATAAAAAAAACATCAAAACTTGGTGGAAGAAGTGAATGATAAATATTCTTACCAGAATCATTCAGACCAAAACTGGAAACAATAAAAAGACCTACTACTAAGTAATTATATATCCTAAAATGTTTACTGTGGAATGTTTTATTAAGACAAACTAGAATGTTTTATTGTGATAAATATACTTCCAATTAAATTTTAGGCACTTTAGAATAATTTGAAGGCATGTTTAACACAAAAAAAAAATCGAATCTCTACAGACAGAAAGTAAGTGTTTTAACTAAACTAAGTTTTGAACATTTTGCATTTAATGGGATGACGATACAATGGATTAGACAATAAGAAACACCTGCTGTTAGAAAATATAATTAAACGAGTAACATTTTAACCGTTTCTTTTGTTCCGAAAAGAACTAGGGAAAAACTATTACAAACTGCAGGAATACTATAAAAAACTACCATTTAAAGTAGATTCGAAGTATGCCTAAAACTATTAACAGGTAGGTCTCGAATATAAAGAAAATCTATTGCACTGAAGAGTTTATTGTGTTTAAGAAAATTTTTTAAAAAAAAGATTCCATTCAAAATACTGAAAATTCAATGAAGGGGTATTTAGGACTAAGAAAGCTTGCTTTGTGTTTTTACTGAAAAAATCTGAAATTTAAATATGAACAACAGTCACTTTGGGAAATAGAAAATCCTGGTGGCATACGACTAAATAGACAAATTCTTTGATCTGTGAATATTTGGTGCTGCATATGAGAGTATTTTAATTAGACCCTTCTTTTCCGATTGTGTTTTAACGTCAACTAAATACTTGATTCTTTTTTCTAAGTCGTTATCGGATTATTTGGAGGAGACGATTTCGCTTTGGGAATTCTCAGGAATGTCATTTCAACACGATGAGACTCCAGCGAATAATGTACTCTCCTATCCATACATTTAGAAATAACATCATTTGATACGGATGTCTTTGTGAGCAGCCTCTGGGATAAACAGATCTAATTCATTAGATTACTTCCTTTGGGATTACTTAAAAAAATAAAGTCTAGGAAATAGACTTCAAGACAGAAAAGATTTGATAAACATATTATTATGTTATGTAAATCTAGTGCGCTGACAGTGTTGTATAATATGCAAGAAAAATTTGACTTGCAGGTGTTTTTCTATATTTCAGTTGAATGAATTCGTTTCGAGTAAATATTGCGGTAAAATTTTTATTTGGTGTTTATAAAATAGTTTATTATGATAGTATTTTAAATAATATTTCATTTTATCCTGAAATAATTAAGTTCTTTTCATCGTTTTGTTTACTGCAAAAGCTAGGTTATTTTTACTTTATATTTTTGTTCTCTCATTGAATTTTTGTTTTAGTTCTTCCGATGAATATTGAAATGAATAAAAAAGTTGTTTTTAATTTCGACTAAAAATTTTATTTTCTTTCCAAAAACAGATAATTTTTTCCTGGTATAAATTTTTATTCGACCCCTCTTTATTTTAATCAGTTATTATTTTGTCAGTTTTGTTGTAAAACAATGAAACTTTTTTTTATTGTATATGTTAGGTATCAAGATATTTTTTAAAACTAAGTGGTACTAATAATGATAAAAACTAACCGTATAAAAATTTCGATTTTGTAAATTTTCTGCTTTACATTTAATGATACAGTTTTTTATTTCCATTAAAGCATATTTTTTAATTGGAAGTATATGCATATCTCTAACTGTTACGAAATCATCTATTTCCTCATGATTAAACTGGACACAGTGCAAACATAATAAGCTTCGATAAAATTTTGCATTTATTAGCTTTAATACAAAATATTACAGCCGTAATACAGTCAAAATTGTATACTTAAGGAAATTTAATGTGTTGGTAAAATTCATACATTGTATATGCAAATCAACTATACAAGGGCTTTTAAATTCCGATCCTTTTCCTCTTTGGTCAGAAGTACACATTCTTCATGGGGTTATAATCTTTTGTTGATTAATTCTGGATGTTACAAATAAATAATATATATATATAATATGTGTGTGTGTGTAAGAACCCTTAAAAAATATAAGCAATAATAATTTGGAAGTTTGCATTTTGATTAATTTATTCCTGGTTTAAAGGGATTGGATACAGGGCAGGACTTCTCTATAAAGGGGCCTGGGTGCAAGAAACTATTTAGGGCCCTAAATTTTTTGTAAAGTAAAAAAAAAAGTACAAACACAAACATATATTACTATTGCAAGTTTATTTTTGCCATTAATTATTTTTAAAAAATGTAATTTTTTTCAGATTACAATTTTTTTTTTCATTTTCCTTTTCGATGCTTAATATAGGAAGTGCATTTAACTATACACAATCCTTGACTTGCTTGAATTTGACTTGCTTTTAATTAGCTGAAAGAGTGCTAAGCACTCTCTCTAATGACTGAAATAATTAATTTAGAAATATATGAATTAATTTGAAATACTCTTAAATCTTTTATTTGTGCAATAACGGTATCAATTACACTTTTAAAAATAGCATCTAAATTTCTTTATAGGATTTTCTAATTTAATATTCCAAAATAGTAAATTAATCTTTTCTTTTTCAAAAAAAAATGTTCCGTAATATTCAAATTGCACACTGTCACTTGCGTTTCTTCTAAAAATGTATTAAATTTTGGATTTCAATTTCAATTTTATTAACTAAAATCAATCAAGAACAACTGATTTTGATCGAAATAATTTATCGATTTTGATAAATTTGGGCAATATTGCAAACCATGCTATAAAACATAAAATCAAGGGAACTTCTGGTATTGAATCCCACAGACTTTTAACTTCGGGAGATGTATTTGCATCAATAAATTCTTTTAGGGGATTACAAATTTGTTCAAACTTTGTATACACTGCTTTTCGAATCTGTTTTCTGGAAGTGGCATCACAAATTAATAAAAGAATGCAATGGGGAAGGCATATAAATTGCATCAGGGTTCAGAGCAATTATTCTAGATTGTGCACCTTATATTTTCCTTTCATGTTGTTACCGTTATCATATACCTGATCTCTACAATTCATAATATCTAAATCAAGCTTACTTAATCTTTTCAATAGAATTTTTTTTATTCCTTCTCCAATCACATCAGTTATTTCTATAAACCCTGTAAATGACTCATTTATAGTTAATCTTTTTCTTCAAAATTTGTATACCTAATAATGACTGAAATTTGTTCCTTCTGGGAAATATCAGGAGTGCATTTAGATACTATATTACACGGACACTTTTATAAAGTCTTTAATTTTATTAAAGATTTCATTTCCTAACGTAAAAATTTGTTTTTTAAAATTTTTTTTATTCCGTTTATATGATCCATTGGCACAGAATCGTATTTACTTAATAACTGGATTAAACTTAAAAAAATTTCCGTTATTAGGAATTCCTATTATTTCTTGGGCTCCTCGAAGTGGAAGATTATTACATGCTCAAATTAAAATCAATCCCATTCTTTGAAATAGTTAAGTCATCCCGTTTCTTTATTTATTAACTTGATTTGTCTTATCAATAGTCGAACAAAAATTTAGTCATTTTAGTAATTCTTGTCAAACAATTAACGAATTAAAGTGGTCAATAGAATCTCATGATCTTGAATTACATTTGACAGTTATCTGCAGTTATTATAATCCCTTATAAATAGTGTAGATTATTCATTTCCACTTCTTTACGAATGTAGTATACAAAAAAAAAAAAAAAAAAAAAACAGAGTCTTGCGTTTTTGTATACATTAACCAGTTGCGAAGTAGGGTTTTGACCATTTGAAATTTTTTTAAAAAATAAAACATAGTGGGAAATGATTTATCTTCAGGATTCTTCGCAAAACATCCTTTGTATTATATAGATCCGGTTTTATTCTAAACATATTCTTTATAATAGAACTTGGCCATAAACATGGATCACTTATTGAATCACTTGATGAAATATGTTATCGTCATTTTCAATGTTATTTTCTCATTCTATCATGTTCGTATAAATATATAGTTCTTCAACGAATTTCATGTTTCTGCATTTCTTTTAAAAGGTTATATAGTTTATGCGGAACTTTCTTTTCCAGTTGAAGCTCGAATTGTAACTTCTGAAGCCGAAGTATTTTCATTGCCAGAATTAATTTGTAAACAAGAAAATATATCTTCTTATGACTTTTTGAAGTTCAGCTTTTCTTCTTTTTTTTTTTCTGCTAATTTTCTTTTTTGACACCCAGAAAGATATGTTCTTGCCATGAACATAAGATCTAACGATATTAATTGTTTTATGGTATGAATTTTCAAATACTAATGCAATCTTACTTAATAGGTGAGGTAAATAACGATAAATTATTGCCTTAAGTTTGTAATACATTGCATACTTGCATTAGACAATAATATATCCGCATATTTCCAAACCCGTCGATTTTAAATTTCTTCTTTTGGTGCGTGGCTTAACATGCATTGCCAAATTTACTTTAAATTAAAGTATTAAAACATTTCTAATTAATGAAAACTGCCAGTCATGTAGATAACAATAATAAATTTTAATTGCAAATTAAATTAACAAATATAGATCATGATACATTGGACGTATATCCATCGACCAGCGCAAGGCAGAAGTTCGGAGCAAGCCGGCGAAGCCAGGAAGTGAGTCACTAGTTTTCGTTGGAGAGCAAAGTTCATCTCCATAGGTGTATGTGGTGCTTGTCGCCAGCTGCCGAAACAAACAGTCATTTATCGCCTGTTTGGCCGCTGCACACTCCCTCCGCAGTCTCATTGGAAATGGACATAACGACGTGGGGGTCGAACTTGTCGCCCTGTGCGAGTTGTTTGTCTTGCTGGAACGAGGATGGATGTCTCAGCTGGAAGTGTCTTAACACACTTAGTAGTGGAACTTGCTTCTTGCTTGGCTGGTGGTATACTTGAACACAGGAGGAATTATAAAAGCAGGTTTCAGATGGTCTATAGAAATGGTATGGGAAGCTCCCTTGATCTCGATATCAAAAGTTTTCTGTCGCCTGACAAGAACTTTGTACGGTCCATCATATGGTGCTTGTAGGGGTTTATGTACTCCGTCATGTCTCACAAATACATGTGAACACACGTTGAGGTGAGGATACACAAAGATTGTTCTTTGTCCATGACAGAAAGTTGGAACTGGTCTCAGTTGCAAAATGGCGTTTTAAGTCTTCCACGAGCTGCTTGGGTGATGCGTCTCCAGGTGTTGCATCGAAAAATTCTCCCGGTAGTCGCAGAGACTTGCCATATACCAGCTCAACTGACGTCGCTTGTAGATCCTCTTTGAAGACGGACTGGAATCCGAGTAACAAGGTGGGAAGTGCTGCAGACCATTGATCCGTGTTGTAGGTTTTCAAAGCTGCCTTTAATGGGCGGTGGAACTCTTCGATCAGGCCATTGGCCTGAGGATGATAAGGAGAAGATCTGATCCTTTTAATTCCTAGTAGCTGAGAGAGAGCACGGAATAAATCACTCTCAAACTGTTTGCCTTGGTCAATAGTAATTCTTACAGGAAAACCAAATCTGGCTATCCAGTGCTTAAAAAAGTTTTGTGCTACTGTCTGTGCTGTTATGTCTGGAATTGGTACGGCTTCTGGCCATCTCGTGAACTTATCTATCATTGTTAAACAGTAATAGTTTCCTTGAGAAGGAGGTAGAGGGCCTATAAGGTCCAGGTGTACATGTTCGAACCTCTGTGATTGGTCTACAAATTTTCCTACTGGAGTCTTAGTATGGTGAATTACCTTCGATTTTTGACACGGGATGCAATGTTCAGCTCAATTGTTGCAGTCTTTTCGAATAGAAGGCCAAATAAAATGCGATCGAATTAATTTTGAAGTGCTGCGAATGCTAGGATGAGATAAATTATGTAGTGATGCAAAAATTTGTTGACGAAATGATTCAGGAATATAAGATCGAGTTGTACCTGTTGATACATCACAATAAATGGGCGTTTCACAATTTATTGTGATGTATAAGAAAGTGATGTATATTGTTTATTGTGATGTATATTGTTATGTATATGCTTTTCCATCACAATTTATTGTGATGGAAAAGCAATTCTTTTAAATTGTAATGTTTCAGAATTGTCGATTAATTTTTTAAATTCAGAATCAATTTGTTACGCTTGTGCAATTTCGTCATAATCTATGGGATTTGGCATGTTTATAGCGTTTATCCTCGAAAGTGCATCTGCTAATATATTCTTCTCAGAGCCCTTTATGTGGTGAATATCGGTGGTAAATTGGGATATAAAATCTAATTGTCTAGCCTGTCTAGGAGACATTTGTCCAAGCGTTGTTGGAAAGCTTAAGTTAACGTCTTATGATCCGTAAACAAAGAGAAATTTCTAGCTTCAAGCATATGCCTAAAGTGTTTGATGGCAGCATAAACTGCTAACTCTCTGTCGTAAGCACTATAGTTTCTTTATGCTGGGGAGAGTTTCCAAGAAAAGAATGCGAGCAGCTGTAATTCTTCATCTACTAATGGAGACAATGTTCCTCCGATTGCAAAGTCTGAAGCGTCGACTTGTAAAATCAATATGGCATTTCGTTTTGGATGTGCCAATAAAACAATATTTGCGATTAATTGTTTACAATTTTGGAATTCTTCTTCCACTTTATCTGACCAGTCCAATTTCGTTTTATCATTCTTTTTCGCTCCTTTTAAATATGAAGTTAAATGTACTTGATGTTTTGCTATGTTCTGTAAAAATCTACGGAAAAAATTGAAAAGACCTAAAAATCTCTGAAGATCTTTAACTGTTTTTGGTTGTGGATACTTGAGAATCGGTTCAACTTTATGGGGTAAAGGTTTAGTCCCCGAACTAGTAATTCTCCAGATCAGAAGGTTCATCTCCATAGGTTTAAGTGGTGCTTGTCTCCAGCTGGCGAAACAGTCATTTATCGCCTACTTGGCCTCTGAATTCTCTTCTTTCCATTCCGCTATTATAGTTCAGAATATTATTTTAGTTTTTAATCATTTTGGTGCCCCTCAATCCCGGAGCCCCGGTGCATAGCATCCGCCGCACCCCTCAGATGACCGACCCTGATTGGATAAGATAAAAATACTTTTAGATTAATAGGATTAGAAGGTTAATCAAATAAAAACGAGATTTATGAGAAAAAAATTTCCGGAACATTGCTTGTGAAAGTGATTCCAAATATCTTTAAATGTGTCCTATTTTATATTTACTCACATTTCTGATGTACTGATAGGTTTTTGTTATTCTTATTATTCGTGAATGATAAGAAAATTCTTGTAAATCAATTGGATACAAATTCTTTTACTTATTCAAAAGCTTAAAAATCTTTCTTACCCTTATGATTCTTTCATCAATATTAGTTCGAAGGTTCTAGGTCTGAACCACATGAAGGATGTTCGAGTATTGTCCATTGAATTTTTTGCTACGCCAACTCAGTAGATTTTTTGCATTGTCCTGGGGCAAGAGCATGCGTTTCGAAATAGAGTATCTCTTAGATCAATATGTTGCTCGCAAGATCGGCGCACATGTTCCTGCAAATATCAATTTAGTTACACTTGTTCTCGGTGGCGAAAATGAGTCAAATTGTATTGTCAACTTCTTCATGGCCATTATGAAGCACCCTGTGCCAAATATATTTAAGATTTCGATAGGTTGAAATGATCCTAATAGGCATTTAGTCGGAGCCTAATTTCAACAGATTTAAAGTTTTCATTTATTAAAAATGTAATGATTTTTCGATATGCATCTACATTCGGTGCTTTTGTTCACCCATCGCGCTAATGAATAAATAAATAAGCATATGAAGTAAAATATGTTATATAAATTCTAATACATATTATAGTTCTGTAGCAACATATATTAAAATAATGTGCCGCGAATAAAAGAAATACTCTGTTTACATTTGATTTACTATGGTATATTCAATAAATATTTCTGGTTAAAACGAAGAGGGGGGGGGGATCATCATAGAAATCATCACTCTAAATTATTATATAATAATATTTTAGTGTGTTATAACTATAATAAATAAGTTAACTATTTTTTTACTACATTTCTAAAGAGCTAGAATGGAAAAAAAAAAAAGGGTCACCTGGACAAAAAAGCTAATTTTTCTTTATTTCACCTTTATCTGGATTTTAAAATCTAACCTATTCACATTTCTAATGCATTTTATACAAAAAAAACCCGTCTGGATTGATATTCCTATGCACAAATTTTCAATTTTTAAATCAAACCGAGTCTGCCATTTTATATTTATTTTGAAGTGTTTGTCCTTTTTAAATCAATTACCGAAATGGAAAATTATCTTTTATTATGTTGGATAATTTTTCTAAAAATTCTCATTGTTTTTTTTCAGTTTATTTATTAATTTTTTTTATCAAATTTCTTTACATCCCCTCTGTGCAAATCATTTTTCTCCGGGATTAAGAAATCAGCTGTGATTGCATGCGTTCGCTGCAATATGTTAAGTAATAAAACAGCACTAATTAAAGATATGAAAATGTGAGATTTTCTGGCATTTCTTAATCAATAGGAAGCACTCAAAGCAAGCATGAGATATTCTCAATTTTATTTACATCACAATGAGATTCCGTCTCTGGATATAATGGATGTTAATGAAAGAAGGAGCTCGCGATTACTTTTTCCGCCAGTATATATTAAATGTTATCCTATTTATATCGGAATATAATTTTTTCTACTTCATTCCACACAACTCATTAAATGCGTTGAAATGGATCATTTGAAGATACTTTTTTCATTATAACGCAAGATCTATATTTTTAAGTTGAAATTATTCACGCGCAAAAAAATGAAATCTTATTTTTATTGACGTCACAATTGGAGGAATGTTCTTTATTAGTTATTTCATGTATGCTTCTGACAACATCATGCTATATATTTAATTCCTCTCAATCCTGCAAAAAGTAAAGAAAAAAACTACTACAATTTCCTGATATTAGCGGGTTTTGTTTACATGTATTGTGACGTCTTAAATGCAGTATAAAAGTAATTATTTCTTCATTAAACACAGATAATTTTTGTTTACGAGTAGGGCTGGGAGATGACGGAACTTCATCATAACGATATATCATCCAACACATATCGATATTTTCCGATATATCGTGATATCATTATTTATTTATTTATGGCTATTATAAGTTATAAATAACATTTCTTAACACATTGAATGAGCAGAACGACTCCAATAAAAAGCAGTCTCAATTTTTATACAAAAAAAATATTTGTTTTCTTTTGAATAAAAATAGTTAGAAAATAACTTTATTAGAACCTCTTTAATAAAGAGTGTCAATGCCAAAGCAATGTCTGTATGTTGCAATTTAAAACATTGCGTTTAAAACAAGTATTTTTATATTTTAAAATATGACAGTATATATAGAAATATTAACAAAAATTCTGTATGAAGGTGAAAAGAATGAAGAGCAACAAAATAAACGCTAACCGATAACCAAAACGAATTCGAAAACGCAAATTAATTGTGAATATCGATTTATGGTATCGCGATTTATCGTGAACCATATTCATAATCATGATTTCGATAAATCGATATTTTTCGGAAACTGGCATCGAAAAATCAATTTTTTTTTGATAAATAGAAAATTGGCACAACCCTATTCATCAGCCGACATTAACTTTATGACTTTTAAAATTGAATTAAATTTGCGCTCATCTGTGGCAAGAAATTTTCAGCTCCTAAAATATTTCATATATTTACAAAATGAGATTTTGGATGATTGAATGTTGAATTTCGCTCGATAGTTTTCAGTTTTAAATTTGACACTATAGAGAATCTATCATGGAAATAGAGATGTTCTTTATATGTGTTAGTGACAATTTATTATGCTCTTTTAACAATTATCATAAACACTCAGTTAAGATTATTAAGTTATTAATTATCATAAACATCATGATAAATTATTAAAACTGAAATAACCTTTACCATCAATGAAAATATTTTGAATTGATAAAATGTGACATTTTATCAATTCAAAATATTTGTGTGATGTGTGACATTTTTCATGGGAAAAGTAATTTCACTTTTTCAGACTTTTCCGAATCTAAAATTTTACAAACGGTAACATTTTGCACCAACATTATACGAATTTATTTAAGCATCTGATTATGATTTGGCCATTGTCATAGGCAATTATTTAATTTGCAGGTGGTAAATAAATAATTTAAATGAATATGAACTGAAGAGATGACAGATGAAAAATTATATAATTATTACTCTTAACAATTAAAAGCAAAATTGTAATAAAAATTTTTTGTAATTGTTAGTTTATTAGTTAGTTAATAAAATGAATTAAATTTTCCTAAGAAAAAAAATTATCAACGAAATTGGAACTTATTAATTGCTTAGATAAAATTTTGAAGCATCTGAAATAATTTTTTAATAAAGCAAAACTCCAAATAAAAATTGGCAATGCTTTGTTTTTATAACAGAAACAAATGAATTATAAAATATCATCTTCAAAAGTGGATGCAAAAAGTCATTGCAAGTTCTCTTTGATGCATTCATAACCCGTTAGCCGGGTAATTAACTTATGTTTAGTTCGTTTTACATTGAAATATTTCGTCATATCCAGTTAACAGGTTAAAAATTAAACAAAGCAATTCTTTTATCTTTTGACACGCGAGAGCAATTTATAATTTTCCTCGTTTCGGTGAATTATCCGTGATTTTGCGGCCTAGAGATGAACTATCTTGAAAAATCGGTAACAAAGCCCTGCTGTTGTCAAAAATGTACTGGCATTTTTCAGAGCCTTCACTCTCGTGAATAAAAATCGTTGCATGATAGATTTACGGTTTATTCCGTTAGCAATTGTTTTCATTTTTTTTTCCAATTCATTGACTGAAAAATTGCATGTTTTGTTTGTACATCATCTGTACTTGTTCGTGACGAGCGTTTTAATGCACCGTATTGATTGAGTTAACGGAAAATTTCCGTATAATAATGAGTCAGTCTTGAACGAGGGTTCGATTCTGACGAACCAATATCTTGTCAATCAGTAACGTATTAAATGCCACGTCATGTGTTTATGAATGATTGCGGGTTTATTACACTACACCAGTTGATATGCGCATAATAGATGTTCAAGAAAATCGATACCCTTTGATTGTTGCGTTCATAATATATAATAGGAGAAACGTAACATACACAGCGGATTATTAATACATACACAGAGAAAATGAATTGCGTTCTTCTTGCATGTAATATCTTACATAGAATGCTATTTTCAGAATAACGTAAGCAGGAAAATCATATTAAAAGAAGTAAACAGCCATAAAGGCTAAAAAAAGTCAGGGAAATATTATAAATCCCTTTTCAATAAAATAAACCATTTTAAACCGTGTGTATAAATCGGCAGTAGTTACATTGTAGAATTTATTTATTAAAGTATTACGAGTTGAACAAAGAAATTTTTTTTATTATTATTGATGTTGAATTTACTGTATAAAGACGGATAACTGTTGCTTAATTTGGTTTGCTAGGTTAATGGATTAAATTATGATATCCGTTGTAATTTGAAACTGCATTCAGAGAAATAAATTAAATGAAGTTTAATGAAGAATTAATGATTCATCATGAAATAATAAGAATTACACTATATTATACTAATTTCAGAATTTTTTTAATATTTGTAGGTAATTATTTTACAAAATATCTTTATTAAGGTGCAATATTTTTATTATGGTTTAGTTTATTTGCAATTATGGGTTAAGAATCCTGACTTTTTAATTTAATTCCATTTTGAAACAAATTTTTGATAAAGTGAATAATCAAAACATAAAAGAAAATGAGTAATTTATAATTAAATAGTTATATCGTTTTCAGTACTTCTTTATGAATAAACAGTAAGAAATAATAAAAAAAATATTTCTTTAAATTAAAAAAAATTCTGAATTTTTTAAAAACTTTATTTTGAAGAAATCAAATTAATTATTCATTCGTATCAAATGAAATGTGAAAATTTTGAGTTCATACACATACGTTCTTTAAGAAATTTTTTTAATGAATGTTACTATTTTTTTTTTTTTTTTTTTTTTTTGCTTTTGAAATCATAAAATAGAGAATAGTGTGAAACTAATTATCTATCAAAATTCCACTGTAAATTATATATATATGAAATTAACTTTCAAATGTTGCAAACACAATATAAATAATTTTTCTACTGCTTATAATATTTGTTTTCTAAATTAACTAAAACTAACTGTATTTAGCAGATAAATTATTTGAGATTTTGTAAATATTTTTTTTTAACTTCAGGTTTGAAATCATATAAGCTCTCTAAGTCTTACAGTATTGTACAGACGAAGCATTGTGATCATGTATGTGTTTTTAATACTCTAAACGACCCAGCGCAGATCCTTCATCATGAATTATTAGCACCGTTTAGTCATAATGAAACTGTCTTTTTATGCACTACCATAAGGAACTCCCGATTTCCTGATCCATAAAGGAGTTTGAACATACAAATGGTGAACAACCTGGCAATTAGAAGTCTGTGTAGTGAAATCTGTGTTTACCAAGGCGAAGGCTACATGAAGATTATGTTGTAAATCGAAGAACCGAAAACTGTTCCTGGCGATTCACTCAGCTGTGTCATCACGTGATAACCATGTTCTGTGTACCAGGTGTCTTAATACAGAAAGAAACGCATCGAACCTCCGATGCTCAACAAGCTGAGTTAGCTGTGCTCATGCGCGTTAGTACAGAGTGTAATGCTAATCGGTTTTTTTCCTTTCCGACACATATAAAACGAATACTTAACAAACAAGAATTAATAACCGTTTGTATGCTTCAGTTCTCAACACCTGCTCTCTGCTAACGTCACGGTTGTACAACCAAGACCCATAAGCATGAAACAGAAATGTAGACATTCAAAAAAAATTATGCAAATATCGGAAGAGAATTCCAGATTATAGAAAAAGTAAATGAAATTGCGTGCAGAAAGAAATAGCTTCCCACGAAGAATAAGCATGCAAACTTCACTTTCATAATTTAATGGCATTTTTAGCAAGGAAAAGAAGTTAAGGTGTACGTACACACTAAAGAGTTTTAAAAAATTTTAACTTTAAAAATCCAGTTTTTTCACAGTAGGTCATTAATATATGTTTAAACTCATTTCAGTGAGAAAAAAACAATATAACACTAATTATTAATTAATTAATTAATATTTAATGAACTAATTAGCATATTTTTGAAACATGATATCTTAAATTCTAATTTGTACAAATACACAATTCTAGTTGGAAATTATACCTAAGATTAGTCTTCCTATTGTCTGCCTCAATCAAATTTTAAAAATATATAATTTAAATTTCATCAACGATTAATAGAAAAAGCGAGATTTTTCTGTAATTTTAACTTTTAAATAGCTGTTACAAATTTATTTCTATAAATATAACTTTGATTGAGGCACAAAACATCCACTGCTTCATACAGATTATTTTGATATATAAATAATTGTATTTGGTTAATTTCTTGTTGAGTTATGATTGTTTGAATGAAGCAACATAGTGGAAAAATATTTATTCTTCATAAAATGAGTTTTTAAAAAAAAGGAAACTAGAGTTTTTAGTGAAAGTACCTCAAGAAAAATAATTATAACTCGAGAAATATTCCGAATATTGACAACATCTTGCTATTGTTTGAAAGCTAAAGAATCAGAAAACATTTTGAAGCAATAAAAAAATATTCGATATTTTGAACGATTTTCGAAGTTTCAAGTGTGTACGTACACCTTAAGATTAAAAATTAGAAATTTAAAAGGAAATTAAAAACGTAAATATTAAAAAAAATCAGAAATTCTCAATGTTAACACCTGAGGTCTACTGTTGCTTAATTAGCTTAACAGAAATAATCATGGTTCAAATTTGGTTTGTGTATGTTTAAGCTGCTGATATTTTTTTTTTGGTTAGTTGCAATAAGCTAAGCTCAAAAGCGATAGACATTTATATAATTCTGTTTTATGAAGTATATCATGAGTAAATGTTATAAATAAGTTTTGTAGAAATCACAATGTCGTTTATTTGTTTTTGTATCAAAAGCCATAATTTGATTTTTTGCTCGATCGACTTTTCTAAACTCGAAAAGAAACATTAAATGGATTATTTTAAACGCATTTCTTTATGCTGAATACAAGCGATTTAAAATTGATCGAAAGTATTTTAAAAGAAACAGTATGTTGTCAGTATTCAAAAGAAATCTTTAAAGTAATTAAAAACAATTTTACTTATTTCTTACACTCTAATTAGTGTTTTTTTAAAAAAAAATTCTATACTATATTCTTAAAAGGCTTTCAAACTCATGAAATAGAATAAGTACTTTTACATTGATATTCTCGTAAAATTTGAAAATGATGAATAAAAAATGTGAAAATAATAAAAACAACAACAAAAAAATATAAATAAAAAAGTATTAACATTAAAGAGAAATATTTATTAAAATAACTTATTTTGAAAAGAAATTTCGCTTAAAGAACTAAAATTCAACGAAAGAAAATTTGTTATGGAGTTTTAAAAATTATGATAATTTTATTTATGATTTTATCTTTTGATCAGAAAAAAAATACCTGTACCAAAAATAAAAAAAAAATAAAATATCTCACTCACTCACTCAAAAGCAAAGACATTACTGAAAGAAATTTTAAATATATCATGACTTTATTATAACTTCTGTTGCAATAAAGATTAATTTACTCTCACCCTATAAAGTAGTCCTTTTTATTATTTTGATAATGTTAAAGCAGAATAACCTTAAAAAAAAAAGCAAAAAATTCTTGAGTTGTTTGGTTTATTAAAACAAACGCAATCCTAGTTACCTATTTTTTTAATACTTGTAAAATTAATGAACGACTTCCAGTGGTCATTGATTTATTTTACAATAATTGGTAAATTAACTGACATTAGGGGATTCACCGGAAATGAGAGTAAACCACTGATTACAGTGCGAAATTTTCTTATTCTCAGTTTAATTAACTTTATCTTTGAAGATATTAAAACATCGATGGATGATATGAGAAAGATACGTTCATAAATCGCATTCTATAAACGAGATTGTTTTAAAAGAATAAATTTAACAGTTTTTAATACAGAAAAGCTGCTAATTAGCGAGAAACTTGTTTTTAAAAAAAGCCTTTTCTAAAAAAATGAATAAAGTTAAGAAAAACTTCATTAACTAAGGAAAATATTTATTTTTGGATATTGGAAGCTACTTTAATTCTTGTATAAAAACTTCACAAACAAATTAAAATTGTAATTGGAAAATTAAGGAGTTCTTATACAGCATAGCAAATTTAAAAAACGGTCTGCCATTTTCTTAAATAAGTAAAAATTTTCCACTGAGCAAAATATTTAATAAGAAAAGATATCATTTTCATATTCCTAAAAAAATGCAGACCGATATGATAAGAAAGAAAAAGAAAAAAAAGAAATTCTAGTTGTCAGTTTATTGATCTATAGTTTTAAACTGTTTAATTCTTTTGCTTCACTGAATTTTCAATGCTCACACTTGATCTTTACGAAACACTCTGAAAATAAACATGTCTTACTATCATTTTCACTGGATTGAAATAAAATATTTTTAAAGATTAACAAGAACCTGACAGTAAAAGAAAAATAGATACTGTTTCTGAATATTTCGCAAGGATTTGCGAATATTGAGTTAAAGCATGTTTCCATTTCTTTGTTTGCAGTGCACAAGTGGATGAATGAATATGTATTGGAAGTGAATTTAAACAAAAAAATATAATAGTTCCTTATTTTTTTGTCATCTATATACTACACTGCATTATTTAGTCACAACACAGATAATTTAATTACAAATAAAAGGGAAAACTTATAACAAATTTGTATGATACAGAAATCTGAATTACTCTTCAATTTTTGCTCATAAAGACTGAAGGTTTTAGTGAAGATTTCTTAACAATTAAAGAAATAGAAATTTTTTTATAGATAAACACTATATTTCTGCATATAGAAAAGAGTATATATCCTTAATATTGGGATTTCTAGTGAATGTAAGTATTTTGTAAAATTGTAATCATTATTAGTGTACTATGGGGTTAGAATCCTGCTAGCTAAAGTTCGCTAACGCCCTGAAGAAGGACATACTGTCATGTCCAAAATTAAGATCACAAACTTGTTTTTCAAAATTAATCTAAATTGCTACAAGCAAAATTGATAGAATTTGTAATTTATATGTTTTGAAAAACGGGTAATATAATTTTAACAAAGTTTAGTTTTACAAAGTTAGTTTTTACAAAGCTAGATTTAAATCGTTTAAGCATCTGGGAATTTTGCTTGCAATTTTGTGAATATTTTATTCAAACAAGCAAGTAAACCTGCTTGCAGTGAGAAGGAGTTCTCACTATCGTTTAGATGATTCCTTGAGATGGAGAGTCATTGGCAGGCTTGAAGTTGGTAAGTCCCACGCGTAGGTGGCTCGGTGGTTACAAGTAGCCTCGAAAGTGGTACCCAGTTTGTAGTTGTGGATCAGCGGTTGATTCTGCTATTTGTTATCAAATGTTTTTCGCATCCTTTCTTAATTCTTTTGGCATTTCGATCTTTTTCATAATTTTATGAAATGCATAATTATGGTGCGATTTTTTTTTTCTAAAATTTGTTTATACTTTAAAATGCAGATCAAATATTTTTCAAATGTTAAAAATTGAAATTTTATAAAACAATAGAAAAAACAAATAAAAAAAATTTTATTAATCATTTTTTTTTAATTTTTACACTCTTTATATTCGAAATGTACTATAATAATCGTCAAAAATTTCGACTTTAAGATTTGGGAGGGGGGGGAGGGGGGTCACCACCATTTCCTTAAACCCGAAAAAGATATTTTTGTAACTGTGTCCGCTTGTTTCTGTAAAAATAAAACAAGTCTGGAAAGAAGTTTATTTTATAATCTTTTTACAAACATTTTAAATATTTGTCAAATTTAGAGCGAAATCGGTAGCCTAACATATTGTTTGCTTGCTCATCAGTTGACATGACAAATGCAGTTAAAAGGCTTAAAATTTGACCCCAGAATGTAGATATCTACCAAATAGCGGAATAAACTGATCAATTGTTGTATTGCTAATTGTTTATTCTTGTAAAAGCAAAAATACAACGTTACAGAGTGATGAAATTTGTCTTGACATCAAGATTGAAGATTAATGTGAAATTCTAGTCAAAGAAAAGAGCAAAAATATCTTTTCACTTTGCGACGAAGCTTGAAAGCATCATAATGTGGTAATTAAAGAGAAAATCAAGCTCCTGCTGATGATAAATGAATACTATGCGTTCATCTCTTAGAAGCTATTCATTTAACCTGTTAACCGAGTAATTAACTTATATTCAATTCGTTTTGCATTGAAATATTCGTCATACCCAGGTAACAGGTTGATGGTATCATATCTTATGTTTTGAATTTTTCAATCTTCGTTTAATGGCGCTGAAGTATTAAAGTAGTGAAATATAAAGGAGGATTTCAAGAAAGACACAACTGTGACTCATAAAAAGAATAATAAAATATGCTAATTATATGTTTTTATATAGTATATAAAAACACAATATATAGAATAATATGCTTAATATATAAAAATACACTAATTAAAAAGACGGAAAGAAAAAAATACTTAAAAAATAGAGAGAAGATGCATATATTGTCAAAAAATCAATTTATAAGAAATTAAAATAGGAAATTGATAATATCATTAAAAGATAACACACGCACGCGCACACACACATTTTATAAAAAATAGAAGCTAAAAATTTTATTAGAATAGGAATAACATTAATGCAAAATACAAACTAGAAAATTTATTTAAAAAAAAGTGGAATATTAATAGAAGGCAATTTTTTTTAGCGATGAAATCTTGTATAGCTCTTTAGGACATGATGCAAAATCGATTTGGTCTAGTGGCTTAAGTAAAGCATCGCAGAACTACCGTGAAGGCTATTCTGGAACTAAACTTGGTCATATGAAATTGTCAATAAATGCCATTGAATTGAAAATAAAATGTCATAAGAAATTGCATACACATGTAACAATAAACATCATAACAAATAAAAATTAAAAAAGTAATAAATATAAAAAACTTTATAAAAATATTTTTATTAGAGTATTAAAAATAAAAAATAAAAAAAAATAATGAAAACCTGGAAGTCAAAACAAAAATCATAAAAGCTTGAGGTGTAGAAAACAGTAGAAAAAGGCAAAAAGTTGCATATGAGATTTTCGCTTTTTAAGATATTCAAACATTCGTTTTAAATGAGATAGATTAAAATTCATTTTAATTGATATCGCTATACAAGCTTACTTAAATCGTTTCTATAAATACTTGATGTTTTTAAGATTTTTGTTTTTATCTCAACACTTTTAATAATTCTTTTTTTCTTTTTAATGCAACTAAAATGAATAATTTAAAATTTTCTTGTTTATTTTTTTAAAGCAAACCATATTCATGTCCAATAATCTAAAATGTTGTGCAAGGAATTTTCTTCATTTGTTGTAAAAATTAGAAATTAGCATTTAGTAGTATTTAGGTTTCCAAACATTTTTTTTTCGCTTTAAGTTTTCATTTTCATCATTTAAATATAAAAATAGATCTGTGCATTTATACTTACGTGGCAATGATGATCATAAGATATTCGGGATTTTCCGAATAAGCGCAAAGCGCAATTCGCCGGGAATCATTTTCAAGCAGTCAACTGACTTGAGTTGCAGGTTTAAATGGAGCAAGTCAAGATAAGATTTTCATGCCTGGCTGATTGAAAGCAACATTTGTTTTCATAAATAAACTATGTTGGCATTTTTTAGATTTTTGGTAAACAGGATTCAAAGCTGGTATTAAAAATATATCTGAAAGAAATGTAAATGTTCAAAAAGTATTTTTTAAAATATGATTTGTAATAACATTCTATTTTGCTTCGATTTAGATTTAATATTGGGGACCTCTTTGAACATTCTATTTTGCAATATATCTCTAAAATTGAAAGCGTTGGGGGGGGGTAATCATTGACGACGCTTCTAGAGATCATGAGCTTTCACATGAAATAAAAGTTTGCGAAATCGGTTCAGTTATTATGGCTGAGAGACTCTGACAACGTTTTCCTCGTAGAGAATGTTCAGTAATGTATTCTTTTGAAGTTTCTCTCAAAAAGCAAGAGCGGCGAGGGTAGACGACCACAGATGATTTATCCATAGGTCAACAGCTCTCATATAATATAAAAAATGGCGAAATCGAACTAGTGAATGGAGATAAGGGTTGATTCTTTGATTTTGAGAATCATCTTAAATATATAAATAAATATAGGTTCTTCATCACCCGGCGTTTTCTTTTTTAGACATTTAAACCGGTTAAATTTTTTCAGCTCTTTTGATTTTCTTATAAGAGGGATAATAAACCTAAATGAATTTCCGAAAAATACCACGACTAAATAAATGGTTTCAATATAAAGTGAATCTTCCAAATAAGCAAAGAAACTGCTTTACTACTTGACTGATAAAGATCAGTCATCCATATATATTTATCACTTCGTTGCAATCTCTAGAATTTAGCACCTGCGTAGAATTCGAAAAATTGTTTGTTACCTTGCTGATTGCGAAACTAATATAATTAAATTTGTTGTTGTTCGTTAAAATATTTTTATGTCATTGTTACAGTGCTTCTTTTACGCTTATTAATACAGTTTTAGCGAATGGAATGAATATTATGAGGCGTGAACATTTTTCCTCTTCACTGGAAACGTAAAAAATAATTGCTGTTTTTTGTCCGTCTTATCTACAGTTTCAGTTGCCTATTAATTGTAGTTTCTAAATTTTTCGTACCCATTAATTAAAAGAATTAACAGCTCGCAAAGAAAAATGTTTCATCATCTTTTCTTCAGGGAAAAAAAAAGATAGTATCAGATAATTAAAAAAAAAAGGATTTTCGTCGTCGTGATGAGTACAAATGAGCCTGATTCAATCAAATGAAAAAAAAAAAAGAGAGAATACTTAATTGTTGAGTTATTTAGATACCGTTATCGTTTTATCTTAATTAATGATGTAAAAAACAAAATTATATTTATCCATCTATTTTTTTGATCAATATATCCTTCAATTAATTTAGTTGATTTAAAATTTATGCTAATTAATGTAATTCCCCAAAACTAATCATTAAAATTTATGAAGAATTCCATTATCATAAGTAGAAAGGTGCAACTATTTTACCCTATTTTAAGCGAAATTCCTTACGTCACACGTATTTTAAGTTGGAACAATGCATTCCAGTCGATTAACATTTAAACACCATAGAATTTTTAACGAATGATTGTTGCTATCATTGAAAAGTTATGACATAAGTTATTCTTTATATTTTAAGGTTTATCATTGTTATTTGCTTAATGAAACTATTAACTATTCAGAGACAATTAGGTACAGATGAGTAACCAGGAGCTAACTATCATTTTAAATATTTCGGAATTACTGCGGTAGATAGTGATTTAGCCAGTGTGAGTAGCGCTTAGTGCTTAATGTGATGTCTTCACTCCCTAGTCACCATCATTGGCTTGGCAAAGTTAACTGGAATTATTCCCTCCTTCCTCACCAGATATATCAACACATTTTTGCTTTTTCTTTTTTTTTCCTTGTTGTCCGAGACATCAGTATCATTTATTACTCTGGCATAATAGCTAATGAACATAGTTTGCTTGTAGCAATGAATTTTGCTCAATTAACTCCATGTGATATAATAATTAATTATAAAAATATGCAGTATTAAAAATTTTACAATGTTTCGAAAATAAGGTAATATTTCAAAATATTTTCTTTGGCAGTTGTTCTACTACATTGTGCAACTACATTCGTTTGCGTCTGCATTATCCGATTACATATAAATTTTAACTATTCATTTGGCAATAGAGTAGCACGAGTCAGTTTTGTTTAGATAAAGATGAGCATAAACAATTAAGTATTAGCATTTATTACAATTAGTATTTATTTAGATAAAGATTAGCATAAACAATTATGAATTATTCTTGAAGTATTGGTGTTCTCAAGACACATCCTAAGGATTGAAGTACATTGTTTGAATTTTTCATTCTGTCTAGTGACTGAAATTGGCACACACACTTCTTAGATGAATGGTTTGCGAAATGCTTTCCAGTCGCTTCTGAAATTGTTTTCATGTAAACCAACAACGAACCACGGAGAAGGGAGTAAAGCTACTACGAATCATAAATCATCGCTTGTCAGTTACTCGTACGTGTACTTACAATCATGTCCTCGGGCGAGGAAAACTAATTCTGAGATATCTTTCAAAAGTATTCTCACAAAAAATATTTTTATATCATCTTTAAAATCCAAAAATTATCTTTTTAATGTTACCAATTTACTATTCTAATAAATTTAATAATTTCAATAAATTAAAAATATAGGTTTATAAAGATTTTTAACAATACTTTTCAATGTTGTCATGAAAATCATATCAGTTTAATTCATTCATCAAATTATTTAATTGTTATATCTATTCCCATTATTAAGACTATGGTTCACGAAATTTGCTTTGATATATAAACTACGAAATAGATTTTTTTGCCGAAGATACCAGAACATTTCATAAAGGTTACATTTATTTTAAAGTATGCATTTGAATCAAAGTATACTTTTGCTGAATTAATGAAATTATTTTTAATTCAATTGATAAATTTCGCACAATTAACTATTTTCCCTTGCTAACTTTAAATTTACTATTTTTATAATGTGATACCGGTCATATACATTTTGCTTTGATTTCTAAATAAAGAATAAAAGTTTCGTTATAATTTTGCAATCCTAACAATTCTGGTTTCCCTTCTTATAGATATTTTGAATTTAAAAAGTAGAAGAGCCTCTTATTCTTCATAAAATTTGTTATTTAAAAAATCTACCTTTTTTTTTTGGATGATATTAATAGTATTTTTCTAGGTACTGATTTTGGTAATTAAATTTCTTTTTCAGGTTGTTAATTTAGTTTTGCAAAGCATTATATATTTTTTCTCATCTAATGGATTTAATGATGTAAATATTTCACAAATTCACCTGTTAATTTTTTTGCCATGACCTGGTATATAGTTCATAATGTTAAAAAAAATCGTTTGAAAAGTAATCATAGTAAAAATGAATTCTTTTAAACTTTCAATAAATTTCTTAAGTTTCAGTTATTAATAAATTCATATATCTCAAAAGGAGTGAAAAATAAAGAGAACATTATAAGTACCTATGCGTTACGAATTAATAATTTGACAGCCAAAAAAGCTAATATTCAAGGCGAACACACCAATCGTAAAATGCGGTTATATGTATGTATTAAGTAAAATTTAATTATAATTGCCAATTAATTGTAGAAAAATAATACAGTATAGTTACAGAAAAAATATATTCTTATAAAATATTTTGGATTTGTGTTGATAAAGAAGAATTTGCATATCTAAAAACCGTGGATAGATTAGTTATATTAACACCCAGTTTTAAAGCAACACTAGACACGCTATTTAGGGACGGACTTCTTAATTTTGAAAGGCGGTCAGATGACGAGGACGACACCTGAGCTAGCACTCCTTCCACACACCAAACTTCCGCACCATACCAGCGGGAGGACGTTTGGCCCTGACGTATTTAACGTGCATCAGACCGGCTTACACGACTTTTCTTTGGTGGAATCAGGTCTCGAACATGAAACCCTCCAATTCCGAAGCCGAGACTATACTACCAGGCCACCGCGGCTCCCTGAAAACTGTGGAAGAAAATCAACTGGTATAAGAATAAAATTACCTTCATTTGATCTTATAGGTTCGTTAGAAGTTCACGAAAAATGATGAATTACAGTCGAAGAAGTTCAAATTCAACTGGGAATTCCATTTGTGTTCGTCGAAAAATCGACTAAATCGGCCATATAAATATATCGTTTATTCTTGCAAATAGATGGATTTACCAGTGTTTTTATTCAACTGATTAAAATTCGGAAGATCAAATCTTGTGCTAGAAGATTGTTATTTATTTGAAAAAAAAAATCACTTCAAAATATTTCAAAGATTTCGAATTTAATTTTGGATCCTTCACGCGTAATCAAAAATGCTTCGAATATAAGCTACAGTAATTTAATGAAAAAAATATCGACAATTTGATGACTTAATTAAAAACTGAAAAACATTATTTAAGAATAATTTTAATGAAATAATTTTTAAGAATAATTTTTTAAGGAAACAATATTTTAATTGCAACATTTGCATCAAAAATAGAAAAGAACGTACAAAAAAATATATAATGGGATTAATGTAAAAATGAGACTTCTTCCTGAGAAGTGCTGTCTCTAAAGATTTTCTTGAATAAATAAGATGCAAAGGAAGTGAATTCTCTTTGAAATAATAATTTTCATTCTCTTAAGAATATTGTTAAAAACGTATTGTAGAATTTTGTTAAAAGAATTTTCTTTAAGCAATGGGTCTTGGAAATTGCCCAAAATTATATACTAAATATGACAAATAAGACCTGGGAGCCATATAAAATTTTTTAACTGTAAAATAGAAATATTCAAAGTTTCATAATACAGCTAGTTTTAATGATCGAAGAATGGAATTTTTTTTGTTCAAAATGTTAATATGTCAAGAATATTTTACTAACTAAACAAGAAAGATACGTTTGGAATTAATAATTCAAAAACCAAGAAAGGACCGAAGAAATTCAGATTTAATAAATTTTGTAGCATTACATTTATGGACTCAAAAACAGCATAATTCTTTACTTCATTGAAAGTGTTTTTCCGCCTCTAAAGGTTTAAAAATTAGAATTAACGATTGGAATATGATTAGAGTGGATATCCTATATAAATCCACATCTTTCGATTCCTCAAAACAATATTTTGAATCAAGCTCTCAGATGTTGATCTGTATTCGAATTCTTCCATATTGAATTCTTACATACCCAAAATCGTTTAATAATAACCCTGCTAAAATCGTGCGTTTCTATCGAAATGCTGTTGAGGGTTTGAAGGCATTATCTGATAAGTAAACATCGCAATTTTAGGATTTTTATTATTACAGATTTTTCTTTAATATAATATTTGTTAGACCTAAATTTTTGGGACACGGATTTCCTTAAGTGATCAGTTTTGTCACCTGTTTCATTGTCAGTCCTCAATGCATATTTTCACTACTTCAATGACTATTACGAAATGCGGAAGCTCATAATGGGAGCAAAAACTGTCATTGATGTGCACAATATTCAAAATAGTCATTCATGCGTACCATAATAGGAATGATATCACTGATGCAATCACTCTAAAAAAAGAAACTGATATTGATAAATTCAGTTTATCCGCAACTTTAAAATTTATTCTTTTACAATCTCTTCAACTATAACTATTGCGTTGGAAGGATTGCGGGATTTTTCACGTTTTCCAGGGTCTGATTTCTGTAACTTTAACATTCAACTGCGGTATCATGTGCTTAAAACAAATGCTTGTTCAGCTATATTTCATTAAAATCTCCTTCTCAAACATAGATCAACTCTGAATAATTTCTCTTCTGCTTGCTGTGATAATTCTAGTTCATTGTCATGGTTTAAACGAAGGACATTTAAAAACCTCTAAGGATGGAGATTTTGCCTAATACTGTAGAAAAGAATAAATCATTCCTCTGCTACTCTTTTTTTAATCAAAAAAACACTTCCTATGTGCGTGCATATCTGGTAATAATTTCAATTAATCCGCATTTTAAAATTAGTGATTTCTTTATTACTCGTACTCGGCTTCATTTTAACTTAAGGGTTCACGCAACTCAGAAATTTATTTTTCTACCCTAAGATAACATGTGCTGAATATTATTTCAGATAAATCCCCTTTTAAAACTATAAAAGTTTAAAATTCTTTCCGACTCTCTTTTTCTTGCTTTCTGCCTTCTAACTGAATTGCGCCTCTAGTTGGCCATTCTGCCGCGGTGGCCTAGTGGTAAGGGAACCAGAGGGTTTTTCAGGTTCAAGACCCAATTCCATCGAAGAATCGTCGTGTAAGTGGGTCTGATGCACGTTAAATCCACATCAAACATCTTCCCACTGGTGTGTGGTGTGGAAATTTCGAGAGAGGTGCCAGCTCAAATGTCGTCCTCCTCATCTGACCGCTGTTCAAAGTTACGAAGTCTGTCCCAAAATAGCCCTAGTGTTGCTTTAAAACGGTAATATAACTAAACTAACTCGCTGGTCATAGTTCCAAAAAAGAAAGTTTAAAACTCGCCTTAAAAATTAAATTCTTTCCATAATAGTAAAGAGAAAGAATAAAAATGTGTTTTTCAGTTCCAAGAATATAAATTCTTATATATTTGTTAGAAACTTCATTTGATGGCGTAAATCAATGTAATTAATAACAAAATTTTGAATTGATTTAATGATATATATTATCAAAACGAAAAAAACAAAACAAAACAAAAAAACAACAAAAAAAAACAATTTTTTAAAGCACAATTTTACTAACAGGATTTTCGATTTGAATTAATTTCTTCTTTTTATAATTTATAATTCATTATAAATATTATAGAAACTTGGAATCAGTTTTTCTCAAATCCACAACAAAATTTAATTTTTAGTAATTAACTGAAAATTAAATTCTAAAAAATTAAAACGGTGCTTTGCCATCGAGAACACTTAAGTGTGCAAAACTTTAGCTTATGAGGAAGAGAGTAAAATTCATGCTTCCTAGCAAAAAAAAAAAAAAAAAAAAAAAAAACTATGTAATTTGAAATAAAATTGTGTCAGATTGTTCTTATCTTTTCGGAAATCCTCTACGTGGTAATTGATTTGATACCGCATTAAAAATCTCACGATTCTGCTTGTTTTTATTTATTTCATGAAATATTAAAATACATTTTGGTTTGTTTTTATACCACATGTCTGTAAAATGCACAGAAACAGTGGAAGAAAATATCTTTAAATAAATCACTTGCACTCCTTATACAGAGTTTGGCGAAAATATAAATGAAAATTTTTTCATGGTTCGATTCATCTAACTAAATTACAATATTTATAAGTTCTATACAATTTTTTTTAATATTGCTATGTTAGAAAGTATTTAGAATTCACCAATGTACAATTCCAAGCGGAGAAGTTATATTTAAGGCTTAAGACACGATTTTTCGTTACGATTTTCCTTTAAATAACCTATCATCATTAAGCAATACGGCTCATGATTGCCTGGTCTTTGTCTGTTTGGTTTCTGCGTAATATCGCATTCATAGTGATGATAACGATTTCTCGTAGTACCTCAACCACAACCTTAGGTCCACAATAGCGATAACCATATAATTACAATTGATACGACTTTACTGTACAGTCTCGAGTATCTGGCCTATTGTGGCAGATATGATAGGCAGAATAACAAAAAAAGCCGGATAAGTCGAAGTTCTATGAACTCATTTCTTTGTCCACCAATACCATAAAACAAAGTTTTTATAGCAAAACTCATTGCTACAATATGTATTTTCTCACTTTTTATTGAGTACTAAGCCCTCCATTCATCTCAAGCCACGTGGAATACGAAAGCGGACGTGGCCCGGTGAAACATAGAAGCAGTTGCCGGTAACGTGTCGAGTTAAAATAGAAGGTTCTGTACTGGTAGTTTATATATGTTTATAGACTGCACTGCAAGAATTTATTAGAAAAAAATAAGTTAAAGGATATAAACTGTTCACATTTTAACATGAATTCTGTTCACTTCACTGTGGTATACTTAAAAAAAAAAAACATTAAGCGCACCCCAAGAATAATGTACGAATCCTGTACGTACTGTGCAGTTGTAATCAGGAACAGCGGTAACAACTGAGGTCCGTTGCACACTGACGAAACAATGAACAAATAGCAGAAAGCTGCTCTATTCCTGCCACAACTTATATTTTGCACTCGACACGTAGGAGGATCGTAGCCGACGCCCGCTTCTAATGCCTTGCCTTCTTCAATTAAATTACGAGTAAGAAAACTATGCCGAATAGTGACGAACCGGATACTTGGGAGTGTTCTGGATTTATTAGGATGTATAGATTTCCGATATAGTCCCTAGTGTTGTATATCTGTTGTTTCCAGTGTTGTGGAAATCGTGGAGTAATACGAGTTCCGTTGTTGGTTCGTTTGGAACGGCCTGTCGCTTTAAAAATCTCTGAAATAGCGCTGAAAATAGTAACACATGACGATTTGTTTGCTCACTGAGTAATGGCTATTCCATCCTCTGTATACACTCAATTTCAGCTCCTTTTATTATAATTTAATTTTTTTAAATGCTATCTTTGGAAGAAGCTACTTCATAGCAATCGCCACCGAATCATTTCAGAGATTCTTAAAGCGAAAGACCGCTCTATCCAAACACTGAAAAGAACGGCACTGCTGCAAGTACCAGCCTACGACAACATAAATGGAAAGTTTTATAGTCACTCTTGGTGACGACTTTGAAGGAATCGAAACGTTTCTAGGAAGTCACTGTATGATTTTCATTATTAAATTTCCTGCCTTTGTGTACTACCGATTTAATTTGAAATAAATGAAGGGAATATTTATTCATTTCCTTTCAATCCTTGTTTTAAAATGCCTCGAAATTACTGATTTGAAGTAGCATGAGTCACACATTTGCGAGCAAAAAAGATACTGAACGATTAAATAAGATATTAGATGTTATTATAGACTGCTTGAAATGTTCGCATAAAGAATTACCTTCATGTCTTTAACTTTACTTAAATAAAATAATTTTGTGTTTCAAATTAGAAATTCTTTTCTTTTGTTAAATTACTTTTTAACATATGTATTTCAGTCAGTCGGCTGATATTATTTATATGTGCGATACTGATACTTATAATGTCGCGTTTTGCCTATAATCCATTTCAATTTTTCAAAAGATACTATAATGTCAAATACAATAAGAGTGATTTTTTTTTCAAACGTTGCGTTGCTTATTATTTCTACCGCACATTTTGGAATCTTTTCTTACAATGCAAAAAAAAAAAAAAAAAATTCTGAGATCAGGTTAGAAACTGAAACGAAAAATATCGAAGAATAGAAAAAGAAGAAAAATGTTTTAACTTTGTTCCAAAACCTGTTTCTAGTTTCGGATTGCATTAGATTTTGTAAAAATCTCTCTCTCTCTCTGCACGTTTACCACATCAATAAAATAACATTTAATGAATTTGCGACTAATACAAGATTCGTGGCGCTTTACCATATTCGTTTCCTCTCAAAACGATGAAATTTTTAACGTCATTCATTTCATTCAAAATTATTTTTTTAAACATCCAGTAACGTACTGAAGCTTCATTATTAAAATATTTAATTAGAGTTCTTTCTCTCTTCCTTTTCAGACGTTGAAGCTGGAACCCGCTGTTTTTAAAAAAGCGATTTGTATTCTCGTCACTTTAATTAATCTTGATGAAATGTTTTTCATTGTATTTGAATAATTAATAAATAAACTGTGAATTAATGCATGCATACACTAGTTTGAAATAAAATGATCTTGATTGTATCTTTTAGAAATGAAAACTTTTTTTTTGTTTATTTTAATGCAATGAATTGAAATTTCGTATAATATAAAAAATCAAATGCAAAAAAAAACCCTTTATCTTTTTTTTAAATAAATAAACTAGTTAGAATTATTTTCAGTTTATTGAATCTATAGGCCGTTCGATTAGTTTAAGTAATTGTTTGTCTGCAGATATTGAAATTAAATTATTTTTTTCGCTTAATAATACCCCAAGTTAAGTAAGGGAGTGATTCTATACAGCAAATATTAAATCTTAATAATGTCAAGCAATTAGCTCCTCAAACCCTTTCTGTTTTTTTTTAATGTAATGCTTGGAAGCTTAGACTGTTTAACTCTTTGCACTCGGATGGCTCCTCTCAAGCACCAGTCGAAAAACGATGCAAAGTTTTGAAATTTTATTTTTTCATTTTTAATTTTGATTGTTAAAAATATCTACAGAATGTTAAGAAGATATAGATTTATTTTTCCAAGAAATTTAACTTAAAACGTCTATATGTGTTTATTTTTCGGAGCAATAAACAGTCCTTGTATTAGATGAATAATTATGCATCAAATTACTTTTCCCAGTTCAAAGTGTCAATACACTTATTGTTGTGGCATTGAAAAAACACACTTTTGGAAAAATTAACATAGGTTATTTATATAAATATTTGAAAAATGAATGTTTTATTCTCCTGATTGTATTTTGTATATATCTTTAAGATAATTAATTTGTGTTTATTGACCATCCAAGGAGCACTTAAATATTCTACATAAATCTTATAGAAAATTTACTTTTTAATAGTTGTTTATGATTGGGCACTGAAATTTCTTCAAAAATGTTTGCGTTGTGTAGCAATTAGAAAATACCAAGAATTATAATGTTTTTGGTTTTGCCATCTTACCCATTAGGAGGCAATGGTGGCCTGATGGTAAGATATTAGCTTCCAAACCAGAGGGATTCAGGTTCGAGACCCGATTCCTCCGAAGAACTGTCATATAAGCGGGTCTGGTGCACGTTAAATCCGTCGGGGCCAAACGTTCTCCCGCTGGTGTGGTGTGGAAGCTTGGAGAGAGGGAGTGCCAGCTCAGAGGGAGAGGGAGTGTTGTCCTCATCATCTGACCATGGTTTGAAATTACGAGGTCCGTCCCAAAATAGCCCTAGTGTTGCTTTAAAACGTGACATTAATATAACTAAACTAAACTACCCATTGGGGAAGGGGAATAAATCGGATAGGAATATAAAAAATCTGTCTAGTAAATTCTCAATTTTGGCCTCCTTTGGTGGCGAGACGGGTTTAAGTTTCCATTCTTGATGCAATTCCTATAATGTGTGACTCATAGTTTCCATATTATTATCAGATCAAACCATTCAGATTTGCCGGATGACACCGAATATTTCTTTTAATTAATTACTGTAATAAATAACAATATTGGTAAATAGTTTAACTCGTCAATACTCTAAAGAGTGGGCTGAGAGGTAATTTAAGTAAAGAAGAGGAGTTCAGATGTTTTTAGGAGTAAATTTACTGCAATTATTCGCGATCGTTATCAGTATCACGAAATTTCTGCTGTTTCTCGAAGTATCGGCTGGGGCAGAAGAATTTGGAAAGACTGTGCTTATCATGAGGTAGAAAAAGAAAACCCATGTATTCTAATTGTAGAAGCCCTTTTGAAAGGACCACCTGCATGTTTTATTCCCAGACGTATTCTTCTTCCCTTCAGGGTCTTTGCAAGCTCTTCGGCACTGGCTAGCACTTCGAAAAAGAGTAAAAACGTCAGTGATAAAAAATAATTGTTGTAAATTTCTCGTGAAATAAGTCTGGGATGTGAAATTACTGTAGTTTTTCAAATTCTTCTTTATCTTTAGGGCCTGGTGATATGGTCTTGGCCTCGGAACCGGAGGGTTTCTTGTTCGAGACCCAATTCCACCGAAGAACCGTCGTGTAAGAGGGTTCGGTGCATGCTAAATCCGTCGGGGCCAAACGTCCTCCCGCTGGGGTTAAACTAAACTATCTCTGTCTTTACCAGAACCATTTCGCACATCTCTCCGTCGCTAGCTAATGATTTGAACAATATGCCTACTTGCTACCACATAGTGTTACTCGGATATACGATCGCAAATGACTGTTATTTTGGAACATTCTATGAATATTTCTTTAAAACATCGGAAGCACACACATGTGATCTTTTACAAACCCTCACAAGCAGAAATCGCATGGCTTTGTGGTGAAGGTGACATTTTTCTATCTCCGTTCGCATAATGATATGTTAAGGAAGTCCGACGACTATCATTTATTTGAAAGCCCTGAAAGCATCAAAATGCTACAGCAGGTTTGACAAAGATTGCATAAATGACTTACAGTATAACAAAAGGTCTGTATCTGTTATGTAGGTAATCATACTCTACTGGGTCCAAAATTTCAATATATTACTTCTTGAAGTATATATTTTTCGAATAAATACACCAATTGACTGCTCAATATAGCTCTCGGATAATTTTGACTCGCCCTGTGTTGTTGCCATGTAAAATACGTTAAACTTTTGTAAGATATATTTCCTTATGTTAAACTGGAAACTGGAATTATAGACTGGCAATGGAGAAAAAATAATTATATATAGCGGGGTAAAATAAAAAGTAATTTCATTAAAATAGATCATTGAGGGTAATTGGGAATAGTGAATACAGTTCCCAAGGCGGAAGAAGAAGACGATAAACGATTTCTTGTTTTTTTTCAGTGATATTTTCTAAAGTTTGTTTACTCTAATTGCAATTGTAGTAATAAAGTGAAATGAAAAGATTTTCAAATGTCATTATACATTCCCTACATCGGTTATTTGCAAAGTAATTGCTAAGATATACATTTATTTGGTCTGTAACAGTTGCGAATAAAGTTTAAATTTTATTTTTAGGTTTTCTTCTGTTAAACAGAATAGGGATACTCAATTATCCCAAACAATTTTTTTCCTTGAGATAATTTGGATCAGATTTTTACTACAAGAAAAACCTATATTTTTCATGCTTTTTGAATAATTTATTATATGATAGTAAGTGGTATAAAGTCTAAGAACACAGTAGAGTCCTGTTCCGCCAAAAATGCGTATTATTTTAGGCTAAATTTACAATCGATATTTTTAAAGAATATCGATTGTAAATTTGTAATCGATTGTAAAAGATATCCATGGAATTTACTCACATATTACTTTTTACATATGAAAATTAATAATTAACAATTATTTTAAACTGATTAACGTCGAATATAGAAGAAAACAAGAGAACTGACGTTAAGGAAGGGGGAAAAAAACCGTGATGCTGAAAGAAGAATCTGAAAATGGTGATTTTGAATCTTTTCAATAAGAAACGGAGAGTGTGAAAATGGAGGTAGCAAAAATTTTTCTGTGGATGATTTGTTAACAAATTTATGTCCTTGGCTAAGTAAATTTTATTCAGGAAGCGTAAATATCAGAAAAAAATTAGTTGAGTCTGAGATAAAACGTTCTACTTGAAATGGGAAGTCTTTTTTTCTGCCTCTAAATTGAATTACTAGTTTTTTTTTCACTTTAAAGTATGTTTCTAAATCTTATTTATCTCCGTTTAGTGTCCTATAATGTTCAGCCATTTCTTTTATGTAAAAGTTCATTTCTCGATTTTTCCCAAAAAATTCTGAGATTGAACAATTACAAATTATGCTAAATCGAGGATATTATGTAGTTATGATAATTGATATGTGATAAAATATATTTTGAATGAAATAGAATATATTTTTATCCATAAACAGTACTTTGGAGTACTTGCGAACGAGTGGTAAAATAAATTAAGCTGCGATAAACAGAAGACTCTTATCATTACAAAAAAATATATTTTTTAAATCAATTCGTTACTGTGATCAGAAGCGAAAATACATGTTTCTAATTATCCCATATTTTCTGGGGACATATTGGAGAAATAATGAACGTAGGTTATGACAGGTTAAGTGATAAATTATATTTGCAAAAAAGGGTACTGTTTAATTTCTCCCAGACCATAATTATGCATTCATATAAATTATAGACGTATTTTCTTTCTCATAAGAACAATTTAAATAGAAGAAAACGACAGCTCCTGCAAAATTCATTGTCATTTACGCTAGCTGGCCCTATTTAGATATGACTGTTTTGCAATGTGTTTAGTAATATTTACCTTATTTGTAATATTTTCATTACGAATATTTTATCGAATATCTTTCGAAAATGGCACCAGATTTAGTTTGGAAGCTTATTCTTAATCTTCGGTGAAGAATACCGCCTTCTGTATGTAAAATCATAATTCTGGGGCAACTTCTTACTATTTTCTTTTCATTGTTGCAGATAAAAAACATATATATTTAAAAACTGAAGAATTTACTTTTTACGCCAAATTATTTATAACTTATTTACAGATTTGTTTATCACAAATAACTTTTTACGGCATTTCTCGGTTGATACATTTATTAGTATTTGTGGAGATTATTGAAATAAATCGGAAGCGAAGCCAAGTGTGAGTTGACATAATTGCTTTCTGCGATTTCTTTTACAAAGATGATGCACCAGATAAAAAATAAAATATCATTTATTCCATCGCATTCTATAAATGACTGATTATATCTTAGCTAACCATTTTTCAAAATGTTACTATTGTTAATTATCTAAAATGTGAAACTGGGTGGTGTTGGCTGTTAAAACCGTGTTATTACATTGCCGTTGAATAAGTGACAAAGCTTTCGAGATTTAATAGGTCACTCAACTCACTTCCTAATCTATTTATAGCCAAGTAATCGGTTATGCAATCTTAACACCAAACTGTTAATAATTTCGCATTTGAGATCTTTATTTTAGACATTGTTTACACCGCTTGAATAATTTTCTTCAAGTGATTCGAGGCTAGTATTACTACTTAGATGACAAATTCATGATTGCCATAGCTAATTTTAAATGGCTGACTAATAAAATGATTTTATATTTGTTATTATGACAAGAAATTGATACACTTTGTTTAAAAAGTTCTTAATAATATAAAATTATATCTTTTGTTATTGCAAAGTTACATAATGAATTGCGCAAGGCTACTGAATATTGAAAGATTATTAATTGAAGAAGAAATTCAGAAAATTTCGTTGCTCAAATGAAAGTTATGAAATTATAATTGCTTGGAGACCTTAACATGGAATTACAAAGCCTAGGATATTCAAACTAGACTAGAAATAATAGAAATTAATGTATTAAAAATATTTTATCAATGGAAACTTTAATACTTTATTTCGCTACTGTTTCATTCATTTGCGTTTATCCGTTTATTGTAGGGATTTTAAATGATAGAAATAATATTTGTTCAACAAAATATATCATTAAATGCATTGTCCATTAATTAGGCATTTTTGCAACATGAGCAGAAAAAAGTACTCTTAGTTCTATTCGAGTATTTAAAAAAAAGTATTAAAAAAAGGCTACATAGTGGATATAATATTTGGTTAAAATGAAATATTTATTTCTTTTACGTACATCATGATTTGCATTTGTGGGAAAGGTAGAAAAATTGATAAAATGATTTAGCATTAAAGGAACATTAATGAAGTTATAGATGAGAATTGAAATAAAATCTATAAAAGATCTTCAATTCTATGTAAAAATTAGTGTATGTAATATTCTAGGGATTTTTACTTTTGCTGATATGATTTTTAAACTTTTCATCACTGATTTAAAAAAATGCCAAAATAGGAAATACAGTATGGAGTTTTTCAACAAGATTTTTTTTTCTTCTGAAAACAAGCGGAATTTTGTCCTGTGAACCTTGCTTGATTGAATCAAATATTTCGAAGCATCGCGCTTTTATTTTGAATGACCACTGCCGTTGTTTAAGTTCTGCATTTCTGCTGAAAATACTTGGCAGTCCTTCTTACGACTATTAACAATAAATAAAAACCTTGTTTACATTAACGTTCTAGAAAATATATTTTTGAGTGGAAATGTACATTTTTTGTGTTATTCTGTCTGTAATTTTAGATTTTAATTCTTGATAAATATTTAAAAATATTAATTACAAAATAAAAATAAAATAACACATCAGCTACAAGAAGAGTCTGAATCAGAGTTGTAAAAATAGTCTGTCGAAAATATTATTTCGCTAATCGAAATTGATTGCTGTATATCTAGAAAAATAATTATTAATTAAAAAATGCATATATCTGAGGTATTAGAAATAACTGCTGAGACAAAAACTTCATTCGAGAGAAGGTGCTACAATATTCATTAAGTTGAAATCGTAAATAATTTCTTCAAACATATATATAGTATATGTATAAGAAGGCTTACATAAATGAAGAGGAATATATCCATATAGTTTGCATTAATATTATTTATAATATAAATTGGTTGGACTACAAAAGGAAATGGATTTAAATTGAATAATCTTTTATTTGAATTCTTCATGCATTATTGCCGAAAGATTGCTTTTAATATTTTCTGAAAATATTTTGGTTAAATGCAAAAAAAAAAAAAAAGCCTTAAAAGCGGAAAGAGGAATTTGGAAATGGTTTCGTTGCGTATTCAAATTGGAAATTTCCTTCATATTTGCCAATTTACGAGGTTTATTTGGGTTAGAGAAGATCCAGTGGTTTCTCGTTAACTAAAGCAGAAGTATTTTATTTTTGCATTAATGCAGAAGTGCTTTTATATTTGAAATAAAGCGGAATCATAATCATAAACTGACTACACCGCCCTCCCTCCCCCCGAAAGCACACGGAAAAACTTAAATGACAGGACTGGCGGGAACTTTGGTTGAGAGCTAAGGGCCATCACCGGGGACGGTACAACTCTTCCCTAAGAAAGTACGTCCCGTCATCGATGGAAGGAGGCAGACACCCCACCTTTTCTTGCACTCACAAAGGTGGCGAAAACCAACCACCATGCCGGAAGCTTCTCATCCTCAATTACGAGGTGCCCCGTCCGTCGGATGAAATAAGGCGGAATGAAAAAGAAATTATTTTAAAATCGGTGATAAGCGAGTTTTATTAACACACACACACATGCCTGCATACAAGTATGAGCACACACACAGTTAGCATTGTATATATATCTTGAAATAAGTTGGCTGCGTGAGGAAAATGCGAAGAACAATATATACAGTTTGATCCAAATATTTAGATGCTTCCTCTCCATGAACATCGTTATCCAAATTATTAAATAGTAAGAAAAGAAGAGAAAATTGTGAGGATAAAGAGAATGTTAACATTCGCGTTCGGGTTTATATAATTTCCCAAACCGGAAATACTAGGATTTTAGCTAATTCATCGTCTTTGTTGAATATTCAATTAATTTAATGTAGCAGTGTTTTAATTGTAGCATAAGTGTTATAATTTTTAAAAATTAAAAAGAATTATGACACATTTATGTTGTAAGGAATTAAATAAAAACATATTCTTTGTCTTTTAATAACAAATAAGCAATATTTCAATACTCGGGGCACCGTACTATTTTACATGATAACCAAGATTCCTGACTGTTACATGTAAGAAATTCTCTTCGGTCTGCTGGTTATTTCTTTATTGCTCATCTTAGTTCTCTGGTCACGTAATCATTAGAGGCGACGTTGAGATATCAGAGTTAAAGCGTTGATCTTCTGCGTATATATATATAGCACTTTGCTCATGACATTTTGTAAACAGGATAATTGAAATTGCTTTGATTAGTTTCAATCAGCGAGGGATATGTTGAACGGAGGGTAAAAATCTGGGTCAATTCGTGGATTTGCCATTCCGCTCAAAGTTGATGGAAATGGTAGCAGTGGGCTGAAATTTTCATTTCCCCGTTCTTTATGATTGAAGAGAAAAAAAAATAATTCAGACGAATTATCACCTCGTTATAAAGAAACATTTGTCTTGAAAGTTTTTAGATAATTGCTATTTCTTAGAAATTAAAAGTGATTTTCAACGAGTACTTTTTAACTTAACCCTTCTTTGCAGGATTTTTTTTTGTGTGAAATAAATCAGGGTGATATAATTCATACTCTAGATTAAAGGAAAAATGTTTTATAAAGTCGTAGTATAAATATATAATATAAAATAAGTAAAAAAACAGTGTGAGGGAAATAGCCATCCATCATCATGCAAATTTACTTGTTAAGATCAGTACATAATTTTCAATGTCTCCCTCTCTTCTAAATTTCTCTACTCATTATCGCTTTAACTAGCAAAAAAATTTCAGATTAATTATAAAACATTTTCAGGAAATCGCACGTTTCCACAACAAATAGCGGAATGACGAGTTCAAACCAGCTATAATGATTGTGATATTTAATTTTTTTTTTTACAGCTACATTCCTTATTACGCAATAGTTGTGAAAAAAAACTTGCAACAACAATCAATTTACAGTACACCTGTTTTGAGACCAATTTTTTGTTCACTAAACGTTGTGCTGGAAATTTCCATCATCATGCAAAGAAGGGTTAAGTTTGTGACATCTTGATGGAAAACCCATATCAGATATTCATGGTTCCTATATGAAATTAGAGAAGGCTTGGCACGTGGAATATTCTCTTTTCTTCTCCTGATAAAAGGAAGGTACTTTTGTTTTCGAGTTTGCCAACGCATTTTTTTTTTCCAATCGCAATCTTTTCTACCTCCCACATTTTGCATTGTAAGAAGACAACTTCGAACTTCGGCAAGAAATTCTTTCTTGTCTTTAAGAGATCCACCATAGGATCGAATTATCAGGTATGGCCTATTTTTGATTTAAATTTTTATTTTAACTGAACAGAAATATCTAATGATGTATTTTAATTTGAACTTAAGAATGACGCATGCACTAGTTCCCAAACAAGATCACTGCATGTTTTTGAATAGAACATTATCCTACTGAAATTTGGTCCATGACTGATTCTTTTTGAATCTGGCTTGGGGTTTACACATCTCTTTAGTGCTGGGTTCGGCGGACTTTTACGTACGTACGGGCTACTAATTTTTTCAAGGTATTGCGGTAAACCCAGTGGCGCAGATGTGGTGAACTAAAAAAATGGTCTACAATATTTATTACAACTTAATAATAAATACGGAATATGTATTTACCTACATAACTACAAGCTTAATAATAATAGCAAGATACAAACATAATAATAATAATAGTCACATATATAACAATATCAAATGACGCATTTAATATCAAACAATTCAAAATACATTAAAAATAAACCATTTTCATCAAAAATTAGTTCTTGTAGGTATAGTTAGTGGAAGATTTAGTCTGCATACTGTTCGCCAATCTTGAATATCTCGGTATATAATTAATAAATGATAATCTTGCACTGGGTTCTAAGTGGTAGTCTGCGAGATGGGAAATGTGTGTCATCTTAATTATATTCGTCTTTGAAAATGCAAATTCGCATGTAGGTAGAGCCAAAGACCGACGTTAAATGTTGTGCAACTCTTTTAAAATTAGGATATTTTTCTTCGTCCATTAGATTCCAAAAGTTATTCTTAAGTTCTGAACTATGTGCTTTTAAAATTGTCATTTTGGAAAAGGAAAAATTCGTTTCCCTTAAGAAATAAAGAGAATATATAATATATATTTTCATTTATTTCTTCCACATCAACATTGTCAAATGTGTAATACATGAATGTAAAAAAAAAATCCTTTTAGTATGCGCGTCTTGGGTCATAGTAAAGACGGTCACCTCAAAATGTCATAGTGGTCCACCAGTCGATTGCGATCGACTTAATGCACACTTCTAATTTAGTGTTTTAAAAAGATTTGCTAACTGTTCATGGATATAGAGATCAGATTTATGGTTTGTATTTTCAGGGGCGCAATTGCCGTTGCCACATTTTGATGAAAAGTAACATTTGTTCACATAAGTATCAAGAATATCTTGAATGTGAAGACATTTGCAAAATGGAGCTTTATCTCTATTGAGCATTTCTAAAGCAATCTTATTAGAGCAACAGAAACTTCCATCTAGTTGCTGAAAATGCTATGACATCAAATGTCAGTGTAACATATGTACTTATCCCATATTAGCGTAATTTTATGTTTGATTTTGCATTAGGGTTTTTTGCATGACATTTCAGCCGATTGTTTAGTTATTTTTCTTGGATATAATTACATTCACACCAAATATCATCAGTTTTTCAAATTCTGTCAAAATCCACATACTATGTTAATGACCGGTGCTGATGGCATCGGACCGCAGTATACCGGGGTGCTAAATAAGCAAATTCAACAATTGAGATTTGTTGATAATTCCAACCTTATTATCCTTCAAGTAAGATCAATGTAGATGCTCTTATTTTTCATCCAAGGACTAGGAATATATTAGAGCGTATAGTTCTAATGGTAAAGATATATCTTATTTAGTACATTTTTTTAAATTTTTGTAAAATCTTTTCTTGCAGTCTTTCAATGTTCAGGATGTAAAATCGAAACTTTTCACAATTGAGTTTTTGTTTTGTTTTGAAATAATTTTGGTCCACTCGCATAAACTTTTAATAGATTGATTGATTGATAAGACTACATTAATTAAGTACATTTCAGCTAGGAAAAAATACAAAATATAAATTTTTAAACATTATAAATTTACAGTTTTATTGTTTAAAATTGATTTAATAACTAAAGGAAATGGAAACATTTCAAAGCCTGCTTTTGAAAACCTTTTATCGTAAATAGACATTAACATAGAAGCTTATAAATCCTGATTTATTTTATAATATATTTCTGTAGTGAATATTTTCAAAGTGAGAATTCTAAAATGAGTGTTGAGAAATAAAATTAATTTCAAAAAATAAATCAATAAAACGAAGGAATAAAAATTTTCCCTTTTTAATACACTATTTTAATAGGGATTATACAAAAAAAAATCTTTATATATATTTACAGTAGTAAGTGTAGTAACATATATAATATACGCAGTTTTATGTATTGAAAATTATTGATTTTTCCTTCTTAACGAAATTCCAGCAAGCTGTTGGTTATTCTCAAAATTCTAAACAGACATCCAATATTTTATGATAATATGCCCCCTCATTTATTTTTCCTCTCACAGAGCATCGCGACAAACCACATTTTATTATTATTATTTCCTTCTGCTCATGTCTATACAGCCAATAAAGCTTACCCCGACGTGAATTGAGTTCCTTTTTATTTCTCTGCCTGATCACGTTGAAATCGACTACTATTTTGACGGGACTTTCAACTAGAATGTTTAAATATCCAACAGCTGCGGTGCCGTTAGATTTACGCAGAGCAGTACACGTGACTGTAGCTATGCGTGCCTACCTGTCTCCGTGTGGAGTCAATCAGCGGTAAGAAACAAAATATAGGTCGTCTCTTGCCGAGCCTACTCTTTTACACGGCACACTGCTGAAAACAATAGCTCTGCATACTAGCACCAACTCAAAGTTGCTGCTGAATAGGCAGATGGATTGAATACTAATGTTAAATTCGGAACAAGTTATGCAAATGCTTCATATTGATCAAATTTTGTTTTTATGACCGTTCATTTACATTGTGGTGTATCAAGCTAATACGAAACAAATAAAGGGTTCGCGAATGATGGGCTGTCATGGTTTGAATGGTCACTCTGACAGAATGTTAATGATCTTCATAACAATGGATTTTATTAAAGGGTGGAGAGGTTTCTATAACTTAGTGGAACTAATATATATGCATGATGACAATTTAATTGTATAAGACTTACTTTTAAATTGCAAAAAAAAAGTTTTACTTTATTACTCGAAATTATTATTTCATGATAAATGAAGTTATATTAAATTTTCTTTTATATTGGAGTATAAACTTCAAATTAGTTTAGCAGGGATTAGCATTATTTCTTCCTCTTATAATTCTGGCAAAATATATTTTTTGCTGAAATGGATTTTTTTTTTTTTTTTTTTTTTTTTTTTACAATGTACAAAATCCTAACCCCATACAGATTGTCCTGAAAATCTGTGATTGTGAATTTTTAAAAAGCGCCGTACAGTTCGGTATGGGGTTATAACTCTTTATGGAGCTGGCAGAGATTATTTCATACATTTTAGTCAGTTTCAAAAACGTGATATATTATTATTTTTTTTTTTTGTATTTAATTGATTATTTTCTGATTATTAAAAAATTTCAGTTGTAAATTCCAAGCAACGAAGTGATTAATATATTGATAAAAATATATTAAAAACTAGTATTTTAACTTAATATAAGTATTTTTAGTAAATAAATTTTATCTGAATATGCGCTAATTATAACACATTTTTCTGTTATAATTTTAAAGCAAATTTATAGGGCCACTTACTTAAAAGTTACATCGAAATAATATTAAGATTCAGAAAGATTTCGGCATTGCAGTGTGCTGAATTTCAGATGCTCTCTAAGAAATATTATATGCCGAGTATTTTCTAACAAATTAATGATCTTTAAACTTGATCTTTAAATCTTTTGTATAAATACTGATAAAAATACTGATACTGATACATTACTGATGTTTCTAAAAGGGTAGAAATGTATTAAACTACTCTTCATACTTATAAATTAAATACATATTATAAATTTAGTTCTAAGTAACAAAATATTTTATGTTAATCACCATTACTTACAAAAAGAGTAAATTTCTAATATTGTTTAAAAAGTGTTCGGATACTTTAACAATATAAATAAAAATATTCGGACACTTTTATGCTTTGTTTATCCTGTAGCTTTATCAATTACTGCTATGAAGAAGGCCATATCTTTTGTGACAATAACGGTTTCTATTCTATGCTGAGGACTATCCACTAAATTTTGAAATATTTCTGTAGAAATCACAACCATTCTTGTAAAAAAAAAAGTATAACTCTTTACAGTGTGTACAATTATTTTGGTCTATAACATCAAAAGAGAAAAAAAAAGTCAATTTAAAAGTATAAAAGTGTACGAAATTATTGGTAAATAACATCTGTTGAGGATCGCCTATCCGTACATCTGTTTGGAGACCACGCATAAGAATTTTTTTAAAAAAAAATATGAACTGTCTATTAACGATCGTCAGAATGCAAGGCAGTCGTGCTATATCTCACATTGACAACAGTCGGTTTTAAAGACTAAAGATTATCAATTTGGAGGAATTCTTCTTTGTCTTCTAGCTTCTCTAAGAGAAATTGAAATTCAGCTCAGGTCAATGCTCTGATTTCTTTCTGAAGCGTGAATGGCATTCTAATGGAAATTTTTTTAATATTACCCTATATATTCGCTTTGAAATTATGAAAAGGGAAATTCACTATATATCGCACTTACGTAGTTAAAATGTTTTTACAAAAAATGCTCATATTTCCTAGAATATTTCGAGAATTTAGTTGGAGTTTTTATAATATTTTAATGATACAATATTGTATGATATATTCTGTATATTTCATAAAATTTAGTAGAAAATTTTACATTTTTTGAGCAAAACATGTGTAGAAATATTTAAATTTCTTTTAACAAAAAAGGCTTTATTCTTTCCGAATATGCATACTATTTTTACGAAAATGTATGCAGTTATTTCTCAAAGCAAATAAAAACAGTGTAAAAAGTTTAAAAGCATTATCTGATTTCTGCGAAACTGGATGAGACAAATTCCTTTTCTAATTCATCAGTATCTGATCAGTCCGCTAGATGGCCCCCGTGACTGAATCTTTTCAGAAAAATGTGAATTCAGGTACACTTCTAAGTGGTCGAATTTAAAAAATAGTTCATCTAACCTTTTCGGAGATGTTCGAAAAAATGCGTTAATCCGAAAGTATCAGAATACATTTATTACATAGTACATTACCTTAATTGTCATGAGTCATAGTTTAAAATTAGATAATAAAAAGCCATTAGCGTTGTTTGAGCCTCAGATAAAGAATTGAGGAATAAAAATTTAATTGTAAAAAAGAAAAATACTGAAATTGAAAAAAAAAAAAGAAAAAAACTTAGAAAGGCGTATAAATTTAGACACTTCGAATTTATCCTTGAAGATCCACGAAAAAAGTATGAAGAATCTGGTTTTTCTTTTATTACCATGTTCCTGTTTATCTACCATATGCTTGGCACAGCTTAATATGATTTTGAGCCAAAAAAATCTAACTAACGAACCTGAATTTTACCTTTTAATCAAATCCTCGGATACTTTATTATATTGAGACTATATAGAATACTGCAATTATTCGATTTACAACAAAACAATTCTTTTTTCATAACATACTGAGTTCAAATCATTCACTTTTAGGTCATTTTTAAATATAAGAATAAAATGCGGAATTGATTTCAATGCAAAGACCAGTTTACTTATCAAAAGCGTCAGTAGACGGAAAAATTATGGAAGCTGACGTACATTCAGTGAAATTTTCATCCAAAAATTACCTTAAGAAATTTATTTCATGCTGTCTTTTATTAGCAAAACAATCATCTCTAAGTGCCCAAGTATTAAACATTCATAATTCATCTAAATAAAAACTGACATTTCGGGAATGGTGTCAACTAAATAACACAGTGAGCTAAGTGAAAAATGAAATATTTTACCTCACCTGATTTTTACTGTTTCTTCTAAATTTATCTCCCTGAAGAAAAACGCGACGTGGTTTATTAGCTCGTTGAAGTTTTTGTGGCCTTGATGCGGGCGACCTTACTTGAGTGTTTTGAATTCAACTACCTTATCGTTATTTTTTATTGTAGTCACTTAAAATGCCTTCTTTATTTGCAGCAGACATCGAAACACTGAATGGTTTTAAAAATAGAGATTTGCTATCATACAAGAAAATAATTTTTTGAGAAAGGAGGTATTTAGATTTATGTTCTTTATACGAATGAGATGGAATATAAAGTTATTCGCGACTACATATTTTTGCATCCGAAATTTGTTTCTTAAATTATCGTGTTTTCATTCAGAAATATATCTGAATCATAACTTGAAATATAACCGGATATTTACTGTTGCATTAAGATGACGATGAGTTGACGAATGCTTGACTAGTTAAAGCCAAGAACGAATAAAAGAAAACTGTTTTCTATCACTCACGAAAATAAGATAAAGCAAATCCTAGAATCTAAAATTAAAGCCATGATGTACTACATTATAAAACTGAAATTTGTCGAAATGAGGATCGCTAAAACAATTAAAAATCACATGAAACAAAGCAATAATCTTAACAGAGACAATAAAAAAAAAGATGTTACAAAGGATTCTCACATTTCTTAGAGAAAAGAACATTTCTGTATGCAAAATTCTTCGTCATATCGTTTAAAGTGATCGTGCAATGTGCAATTCAGTAATATCATCCTATCGCATGAAAATGTCGATCTTACATTGCTCACCAAATTGCATTCAAAACTGTAAATGGAAAGTGTAACCATGTGGTCCAGATTTGTTTCCTAGCAATTACTTTCTTCTCACACAAGTAAAGGAACACTTTTTGGGAACAAGATTTTCTTCAGTTTATGAAGACAGCAACATAGAAGCAGCTGAATGAGTCGAACACATGATTTCTACCATATCAAGAGAAACAAATCCAGCACCAAAATAAATGGCTTATGTTTGCCAATTATGTGGAAAAGTGATGTGTTGATACCCGTCTAACATCCTATTTGTATTTTAAGATAGTTGTTACTTTAAAATTTTTAATACCATTATGATATTTTTGTTTTGATAAGCCTACAGATAGTGACAAAATTCTAAATATTTCCCTAGAGCATTCCATAATGAATATAATTGTAATTCATAATGAGGCAAAAAGTCATATTATTAATTCGGAGTTGAATTAATTGAAAAAGATTTAATTAAATTGAAGCGGAATGGTTGCTGATAAATCCAATTGCTGATATTATTAAATGAATTGTATGTAAAATTTCTATTTAATCCAAATAAATTACATAAACAAACTGATATTGATTTATTTTGTCAAGCTGGAATGTTATTTTCACTCTTACAAAATATTTTTTTACATTTTTCCCTGAAATATATCAAGACAAAAGAAAAATGACACTTCAAATAAAATCTCTATTATATATGTAAACCAATATAACTTGCATGTTTTCTCAAGAGAAAAATATTTAACACAGAAAATAATTTTATTAATAGAAACTTCAGGTAAACTCCATAATTAAAGAAAATATTTATTTACACCAAATGTTTTTTGACTTTTAAAGACTGTTGATTCAGAATTTTTAATGAGTACTTCTAGTATTTTAATTACATACTATATCATATCCAAGTAATTTTTTACTTAATATGCAAATTGTGTAATTAAAGTTATAAAGATGGTAATTTACTAATTTTGTTTATCAATAAAATTTTTAAAAAAATCCGTAAAAAATTTATAATTTTAATTATTTTATTCTATCTACAAACCTTTATGATCATAGAGACACGACAACACAAAATTCTATTAAAACTAAGAAATTTTTTCACAAATTGACAGCATTCTATATAAAAGATATTTCAATGCATAAGAATTTTGTGCTTTTCTCTTGATCCAGAAAAGTTAAGTTTGTAGGAGAATTAATCAATTCCATTCTCATTAATTCCATTAATGAGAATGGAATTCAAAATATTTGACGTTAAAAGTTATTTAAGAAAGAGCAGCATGTAAATATGTGCATTTCTATGATACGAGAATGTGAGGAATAAAATACTAAAATTTATTGGACTATATGGGTAAAAAGCCCTTTTTCTCCAATGAATTCACATATTATCTTAAAATTGTTCATGCAGATTAATTAAAAAGTAGGAAGTTTGACTAGATCGGGCACGAAGTTCTATACGGTATGAAGTGCTCATAAACAAATCGGAATCATTCATAATTATTGGGTCGGAAAATCATTTGCTAGAGATAAGCAGCATTGGAGAGTACTTGATATAAATTGCCAAGGATAACTTAATAAGCTCTTATTTTTTGCCTAAACCTTAGAACTTGTAGATTCTAACATATTGGTCGCATGATCATCAGAACTTTCCTCAGCTGATCCTTTTTCAGGAGTTTCCCGAAAATTTAGGTTTATAGCAGATTAATATAATTACTTTGGCCTTCCTAGATATGTAGGAAAATTTTTAGAATGTTAGCAATTCCATTCTTCCAAGGTAACAGCAATGAGAGCGACTTCGAAACACCTCCTGTGATTAATTGTTACCAATAATATATATTTGTTTTCTTGCTATTTAACTTCTCTTGTTCTTTGTACACTTGCAAATGATTGAAAAATATAGCATTGGCTTGTGATTCCGCTTCATCTTTGAATATTTTTTTTCCAGCAATTTACAGAGTATCATCTTTTATATACAATTTATTAAAGAATGAAAAGTGAATAACTAAGATATGAGATGATTGTTATTATCATGTGTAATAACTTTTTAAACGTATTATTTTGTAAATGTTGTTTAATCTGTTGAAGAAACAGAAAAATACTTAATGTCGTTATTTTTCTTAGTCGTATGGTATCTTCATTTTTTTATAGGTCAAAAAGAAGACAAATAATAAAATATCGAACAGACTTTTTTCTAGAGTGATACGAAGATTCAAAAAGGCATCTATCAGTTTTGCATTAAAAGTCCAATTAACAACATTTCAGGCGGCGTCCTGGCCTAGGGTAGTGTGAATTCCCCGTGATTTGGGAGTCCCAAGTTCGAGTCCCGATTCGGGCATGGTTGTTCTTTCCCCTGTGTTCTATCTGTGAGGTGTGTGGAAGAACCCCCTTGTAAAAAGGGGGTTGTGCAAGCGAGTGTGTGAGTGTCATCTTCATATGAGTTAAAGTCAGACTTCTACCCTCGGGTGCTCAAGGGTCTTTACCCTTAGAAGCTACTGCACCCCTCTTTCCCCGATCTCTTAGGACTTGGTTTGAATTGGTGTTCAATCCAAGGGTGGACAAGCAACAACAATTCAAAATGGCAAAATATTTCAAATATAGCTTCAGCAAAATGAATCTAAATATCTCAACAGTTTCCCATGTTGTGAAATTTTAAAATAATAATATTAATACTAAAACGAAAGGAAATGAATTGAAATGTATAAATAAATTGGTGAAAAGGTATAAATAAAAGGAGAAAAGTTAAATGCTTAAAGATTTACTTGTTGTCGTTATTATCTAGGTTTATATAACCATATGCAAGAAATTCAAATATAATTCTAATTTTCAAAATAATTTGTGAAAATTAGAACTTTATTTAAAATAAAATATTTAGAATGATGTAATATATTTTACAGAATCAAATTTAATTCCAGCGTCAAACAATTTTTACTTGGGTTTCTTGCTTGGGGTAACTTGCCTTAAGATGGCAGAATTACGTTGAGAAATATTATATATGATTTTTAGCCATCTCCCTTCTCTTAAATCAGGACTGTCAGTAGTCACACGTTGCTTACTACTCTAGGATGATTGCTTCCTTGAAAATTAAAGTTGCATAAAAGATCTGTTTTCTGTTTTGAACGTTGTGCCAGATAATATTTTAGGTCAGGAAAGATATCAGTTTTTACATATTTCATGTGACCGAAATTTAATGAATAAGTTCAAAAAAGATATCTAATGCACATTTGGGTTCAAAAGAAAAGATGAATAAAGCCTCTTTAAGAGAAAGCAATTAAATTTGTGCCTTTCAACGTATCATATCTTTGCGAAACTGGATTTTCAACCATGCTACTAATTCAAAATAAATATAGGACACGGTTAGAGATGGAACTTGACTTACATTTGAAATACATGAAGATAAAACCTTATATATCAACATTGATTACAAAAAAACAGGCTTTTTCACTTCATTTGCCCTTACTAATAAGAATCCCAATATTTGCTATAATGTACTAGTGGCAGCTATTTTCTACAATACAGTATTTACATTTTATTATACTATAAAAGTCTTATCTGCGAATATAATTGAATAATACAATATGTTTTATTCTTTGATTATAAACACTCTAACCAGGATGTATTAATTATTTAATAGGATAAATACATCTTTTAAATACCTAATTTTAATTATTATTTGCATAGTATGAAATTCAAAAAGTTTGAAAAGCTCTATTCTGAAGTAAAGGTCGACTGATTTTAACTTCAGTTTTATTTCCATTTATGAGCTTCACATAACTGTTCCAAAAGGCAACAATGAGTGCTTGGAAAACTTTTTTTTTAAAAATGCCTTTTGTTAAACATTCGTGAAAAAGACCTATACATGGCAATAGAAGTATTAGAATTATATTTGAATTAGAAATTTGGAAAAATATCAAAATGGCTGTAGTGTGAATAGCTCAACCATTAAAAAATACTCTCTCTCTCTCTCTCTCTCTATATATATATATATATATATATATTAGCAGTTGCGTGACCGAATTTTTGAAAATTTAAAACTTCGATTTACTTCATCTGGGAGACATATTATGTATAAGAAACGATGATGAACTGACGTTCGTTTCATCGTCACACAAGTGCAGAAGAGACCACAATTTTTCCCTTCATTGATGTTACCCTAATATTTTGATAGCGATTTCTTTGACAAGTGTCGATTTAGGAAAGGGAAGTTTCGGCATTTTTAAAAGAATCCCTTCACTCGAAGCAGGAGAACGTACTGAATTCAGCAGTTTTAGAGCGCCTGCAGAATTAATTAAATAAAAAAAACTGGGAATCGGACAAGGAATATTTTTGATTTTATATTGGAGAATATAGACATTTTATATTTAGAAGGATATATTTTATATTAGAGAATATTGGATTTATGTATTAGCAAATTAATTAAGACTTAGATTAAGAGATATCAGTATATGCATATATAAAGTCGCAAAAATATATTGGTAAAAAGAGTCTTTTATTTTTACTACAGAATTGTTATAATGGGATTTGTGTCATTAGGATATTGTTTAATTCATAATGTAACCATCTGGCACATTTTTTTTAAAGTTTCACGAAAAAATAATTAAATTCAAAAAAATAATTTTCGTAAATTATATGTAAGCTATTCAAAGCATATATTTTTTGTAAAAAAAAAAAAAAAAAAAAAAAAAACCAAAAGACATGCGTTTTAAGGTTAAATGACACAGTAGCAGCCTCGTTTCTGGAATTGGGTCTGATTGCACATCAGTATAAAATTACAGTTTTAATCCGAAATAATGAGTACTGATTTTGACAAGAAACCCTTTGAGTCGATGTTCAAGAAGCAAAAAGAGCGATTTTAAAGAAAGTAAAGATTAAGTAAGCTCCCGTCATAACGTTGAAGAAATTGTTAAAGAAAACATAAGAAGACGATCAATGGTTGAATTTGACAAAAAAATTTCAACATGAAATTTTTTCATGGAAAACGGAATTAATTAATATAATGGAAATGCCTGATAAATATTCCTCTATAACAGGGATGGCAAACCAATGGCAAGCGACACAATATTTTGGCCACAACACCACCGATCAAAACGGTTTGCATTTTAGTTCAAAACAACAAAGTTCACTATGAAGTATTACGAACAAACGCGAGTGATCGATCGGTAGCGGGACGCATATTCCCATTCCCTATCCTATTTCATGCATGGAAGAAAATCGGGCAATTTTATTGGTTCGTACCGTCGCTAACTCTGCAAAGAGGGTGTGACATCATTATGTGTGAACTTCGAAGTAGTTTCGGTTCATATTGCTAGGATTGTACTGCGTAATTTCCAAAGAACAAATTTGCCATTACACTTTGTTGTGTAATTTTTATCCCCATCTCTTTTTAACCTTTTATTTTCCGACTAAATGAATTTTTTGAGCATATTCGTATGAATATAAGTCAAGAATTTCCCCTCCGAATTTCGAGATTGAAATTGTTGAAAACAATGAAATAACTTAAAATCCATGAAAAAAAAAATTAGATTTTTTTGTTGTTATTCTATGAAACTACTTGTATATTTGGAATGTACTTGTTGTAAAGAAATAAATATGTTTTACTAACGCCTCAAAATATAAACTCTATATGAATCAGGACCATGAATTTATTCTTCCCGCATTTTACGAAATATCGGCAAGTTGACTTTCTTACTGAATTTTTTGTGTTTATATTTCGGATTACTGCAATGGTGACGCATGATGGAGCTATAGACAAAATGGCGCAACTCAAACGGAAACGGAAAACTATTCGCGGTAATATTACTCGTTTTTCTTAATGAAATGAAAATAACGGATAACGAAATACATAATTTATTTTCTGATGAAAAATACGAAAACGATATTTTACAATGTGAAAGCTACACCGATAATGCTGAATTTGCAATTTTTAAATCTCAAAAAGCAATTCAAAATAAATTATCGCCAACTACGAATAAAGTTACTGATTTGGCTATTAATAATAAAAATTTGGCGATGAATTTAAACCCTTGTATTACAACGCCTGGTATTCAATCATATACAGTTAAATTGCCAATTATTAAGCTAGAACCATTTGAAGGCGATGTAGACCAGTGGCAAAGTTTTGGGAACAATTTCAGTCTTCAGTAGATGCTAATCCAAATCTTTCCGTAATTGATAAACATGTTTTTTAAGAGGCTATTTGCAAGATGAACCGAAACGATTGGTCGATGGTATAAGCATTATTGCCGATACATATGAAGATACTAAAAATCTCCTTATGGACAAATATGGCGACAAAAATAGAATTATCCGATCTCATTTGAACTTTTTAGAAAATTTGAAGCCAATACGAAATCCATCGCCAACGTCACTGAATGAAGTTCTTATTGAGTGTAATAGGAGATTACAAGCTCTACATGCTTCGGGACCGGATATTAATGCTTTTGGTCGAATTTTAACTCCTAAAATTTTACGAGCATTTCCTGGTGACATTTGTCGCCGTTGGATTAATTTTGCGAAATGTCAGAAGATTTCAGAGGGTGACATGATAAAATTAATAGTTTCTCTCAAAAGAGGTAGAAGGCACTCTTACAACTCTGAAAATTAAAGGTGAGCAGTCTATTCACTATAATTTTAAACCTTCCATTGCTAACTTGTATGTTAATTCCAAGAACACTAAGCCAATTAAAAAACATTCTCCATTTTGTGCTTTCTGTGATACTAATGGACATTGGCCGCAAGACAGTAACATTGTAACTGATATATATACTCGTAACCTAAAGTTGAAAACTAGTAATCGTTGCTTTTTATGCACAAACCGTGGCCATAACATAAATAATTGCCCCTGGAAAGACAAAGCTCGTTGCTATAAATGCAAAAAAAAGGCATCATGTTTCAATCTGTAACCGAGAATCCAAATTTAACTACCATTCCAGTTACTTCTACTGATAACGTTGACATTATAACTCCCAAATTTACCCATCTTCAAACTGCTCGAGTATATGTAAATGGCCCAACTGGTAAAACAAAAGTAACGCGGTGTCTCTTAGACGGTGGGAGTCAATCTACCTTCATTCATCCTAGTTTGATCGACTTCCTGCAACTGGAAATCACTAAGCACCTGGCAGCTAAGCACCTGGAGAATAATATTTTCATGGACGACTTTGTTAAGGGAGTAGATACCGCTGAGCAAAAAACAACTCTTTACCAAGAAATGCGAGATTTAATGGCACAGATAAGTTTACCTTTGGATAAATGGAGTACAAACTCTAAGAACCTACAGGCTATTTGAAAACTAAAGGATATCACATTTATTATTATTTATTCCTATTATCATTAGGAATTAGCTGGAACACCAAGGAAGACGTGTTTCATACATACATAAACAAAAGTGTTTATCAGTTTGCTGTTCCTGCAACAAAACGCTTACTTCTTAAAACTGTATCAAAGCTGTATGATCCTTTAGGCCTCTATGCACCAGAAATAATAGTTGGAAAAATTCTTTTTCAAACCATGGGAGTTCAATGGGACGAACCTCCAGTCATCCATACTAAATAAAATTAAAACGTGATTATATATCAAAAATTTGTTTATTACATTCATTATACTTTTAATATTATTGCTTAAGTTTTTGGAAAATAAAGCAGAAATAACGAACATTAATGTAAATAGTAGCAAATTAAGCTTTTAGAAAACAAAAAGTCAAAACAATTGAAAATTTTTATAAATCGTAAGCAAATGATGCAAAATTTTAATATTGAGAAGAAGGGATGCTCTTATCTGCGCTCATAAATATGTTGTGGAACTGCTGCTGAAAATCCTCGTGATTACATAGACGGTTGCTGTGGCCCGTCTCTCTTCGGAACCAGAAGGTTTCAGGTTCTACACCCGATTCCACCGAAAAACCATCGTGTAAGCTGGTCTGGTACAAGTTAAATCCGTCGGGGCCAAAAGTCCTCCACCTGGTGAAGTGTGGAAGTTTGGAGGGGGGAGGGGTGCTAGCTCACGTGTCGTCCTCGTCATCTGACCTCTGTTCAAAATTACTTGGTCCATCCCAAAATATCCCTAGTGTTGCTTTAAAACGGGACGTTAATATAACTAAGCTAAACTCAGTATTAATTTATATACTTTGTTTCTATTCTTTTATACAAAATAGCTTTCCAAAGCGGCAATATTTTCTGAAAATATGGTATCTATACATTCAATTTTATTTGCGTAAGCATAATTAATCCAAAAAAATCTGTTTAGTATAATTATGAATTGAATTTCTAGAAATCCAATTCCAGACGGTTAGTTAATAACATCAGCATTTCCCTCGATAAACAATTTCAAGGTTGGACGCATTTATTCTTTTCTTCTTTGATGTTATTCCTCCGATTAAATTATCGAAAAAATATAATTTAGTTGAGAGAAATTAACGCTATGTGTATTAATCACATGACTACAATAAAATGAAAATCAGAATCATCTTTCAGAAAATTGAATTTATTTCTGAGTAATAATTATCTCTCTCATTTGCTTATATAATAAATTCTGGTCAAGATAATTTTTAAAATTGATTTATACAATCGATTTTTTTCTGTCTCGTATTCGAAATATACGAAAAAAAAATATTGTAATTCAAAAAAAAAAAAAAATCGGACTCTTGATTGACGAATATTCACGATTCAGACCCCCTTGAGTCCGAAAAACACATTGGAATTATGTCTCTCTGTTGGTGTGTGGAGAAGAGGATTCAAAAATGTTTGCTCTAGATGGATGAAATTCGGATATGGTCTTTACAACAATTTTTAAATTTTCTACCAAAGTTTGAATGAAATCTGTTCAAAGTACTAATGAACACGATAAATCAGTTCAAAGTTCAGAGTTCTAGTGAACACGATAAATTCAAAACATAAAGAGAAATACGATAAAATTTGATGTGCAGATTTAAAATTCAAAATATAGATCTGCATCAAACTTTGAGTTAAACCTGTTAAAGGATTAGCCATTTGCTGGTATATACATTCGCATGAATGTAAATGCGAATAATCAAACACGCAACAATTTATATGATTTAGTATGCGATCTTGTAACTGAAATTGAGGTGCCTCGGTGACTTGATGGTAATGTCTCGGCTACGGAACTGGAGGGTTTAAGGTTCGAGACCTGATTCCACCGAAGAGCCGTCGTGTAAGCGGGTCTGGTGCACATTAAATCCGTCGGGCCCAAACGTCCTCCCGCTGGTGCGGTGTGGAAGCTTGGAGGGGGGGGAGGTACCAACTCGGGTGTCGTCCTCGTCATCTGATCGCGTTTCAAAATTACGAGGTCCGTCCTAAAATAGCCCTTGTTTTGCTTTAAAAAGGGAAGTTAACATAACTAAACAAAACCAAAATGTAACTGAAACTGTAGTGCAATGTCAAATTTAGGCTTGAATCGGTCGAGGAAAAGAGACCAAAATGTAAACTCTAATTTCTTCACTACAATCTAAAGTATAAAGCACTGATGAGTGGGTTTGAAAATAAAAATTTGGACAGGCGTGATGCTCAAGGCATTGTTTGATTTTGGAAAGGCTGATAACGCCAAGAAATAATGTGAGAAATTTTCAGGGAGACCATTACTGCTGATTTTAATTTCTTTTTTGTTAGACCAATGGGAACCAATTAATTGAGAAGAAATATGACATTCTTTTCATTTTGAACAATGTTTTGTTTTTTGGAACTCTGATTTTTAGATAAATTCCAGTCCTGTGAAAATATTTATTTAATGAAGTAATGTATTTTTTCCTGTTTTTATTAAATTCATATTTATACATACATTCCAAATAAGTTGCTAATCTATATAAATATAAAAGGCAATGTTAGTATGTGTGTCCGATGTAGATCAAAAAACTCCTGGACCGATTTACGCTCATTATTTTTTGCAACATGATCTGTGTTATCCTGTGAAGATTTAAATCTATTGAAATCCTCAATCTGACCAGTAGAAAAAAAAAGTTATTGGTCTTATAATATAACATCAGTAGTAGCACTGCTATTATATGTATGTACCACAGCGAGACAGTACTTTTTATTTTGAAGCTCCTAGGATAAGAAAATATATCACGCATGCGTGGAAGTAAATTCAGGGCTGTTGTTTTGACAACTGAATGTATTTACATTCTGAATTTTATATAGTGAAGGCTAAATTTTATGAAATTCTGTAATATTCCATTTTTTAATGTCTTTTCAGTTCCGTAATGTTAAATATTAATTGTAATGATTTTGTTACATTATGAAGAAAGTTTTGTATTCTTTTTTTTTATACATTCTGACTGTTTGACTCTCTTGTTATAGTTCTGTTGGAATTATATTTTTCTGTTATTAAAAATGCAGCCAAAACGACGAATTATTGGCCGTTGTCCATATACAGACAAGAAAAAAGGAAGAAGATAAAAAAAAAGAGAGAAACAACAAAATTAAGAAAATAGATTACATGCGTCACAATCACGTGCTACTGAATCATTGTAGCAACACGAAGCACAAAATAGAGCAAGTCGAGTAAGAATTAGGTAATAAGACAATATTTGTTATATAGCTTTGTTATATAGCGATAGAAATGAATAATGTGATAGCAATCTATTATACATGAAAATGAATTGTTTAAATCAATTAGTAAAATTTTACATTGCATCTCAATATAATTCGTAAACTGAATATAGCTTGCATCTATTTGTGGTTGTTGGAAGTATAAATAAAGTTAATATAATTCGTAAACTGAATATAACTTGCATCTGTTTGTAGTCGTTGAAAGTAGGAATAAAGTTTGCACACATTGCAAATTTTATTCATTCACACATTGCAGGAGAAATTTTCTGAACAATAACCAGGTTTATCCAAAGCAAAGATGTAAAAAAGAATATATTATATAACTTCAGAAAGCTGATGAAGAAGGAAATTTTAGTTCTAGAGAAAACAGGTTTCTTTGAATACCTTTCAAGTTAACGGTAATTAAATTTCTTGAAAGTCAAACAGACTAACTATCAAACTATTGTAGAAGAAATGTTAACAAATTTCTCTATATAAAAGCGTAATAAAATCTTAACAGTTCCTTTTTTTCCATTCGTATTAAAATTGTTTCGGGGAAAATTTAAGCGCAGTCACTGAGCAGCAAAGCGAAAGATTTTACTAAGACATAAGGAAGGAAGGAAGTGAAATGATGAAACCAAGGAAAGTGAAATGATAGCAAACCACAGCTGAATGTTGAAAAGAATCGATTCTCGTCGAGTGCACAAAAAGAAAAAGAGAAAGCTCTACTATAAAGACTTTTGTCTTTTCATAAAACCATTTTTTCCTTTAAATCAGGGCAGATGAGATAAAAAAAAAATTAAAATATCAAAATATTGCAATTTGGATAACTTCCCCCAAAGTATGAAATTGTTTGTGAAAGAAAAAAAAACCTTACGCTATTAAAAAAAAATGGATTTTATTTTTGATATCAGATGTTTAAAATGTATAAAAATCAATTATCGAATTTTCAAAAAGGACTTTTTTAAATCGTAGGTTTTTTTCAATTCATGTTGTCTTTTTCAGTTCATTAAATAGATTCTAATGATATAATCCCAGGCAGATTATGATATAATCTCATCTTTCAAGTGTGAAAAAAATTTGCTTCGTATTTGTTTAAAAAAAAAATCTTCAGCTGACTTTTATTTCTAAAGCATTTGAAGCTATCTAATCAATTTCAAGCTTCACTCTGTCAACAAGTAATTTGAGTGCTTTCGTTTAGAAAGTCAGTATGTTGTTGACTCGTTGCATATTAGTTCCCCTCTGATAAAAGTGAACGTTACAAAGATATTTGTGGAATTAAAGACCTATCAAAACTGTATATGTCAGCTGAGATTTTGATGATTGGGATAGTATATCAATCATAATTTCGCAAGAAATGGCCTCGTAAGCATTTTTTGAGAGCTGACGTCAATAATACTGACATGTCAGGGATGTTTTATGGTTTTAAGGGACCATCTTGTTGTCAGGTACTGAAACTTACTGCTGATAGCAAATATTTTAATAAGAAATAATATGATGACATCCGAACCATACGAAAGAATTTGATCCACGTTTCTCACTAAAGTTTTGGAGCATTCATTTGTATTAAAAACGGGCAAGAAAGTGAATATTTTTTCTCTGGCATTTTCATTTCTTCTGCCCTTGTCATTGGACTCAATGAATCTGAGGCGATGTATAAGAATAATTACGTATTATTCAATCCATCTCGGCGTTTTATTATTTAATAACTACTTTCATCGAGAAGCGTTAAAAAGTTAAATACTCTTTTATGTGAGGAGTCAACAATGTAGATTAAATTGATTTATCAGCTTGTTCATGAACATTATATGCCCACAAAAAAAGTTCCACTCTCTGCTGAAATGTGCTGTAACGATACAAATGAACCTCAATACCAAACAGCTTAAACGATGTCTACAATGTGTCAATCATTTACCCACCTTCGCAAACATGTGTAGCTTTAGAAGTGATACAAACAATGAATTGAAAATAAAGCCATGAAATGCAGTAAAGAAAATTCAAAATGTTGTTTTAATTCAAAATCTAAACCGCAAGTACCTATTTAATCTTAAATTTTATTTACCATATATATGATTGGCATATTTTGAGAAATACAGATATATAGAAAAAGCAAGGGAAAAAAAAAAGAGAGCAGAATTTATTTTACGTATTTGTCTGTTAGGTAATGTAATAAAATCTTGCAACCTTATTATTCGACGCAACTAAGAAAAATATTTTCTTCAAATATATATATAAAGGAATCCTTAAAGATTTTTAGTGGACAGTTTTACTAAAGTCAAATAATTGTTTTTTGCATTTGAGCAGACATAAAGCATTGCCATGGTTGTTAAGAAAGCATTTCAGTTTCATGGAGCTGGGCAAAATCTTTCCGCGTAGGCTGTCGTGTTTGCGCCTTGACAGCTGATAGGATATGAAAACAATGTTTGCTGTGGCAGTTCCAAAACTAGGTCAAAATTTGAGTCTTGTAGTGACAAGAAATCCAGGTGACAAATGACCGTGAATAGGAAGATGCCTTTCAATTTGAAGGTAACAAATAATTCATTTAAGAATGCGAATGACGCACTCGATTCATTATTCACAGTTTTTTACTTAACCTCCGAATTTGTCTTTATTGGTAAAATTCAACAAAGCTGCTAAAAGAAATGAGTAAACTCAGAGTAGTAACAAGTTAGTTGTTTCGTGATATAGTTGAAATAAAAGAAAATGAAAAAAAGAAAGTATGAGATCGCAAAATATTCTCACCGCTTTTTCAATGAAGAAAAGCAATTCCATTTTGATCTGAATGTTTTGATAAAAAAACAATTCTACAATTAAATAGCTTTCGAAAAGCAATTATATTTTGATTTTCCCAAGAAAGGCAATTCCATTTCGATCCTAATGTTTAAAAAAAATTCTACAATCAAAATGCTTTCGAATGAAACTGTCTTTCACAGAATATTTGAACAAGATTTATATAAAATCAGTTTTTTAATTACTATTTTTATTAGTGAATTAAAAAGTAGACTCTTTCATTTTAATAATTTTTCACTTCTTAGTGTTAAATTTATTATAAATTATGAAATTTTCGGATTTTCGAAATCAAATTTTTCCAAATTCACTATCAGGGGGTGCCACTTCCACGTCATCACAATTGAAATAAGTAGCAATAAAGCACTGAAAATATTAAAATAAAATATTGACATCGAGATCCTAGAAGTATACAAAATTTTAAAACTCTAGAACAAAGTAAATGAAAAATCTACTACAACATTCCATCTTAAGCATAAAACAAAACGCGTTGAATAAATAAGTTTACAAAATCACTGCAAAATCGGATATAATACAAATTAGTGAAAAATAACAAATTAAAACATAACGCATCTTTATCTATTAATACTCTGTAGCTCCTTTATTTAAGTTTAGAGGATTTTCCGAAAAATAAGAAAAAGTACGAATTCTTCTTAATTATATAATTGCCACTTTAAAATGTGATTATGTGATAAAAGAAAAAGGAAAGCTAAAAAAATAATTTTTTTTAATGCCAGTCATTTTAGCTTAGTTTATCTTGAATAATATCGATTTTACAATCGCTAGTAAATCTATTTGCCATGAAAATCGTTTTGATTGTGGTGAATGAAATGGCTTTTCAAAACTCACTGGGAGTAAGTGCACCATACATAACTTTCACAAGGTGAAGGAGTAAAATCACTAAAGTGTTACTTTTCTAATAATTCATTTCCAATGCCAACCCTAAGATCATGTGTAATCATAAAGAAAGTCAACCAAGAGACAATTGAACACGACGGTGTATGTTTTTCAACAGCAATGAAACTCCTGATCTTATCTTTGTCGTGTTAAATTGTAATATTAAACACTAATGATTAAAATAAAATTAGGCTTCAGAAAAAAATGCTAAACAAATTAATCATTTGTATTAATAGATAAGAGCCAATTACAGAATTAATTTGAAATGTTGTAAGGAAGGAATGCTTTGATATCAAGGTAAGAAAGAGAGCAAGAATCTGATAACACCACACTTTTGGAAGAAAATTCAAACATCTGATAACAGGGGAAAAAATCCTTCATAAATGAAGAAATCATTTCAAATTGGTGGGAAAATATTTTCAAGATTTCTGTTTGAATTGATAGTATGTTGCAACTAAACTGTATTTCCTCAATTTTTTCCCTCTGCTTCCTGTGAATTTTGTGGATATTTGTCATTTCTATAATTGATTTCATCCCGGTTTATTTTATGAATTTGAAATGATTTTTAGAAAGTTTCTTACGGATATTTTATAAATAATGAAAAATAAAAGACAAATTCTTAGCAATTAAAAGTAAATTCATGTTAAAGAAGAAAAATTTAAATGAGTGTGAATTATTTGCTTTTGGGTTCCTTCTGTTTGTTGTTGTATTAAAACTAACCCATTTTAAAGTAATTAATTAAATTCAAAAAAAATTCTTAATAAATAATTAACATACTCATTTTTTCGAATATATAGTGTTTGAACTCGAAATTTTTTTTTTAATGTTATAAATTTACGTTCCGTATGAAATACTCGGAGCAAATTGGTGGAATGATCTTGAGAAATTTAAAATCATCATGTCGTCTTCACTTTACAAGGAAACGATATCTTTACATTTAGCCTATAAAACTAGAAAATAAAGCTTTATGAGTATAAAATTTGTGGAATTTGATATTGGAAGCTTTCCGTGAGGATAGCAAATTGCAGCAAGGATGTTATAGTTTTAATCTATATCTAATAAATTGAATTAATTGAAATAAACTAAAAGGATTTTTTTGAGAAAAGAAAGATGAATTTCAAAACACGTATGGTTCGAATATATGTATTTTTTCAGAAAACTCCATTGATTATCGGATTAGATTCTGAAAACTTTAAAAGAAAAATAAATATAGAAAAGAACATTTCAACACGAAAAATTTATTATGCGTAATATTTCTTACCTCCGTTTTTGAACTTTGACAAAGAGAAATTTGTTAATATATCAAAAGTAGCCTTGGAAACTACACTGGTGTGCAAAACTTAAGCAACAGGTATGTTTTTTGCCATAACTTCACGAGAAATCATCTGAGAGACATGAAATTCAGAAATGATATACAGCATTTTGTTTTGAAAGAATGACGAAAGCATAGTTGCGCAGAAATGAATACAATGCATACAATATGGAATCAAACAAAAAAAAGGCTTTATTGAACTCATAGTATCGTTACACATGATTGTCTGTCCAAGAGGAAGAACAGCAAGCAGATGTTCCTTAGTATGGGATATGCCTTCCCCTTACTGCAATGGTTGCTTCGCACCGTCTCCCCATACTCAGCACCAGATTGTCCAACAGTTCTTGAGGTAAGAGTGCCCATTCCTCAATCAGCATCTGTTTAAGTTGTCGGGTGTTCCCAGGAGGATGTAAGGCGCAAGGCGTCTCATCAAAGCATTCCACGCATGTTCTATCGTATTTAAATCAGGGGAGCACGCCAGCCAATCCCTTCGAGTGATATCTTCACTTTCCAGGAGCTCCTCAACAGCATGAGTCCTGTGTGGCCGTGCATTGTCATCCATAAAAACGAAGTCTGATCCAATGGCACAACGGAACAGACGCACATGGGGAAGGATCACCTCCTGACAATAGCGATCTCCAGTTACAGAACCTCTGTCGAAAAAGTGGAGCTCAGTCCGCCCGTTCATCATAATGCCTCCCCAGACAACAACTCTAGGACCACCGAAACGGTCTCTTTCCGTGATGTTACTGGGATGAAACCGTGTCCCGATCTCTCTCCAAATCAACTGGCTTTGGGAATCGCTTGTGGCACTAAAACGACTCTCATCTGTGAAGAGGACACGACTCCATTGATGAGATGTCCAGTTTGTGTGCTCCCTGCACCACTCTAAACGGTGCGGCCGGTGGGAAACTGTCAAAGGGATGCAGCGTTCAGGACGGCGAGCGAATAGGCCACCTTTGTGAAGGCGTCTGGACACAGTAAAACGCGACACTTGTCGCGCCGTTGCTGCACACAGTTGCTGAGCAATGGCGCTTGCTGACTGGTTTCGGGTTCTTTTCGCCTGCAGGACGATATGTCGGTCATCCACTGCAGTTGTTTTCCTGGGGCGGCCACCACCAACCTTTCTCATAGCTGTACCTGTGGTTTGGAAGGCTTTCCAAGCGCGCGAAACGACACTTTTGTTGATTCCGAACTCTTCAGCTACACTGGTCACACTACGCCCCTCCTCCAGCTTTCCGATCTTCTTCCACGTGTGAAATCGTCCCGATGATTTCTGCTAGCCATATTTCACGAATTAACTCACGTGCACTTGCAGCGAATGTCTTTAATTGCGTCTCCGTCCTTCCTTTTATTGTAGTGTTGAGCTGCGCGCACCTTCCGCACGTGTTTTGCGTACGCTCACGTCGCCTGTGACGTTTTGTTCCTGATATTTGCATACGCATGACCTTTCTCTTGAATTACGTGTTCATTGTACTAATCGCAAGAACTCCGTTTCTGCAATTTCATGGCTATCTGCTTAAACTTTGCATTGTTGCTTAAGTTTTGCACACCAATGTATGTTTTGCCTCCATTTTTATTTTCTTTTTAAATAGAAGCTCTACTTATCAGTAATCAATGTATTTGATCTAATGTGTACATAATTACTGTTTTATTATGTGCCATTTAATTGGTATAATGTCATAAGCACAGTTTTCTTTTTTTTTTTATTAAGGAAGAATTTGTAAAAAGATTGGGTAATCTGACCTTGATCATCTCATATAGTAACAGACTTATTTTCCTTGGTGATAGTATGCCGTTATGTTGTTCCTTCTTTCATTTGAAGAATTATTTTGAAATTTGAAGCTTCTATATAACTGTATGGTATTTATATAGACCTTATAATTTCCAGCACTTAGATTATAAAACGTTGTTTCCATGCTCATTAATAGGAAATGAAAATTTTTGTATGATGCCTTTGATTTTATGCAGTCCAGAATTCTTGTCACCTACTGCATGTAAACGCGAAGAAGCATGGCCAGTGTTGTCCTTTTAAACCTGACAGAGCGGTCATTCATTCGCTTCTAAGAACTTAAGGTTTGTTTCAATTGGTAATGAATCAGGAGATGTAGATGAAGGATAAAATTTGCATAACTTCTTCTGAACCTTTATCTTCTTTCTTAGAGTTTTTTGTGCTTCGGTGTAATCCTACAGTGAGTGAAAAAAAATTAAAATATCACATTATGTTGTCAATGACTTGTTATAGCGATATCATATTAGTACTGAAAAAAGTAACTTAATTTTTTTATGAAATGCACAAAAACTTATTAAAACAATAAATGTATAAATGAAAATATGCTATAGTTGGCGATTCCTGAGAAGAATCATTGATCTAAACAAGCCTAGTAATGATTGGGAATTGGTCCCAATTGCAATAAAAACGAAAAAGAAAAATGTATTCATTTTCAGTTTAAGATAAATCAGGCCAATGGATTTGAGGATGCACAACATTCTTACCACTATTTGTATCAAAATCGTATTGCTTTATTCTTTCTGTATTACTACAGTTTTTAATTATTTATGTTGAATATATAAATGGTGATTATAAATCAAGTTAGTTAGCTCAGATTTGTCTTGTATGAAAGGTTTATCAACTACCTACAAATTTAAATGTTTGGAATAAATAATATTTTCAGATACGTTATTAATGTTCGAAAATTAATACGCATGAAAAGAACTTCTATATATAAATTCTTATCAAATATTTTTTATAAATTATAATTTTTTACGAAAATTTGCCACTTTACTATTAACAGATGTGAAATTCATGTGTTCGGCTCAAATTTGGTAGAAAATGAATAAATGGAAAAACTTTTAATAAAAACTTTCCTTTTACACAAATCGAACAGAAAAATGAAATCATTTCCATCTTAAATTTGAAAAATACCAAGCATAGATTAGAAAATAGGTGATACAGGAAAATATCATCGTTGTGCACTTTTTGTATAATCACATGAAGTAAGAAAGAGGTAAATATTTTATAAACAGAAAGAGCAATCTGAAAATTGGATATCAGTACTAAAACGCTAATATTTTGCTAATTTTCATTTTTTACAATGGCTGATTTACATCTGACAAGGAAAAAACAACAACTTTTGTGTTTTTAATTATTTTATTATTTCTTTTGAAGAAAGAAAAACATACCCTGATATGAAGGAAGCAAGGGTATTAAATATTCTAAATGAAAGAATGCAGAATGCTCGAAACAGTTTTTTCAATAATTCTATCAACTGCTTTTTAACCTAATCTTCCTTAAAACAAACAATATGTTCATTTCGTTTCTCATTCTCATACTTTTGGGGAAAAATTAACAAAATATTAATATTTTTACAGTAACTGCGTGTAATTCCAAGACAAATCGTAGAAAATGAAAAAAAAAATAATCCAGTAGTGGAGTCGGGAAATTATAAAACGTTTCAGTTCTTCTAGAAATTTGCCCTTTTGGGCATGAAGTCTGTTTTGTTTTCTGACTTAAAAGGAACTGAGTCCCAACGATTTAGAAACTCATTTATCTGCGATGACATCAAAATAGCGATCTGGGGGGGGGGGAGTTCAATCGCCGCACTTTTTGTGTATATTTGATTTAATTAATAATTTTTTGTACATGGATTTGTCAACAACGGTTTAATTTTTAATAAAATGACTAAGCATAATTTAGCATAATGATGATAAATATGGACTAAGCATAATGATGATAAATATGGACATTAGACACGAGCAAATTATTTTATTACTATGCTGTTACATTCGATATCAATACATTATGTTTAAAGAGATGAAAATAAATTTTCGTAACTTAAATATCATAAAACAATCCCACAACTAAAATAATTGCTTATGAAATATTTAAATTATGTTTATTTAGAACAAAAAAAAATCATTCCGAAAGAAGTACCAACTGAAAAGAGATAACCATGAGTATTTTCCGCCAACAGATAAAATTGTACGAAAACAAATTGCATAAAATATTAATATTTTATTAATGTTCACCGTAAGGAATAATTTTTTTCCCTTAAATATTAATTTAGAAGAACTGATTTTCACTAGAACATAGTTGAGTGTACTGAGTGTTTAATGTATTTACATTTTGAGCACTGCGTTTTGGAGTTGAATGATGCCGGTTCTTCACAAATTTTATGATACATATGAAATCCTTGATAGGGAAGTAACCATTATCAAAATTTTTCATTCACAAATATCTGGTAATGGCTTCATATGCAGAAACAGTATATTTTCGTTAGTGACATGTATTCAATGACTTAATTATGTTCAAAGACAGCAAATAAAAAATGTCCATTGATGTTGTATCTTATAAAATAACTAAATTTTAACCAGTCATCACAAGAACTTCAGCACGAATCTTCTGGAGACCTGCCACTCGGGAATGCAAAAAAGCTCTCTTTATTTAAAGGAAATTCATTAAAATTGAATTGGCTATTTTTAACCTATACTATAAAATATTGAGATAGAATCACTTCGTGTTATCGACTGAAGTATTGGAATGTTACTGCATATTAGGAAAAACTATCCTAAACAGCAATCAATTTTCTCTGTTTTCCCACGTCAAAGACAAATCAAAGGTCTTTAATATTTCACATTTTAGAAAAAGCGGATATTGTCAAAACAATCCACAACTAATATGGTCATGACCATTATAATGTGTGGACCCCTTCCCCCTTCTGCTAGCTTCTCTTAAAAGGCAACTTGAATTCAGTTCATTGCTGTACCGATGTCTTTCTGACTCTTAAGGGTATTCAAATGGAACCTTTATATAAGCTGTTTATATATCTGGCTTTGAAATTAAGAAAAGAAAAATATGCTATACCTGGCACATGCATCGTTCACTATTATTTATTAAAAATACTCATGCGTCCCAGAATATTTAACGAATTCACTTTATATTTTAAAATAATGATTCCATAACGTTTTATCGCATGTTCATTACATTTGGTGTAATTTGATAGAAGAGTGTATTTTATAAGCAGAAACCTTGCGGAATTCTTTAAAAAAATATTTATATCTTTCCGAATGTGTACGCTTTTTTTCATAAAAATGCATTTAAGCAAATATCTTTCTGAACTTAAGCGAAATTTTTTCAAAAATGTATATAAATATTGCTCAAAGCAAATAAAACCGTTGTTTAAAGCTTCAAATCATCTGCTTTTATCAAAATGGGGAGGACCAAAGTCTTTTTTTTCTTCATCAGTTTATGGTTGGACCAGTATATATCTCTGTGGCCGAATCTTCATTGTAAAATGTGAGTTCAAGTTTTTTACGTTACCGAAGTTCGAAGACAATTTATTCAATTTTTTCAAAGAATTTCTGGAAAATGAGTAAATCCAAAAATACTGGGATTTTTTTGATATAGTATTATTAGTTGAGATATAGTATTATTTGGATATTAGCATTCAAGATATAATAGTTACCAAGAGATAATAATGGCCCATTTACACTTGCAGTGATATATTGAATAGATATAATTTTCAAAAATGCATAAATTGAAAACAAAAGATGTAAATATAATTTCTGAAACATTAAATTATTAATTTGTATGTGAGTATGTTTCACATAAAAATATCATATACATTTTTTTTAATGCAACTACTTGCATGCGCATTGTTATTTTATCGAGCATTATTATTTCATATATCTTTACTTTTTTTGCACGATATTTACTCCACATATTCAACAATAGCTAATCTAATGTGGAAATTGAAGCTTTTATCAAACAATAATTTTAGAAACTTTGCTTACTAATACAGAAAAATGAGAAAAAATTAAATGAATGTTTCGTGACAGTTACATAGTGAATATATTATTAATGCAAAAACATGAAAATATTTTTATTTCGATAAACATCTCATGCATCAACTAATAAGTAAATAAAAAATTAGCATCAATAATTTGTAGATAATATAATTTATTCCTAATCTGAAAATCTGTTCTATATATCTCTAATTACAGTATACATATGCTGTAAAGTATAATTTTTATGACTGAAATTGCAATAAGTTTTGGTGGATGTATAGCGTGTTGTTGTGTGAGAATTTTTAATTAACCTGTTAACCGGGTATGTCGAAATATTTCAATGCAAAACGAAAGGAATATAAGTTAATTACCCGGTTAACAAGTTAAATTTCTTCAAATTTTTAAAAAAAATTTAAAGCCGTTTCTTAGACAAATATTAATAATTCAAATATACAGAAATATATTGCATGTAGCTCATTACATTAAAATATTGAAGTAAATATCAACCATATCATCTTATCATAATATAATGTATAAAACATAAATAGATAATTCTTAAATTGCTTAAAAATATAAAATAACAGAGTTTGAGGAGAAAGAATCAGAAATTCAATAACTGACAGTGTCGCATAATGTTTTTCCTGTTTATTTATATCATTGTTACATTTCCATTTTTATATGTTTCCTACCGATGTGATATGGTATATTATAATGTTATTTTGAAGTTTATTTTTTTAAAGATATTAATTGAAATTATTATTTTTAAGTTTTTAATTTGATATTCTCTCTCAAACCAGGTTTTTTTTAAAAACACACCAGAAGCAGAAAATTGCAAAAATTTTGAGTAGAAAAACAAAAGAAGGCAAAGTTGTTGGAATTACAGAGAAAGCATTTCAAATTAGGACTATTAGCTAAGACAAATATCAATAAATATAAAAAGTTCTTTATTTCTTATCGTGATAGTTAAATATTTATTAGTTATTAATCTGTAATCATAATTCATAGGTATATTATCATTCAGATATGTGGAGAAGAATGCATCTAAAATTTTTGATGAATATGTATATACTGTGAGTTCAGTGAAGTCATATAATTTTAGTAAAAGAAATGGAACTTATTTTTGTGTATGGGATGAATGAATAATAATAGGCTGAAGCACTCATGAGCTCTCAAGGAGGAGAATTTAAAGTGATCAATCTTACAAACGGAAATGGCTATCTGCCTTTCCTAAATAATTTTTTTCTGCCAGTAGAAAAGAGTTAAAATAAAGCAAACACAAAACTCAGAACAACGACAAAAAGTTAAAAAAAAAAAGGAAGATCGATAGCAAAAGTCAAAGTTTTCAAATATTGAACACTTTAGTCTTCGTTCTTCAGCAATTTAGTACTAAATTCTAATGTCCGGACATCTGTAAAATAATTCCGAAGGGAATTATAAATGAATTTACTATCGCAAATTTATTTAAAAGCTGACCTTTAAGAGATAAGAGTGACATTTGCCATGATGGGACAAGCAGGCAATTTGATAAAATCAAGTTGGAAACATCTATTTCAACTGCTCCTGTGTGTCGGCAGCTATTTTCCGACTGCCAATAGCTAGAATTAGACTGTCGAATATATATATATAAAAAAAAGCAGAAAAATAGGGCTCAAAGGAAATGTATCGACCTATCTGCTGTAAATAGTTTTGGTCAAATAAAATAAAAAAGAATCAAGTGGTCCGTCTAAAGCCGAAAACATTTCGATCACAACTTGTTTGACATAACCTTAACACGCCGACTTCTAGCTTTTTTTTCTTATGGACTGCCTGAAACATAAGGTCAAGGCAAACTATTATTAGATAAGAAAAATGTTTCTCAAGTAGGTAATTTAGCTCAACAACTAAATCTTCAGGTTTCTTTTCTTTTTTTTTTTTTTTTTTCGTTAAAAATAATTCCCCTGACTTGTAAAAAAAAAAAGGCAATTATTCGGAAATTGAGTTTCTTCATGCGGTACATCGAGATGGAAATCAAGAAAGATACATAAAATTAAAAAAACCAAAAACACCTTAAGATTAATCAGATTTTTTTTTCTTTATGATGTTTCAATCAAGAAAACAATATTTTAAAAAAAAGGCCATTCATTTGCGACTTCCTGATAATAGAGCAAACTTTCTTGAAAACCCTCCCCCAATGAGTTTTTAGGTTTGTTTCAAACAAGTTATCAGTGATCTTTTCTAAACGTTTGTGTTTCAGGTAAAAAAAAATTTTGGATTATTAAATAGAAAATGACGATGCATAAAATTAATTAATTTTAATAAGAAAAAATTAAATGAGCTTTTGAAATGCTTATGTTTTTAGGGGCTTGTGAAATAATAAATAGGGAAGAAATGAATAAAAGTACTATAACCTTGAAAAATATGTCCTATTAAATGAAAAATAGGCAATAAATTTAACAAAACGATTTAAAAAAATACTTTTTTAATGTACTAAAAAGAATATATTTTTTAAAACGTACTTTCTGTATTTAATTTTTATTATAAATAATTATCATTTATTATAGATTATCTTATTTAGCTATTTTTTATTATAAATAAAATTGCATTTTGAAATAAATTTTTCTTCAAATTCATTACTAGGTTGTGTCACATAAATAAATAAAAATTAATTAAATTAACTATTCGTGTGATAATTAAGTTCTGAAAGTATAAAAATAATGTATTTTCTTCGAAAATACTTAATTCTATTGTATCAGGAAATGAAGGAAAAATTGATTACAAAATTCCCTTTTTTACAAACATGACACAATTTAAATAGATGTGTATAAAATGCATTATTTTTATAAAAAAAAATTATATTACGTTAAAAAATATAAATGCCTATAAAAGCACATGAAATATTTTGGTCTAAACTATTTAGAATTCCAAGATTCATTAGCAAGGAAGTACAAGCATCAAAAAGTGAGATGTATCTTTAAAACTGATATGCATTGCTTGAAATCAAATACTCAAAAGGTGTAGAGATAGTGAAACAGAGAAATTGCTGAATAGCGAGTTTAAATAATCTCAGTTCTTGCATTGATTAGAGAAGATTCCTAAATTGTCCTTTCAGAATTGTTGAATAATTTTTTAAAAAATTGATATTTAGTAAAGGCTTGCATCAGATTGATAATTCTAAGTACAAAAGTTATTAGAAAGTTCAAGAGAACTAAGCAATTAAACATTCTAAATGGATCTGATGCAGACATGAAAAAAGCAGCTGAGAATATTTTAATAATTGTTTATTTGAGCTGGCATAGAGTTCAGGATAAATTTGCATTTTACTACCAATTTAACATGTATCTTTTTGAAGTCCATTATATAAAAACGCAAATAATTATTTTTCTCTTCGTTTCCGACGAAACTAATCATACACCAAAGATCACACAAAAGGTTCAAAGAGTGGATCATTTTATGTTTGATTATGGGAGCAGCTAATTTAGAAATCTACTTTCGTATTTGTTGAATGGTTACATATTTTGTATTCACATTTTTTAGAATTTTAAATGTAATTGTACCATTTCCGATAATTAATCAGTCAAAATAAGGCAATATTTAAAAGATCATAGGCATGGCGAGTTAAATTGTATCTATTTTCAGCAATGTTACTTTTTAAAATAAATTATCTTCGCGAAAAGCGGCTAATTATGAGAGTAAAACTAGAAGTTTTCTTAAATTTTAAATTGGTAAAAATAACACAATATCAGACTCACTATTTCATAAAGGAAACTACTTTAAAGTAACCAAGTGGAATAAGATTGCTGAAAATACACATTCTTAAGATATTGGCTATAATTTATAATTTTATTATTGAAAAAGATTAGATTATCTTTTTATTTATGTAAATTTTTTGAAAGCATTATTTATCGTTTTACAAATTTTATTTGCTCCAAACAGTGAAACTTTGTTTCTCTATGACTCATAAAAGTAATGAAAGCAACATTTTCTATTTAACTTTACCATTATGAAATTTGATCTTGAAAATGTTGTAAATTTTGTTATTTCATTTTTGTAGAAAATCATCAAAAATTTCTCAAGTTTTCGAAACCGTTTCTGCCATTTTATTGAGACCAAGCCTTTGAGTAACCCATAGATGTCCTCGTAAAAGATGACATTTTGATAGAGATTACTGTGTATTTTGGCTTATACTATTTTACGATTCATAAAGGAGGAAACTTGGACTATTTTAGTTAGTTTATTTCCGTATTTGTTCACCTATTTCATGTTTTCAAATGAAGAATGCGAAACTCTAATCTTTTGAGTTAATAAAAATAGAAAAGGCGTCAAGTTGCAACAGAAGTTCTTGCAAAAGATGGGTAGGTTGCAAGAATTTTATAGCAAATGAAAACTTTATTGCAAAATCTTTATTGTTCCAAGAATGTCTCCTGTTTTGATATTATTAATTGAGGTACAATCGTTATTGTTCATATTATAGAATGAAAAGTTTGCAATAAATATATTTTTGCGTTGAAGTTCTTCTATTGACTAAGTGCAACTATTTTGTTAAATCTTTGAAGGCATAGAATAAATTGCAATTTTAAGAATGAAATTTGAAGCAATTCTAGATATTACTTAATTTTTGGTTACAAAAAAATATTTTATTTTTTTACATTTAAATTCTTATGAAGGAAGATTTATGGTCAATTTTTGAAGCATAATTATTAAAAATATATTTGTAGAACAGCTGCACACAGTAGTCCACTTACTAAAAAAATTCTGTATGACCACATTTTAAATGGGTTCTTGTCAAAAAGGCAGAAAATCTATAGTTTTTTTTTCTGCGTTTACATGCAGAAAATTTACACTTTTGTACACCTCGGACTTACAACAAAAACTAATCAAATGGGAATTTTAATCATTTTTTCAAAAAGAAAGTCAAGTTTTTATCGAAAAATAAAATTGATGGAATTTAAAATTTCCAAGGTGCTTTTATTCAAGGTGTATTTCAAGGATTCCATTATACAGGATGCAAGAAATTTTAATAAAAAATATTTATGACCTAAAAATGGATTTAAAATTGTACTAAATTAAAAGTGCAATTCGTCAAACACTTAAATAAAGAAGTCTTTTAACTTTTATGTTAGCTTTTTCTCTTTAAGTGATTTGTATTTTCTTTTAATTTCTTTAATCTTTTAATTCTCATTTACTTTGATCCATTGCAACGTTTGGTGTGAAAACAGTAATTTTTCACTTTTTTTGATCAATACTGTCTGCAGAAAAAACTAAATTTCTTTTATGCGGTTTCTATCAATTTCATCACCTGATAAACCTTTATGCGCTATAATTATAATATTATACCTTTTATATATACTTCTGTTTCAAATTTATATTATACCTTATCAAATTAATATTATACCTCTGTTTCAAATTGATTTATAATTTAATTGAAATGTCAATTTTTAGGAATTTTTTTATTGAAGTAGGTCACGGCTCGAGGAGAAAGCATGGCATAGTGTGTGTGTGTGTGTGTGTGTGTGTGTGTGTGAAAGCGCGCCTTCGCGTTCGCATTCTCGCCTGTGCGTGCAAATCCCAAATATATTCAATTCCAAATTTAAAAAAAAAATGCTTTCGATATAATAATCAAAGTGATGGGAAAATAACGAAAATAATCGATAACAACTCAATGAATGCAACAATCAAACATACTAAAGGTGTGATGTAATATTTACAAGCAATTAAATAAAATATTTTTGAAATAAAAACTGTCAGTTGTCCCAGAAATAATAATAAGAAAAGTCGTGATAAATCCACATGATTTGATTTATCAATGGGGATTTGGTAAGAAATTTATTTCATTTCCTTTTTATTTTGTTTTTTAATATTTTTTTCTTCAATTCTCATGGTTAAATTATCTTATCTTGGCTTTGCTATAATTATATTGACATTCTATTTTCATTGTTTATTAATTTCGATTGCATTAAATGCATTTTTTGTTTAATTTTGATGCTCAGGATAAGAAGTTTTTAGTATTTGCTTACTTTCTGAAGAATATGCAGTTTTCTGTTTTTATCCCAATAATTTATTTATTTGCATATTTATATATATATAATATAATTTATAATAACACTAATATATAATAATTTCGAATCAGCTACGCTATAAAAATAATTTGCTTATTACTCGAACTCGGTCTTCACTGTGATTTTAACCTCGGAGTTCCGCAAACTTCAAATTTTTCCACGGAATCTAAACATTTAGTTTTTCAAATTTCTTCTGAAATTACATAAGATCAAAGTTCTTTTTCAGGCCCTCTCTTTCTACTGACTGCTTATTTATTCGGTTGGTTGTTCTGCTTTAACCACGGCTTGGACAAAGAAATCTTGACAAAAGCTAAAAATTAAACTATATTCATGAACTTCTAAAGGATAAAAAACTCAATGACTGCTTTTTCAATTCCAACTATATATAATACAGCAATCATGGTAAACATGGAAGAGAATTTTGAGTTATATCAAATCTGTTAGTTTTTTTTTTTATCAATTAGAATGAAATTATTATTTTACCGCTGATTTTGACGATATATCGTCAAAACATTACTGATAATCTCTGTGGGGAGATGAAAGATTAAGAAAAAAAATTCTACTCGATTTGAGCTTTTATGCATCCGAAATACAACTTTTCTTTCATTTTGAAAAGAACTCCCGAAAATTGTTGATTCAATAGCCTTATAGAGGCTTTGTATGTTAGTAACATGGCCAGGTCACCAATTGAAGTTACAGTAATTAGATTTTGTAGATCATGGGAAAAGCCAGAATTTAGAAATCAAAATACTAGTGGTTACTGATAAAAATTAATTAAAAAAATTTATCTTTAATAAATAACATTCTCTTTTATTCTTTTCTCCAATATAAGTTCCATAGCACGAAAAGTGAGAAAAAAGTCAGGAGATCACCTTGTCCTCTGAAATATATTCTTTGTCGATAAATTGTTGGAATTCAACTGCATTATCATCAAACTAAACAAATATGTTTTCACCTAACCTCGAAAAGCAGAAATTCCTTTTATGTAACATTCACAAAAAGAAAGAGGTAATATGCCGCGCTTTCTATCTTTAATGAATTCCTCGTAAAGTGCTTCTTGACGGAACTGCAGAAGATGAATGAGTAATTCATATTCATCGTGTGTACAGTCTTTTGTTTCGCATATCGTTCACCATTCAATGCCATTCCTAGCTTTGATATTTACTAAGAACATTTTTCATGTTTTCTTTCATGTTGTCATTGTTTCTCATGTATCTCAACCTCATCATCGACAGCCACTTCCTCATCGCGTCGTCTCTCACTCCTCGATGTTTCATCATCAAGATATCAATGAGTTAATTTCTTACGTCAGATAATGGAGGGAACTATTGGGAAACACTTTTTGAGTTTCGACAATTCATAAATTGATAAGTGGTAGTTTCGATGGATTAGATAACGAAGTGAAATTTGACAGAGATGAACCAAATAACAAATGAATAAAAAAATCGATAATTCGAGTATTCTAAAGTACTAAACAATTGAATTTTTAATAAGAATAATCATTCTAGCTTCCTATGATCTTAACGGAACATTCTTTTCATTTCAAATCTTACAAAATTTTCTAAACAAATGCATATAAATGAATATTTAAAAACACTTTTATCACTATTTACAGCCTGTAATAATTGATAAAGTGTGGTTTTCTATAATCTAGAGGACCAGTTCATTGAATTATTCTTTGCTCCAATTATGTACTACAAAATCGATAATAAAATTGCAGAGATTAAATGTTTATTATCTATTTATGTCAAGTAATATAACAATATAAAATTATAAGCTAATAAATCCGAATTGCTGAATCATACTATGTAAATAAAGAATAAGCGAAATTTGATGTAAAAAAACAATGTGCTTATTATGCAATTAATGACTATTTAAAATATTCATTAAAGGGAAAAAACTAAACGGATAAGCTTATATAAACATATGTAATATACAGAATGTCCATGCTACGTACACACAGCAAACTATTCCGCTCGGTAACCCTGCAATTTTTTTGAAGATGAAATAAAACTGTCTTTTCCAAGCTGTGTAGCACAGTTGTTCGTATTACACATATAGTGCTCTATACAGTGCCTACACCTTTACATCATTTTATACGATTTATATATTATATTATACTAGCCGCCTTTGGCGACCAGCCGGTTCGCCAGTATTACCGTTCGCTACAATTTTCAATTAAATATTTTAAGTATTACAAAAGTATTACATAGAACAAACACGTCAAAAGTAAACATAACATTTCAATAGTTGCCAAAAACAATAGAGAGAAAAATGCAATTAATAAGCAGACGATATTTAGAAAATTACAGATATTTAGACTGGAAAATGAAATTATCTGAAATTAACCACACGCGCAGACGATATTTACAAAAGTAAAAATATTCAAACCTGAAAAGGAAAATATATGAGTTATTCCATCAATAAATGCCATAAGTTTGTTTATATCTTCATCATTTTATGAGTCATTAAACATCAAAATGGGTCCAGGACTAAATAAACACCCTGTATAGAGAGTGTAAAAGATCATAAAATAATTTTTCTTGAATTTATTTTTTAGAAAAAATAATATTTCATAATTGTTTCATTTCCTACAAACACGTGCCGAAAATTATATTTTTGCAGATTTCATTTCCAAAAAGATTTAATTTATTTTTAATTTGAGCTTTAATCAATGTGATGGCAATACTTTGAAAAAAGCTAATTTTTTCCCATGAATGCGAAACGTGCTTAATTTTAATTTTTATTTTTTACGAAAAAAATTATTGAAAAATATATTTAAAATATTTATTTAAAAATTCATTAAAAATAGAAATTTAATTTTAAGATTAAAACAGTAGTATCATTTAAAAGAGAAATTTTTTATCTTTAACTTCATGTAAAAATCTTTTTTGTGCGGTAATATTTTCGGAAGTTATAGCAGAAAACACGTCAAAATTTCGCTTAATTTTTAAATAAATAAAATTCTTGTTAAAAATTCGAAAAAAAAACCCCAGGTGCACATTCCCGGCCTCCAAGGTATACACGTGCCAAATTTGGTAGCTGTAGGTTGAATGGTCTGGCCTGTAGAGCGCCAACACACACACACACACATTGAGCTTTATTATAAGTATAGATTAACGGCATTGTATGAAAAACGATAATATGAAGGACGAATATAAATATAATTACTTATTGACGTCTGAACAAGTTCCTCGTTGACAAGTAAACTCGCCTTTACTGATGAATGCATTTAAGGATATCAATCTTCATCTAATTATTTAGAGAAAAATAATTTCATGCCGACTGTATTTAAAGAATTTTAGTTACGTTCTACGTCCATAAAAGGTATTTGCTAAAATAATAGCCAAAAAGAAGTGGTGCAGAATTTAATCTGAAACCATCTAGTTATAGTGTTTAATGGCAAAAGAATAATAATAATTTTGAATGAGCTATGAAGAAAATGCCCGATTTATATTTTCATAATCCTATGTCAGAATTTTAAAATTACCACTAAACTAAGCAATACACTCTATGGATATTTATTTTCCTCTTTCATTTCAAGAACAGAAAATTTTTATTTAGAACTATAATTTCCCTGAAGATATGTATGTTTTCAGCACTTTTATATATTTCAATATCTTCAATCTTGATTATTATCTATGTTTTGTAAAAGTGTTTGTTTAGGTAAAATAGCAGCGTTGTCGAGATATATATTATGCCGTATTTGAGTCTCAGTTCCATTTTGCTTCTCATACAATAAAAATAACTATTTTGTGAAAGGACATCTGGAAATTTATCTTTATAATCCTAATGATGAGTTTAATTTAGAGTATTGAGCATAAATAAACCGTATTCCTTAGTAAGCACGTGAAATAAGCGTGTGGAGAAGCAGTATATTGTAGAAGCTAGCAAACATCAGTCTAAAACTCACTGTGGTGATGTGTATTTAAGTTACGCATGAAACAACATTGGCTTTTTTATAGATGTTATAGCTCTTAGTTTGCTTCCTACTGGTGGTACCTGTAGTTTAGGGTTAATTACATAATCTGAATTCGCGCACTTTTAACCATCTTGCATTTTCAGCTTCAGATTAACCACCATCAAATATACAGACAGCTTTTCAATTTAATTCATCGTCTAAACATATCGATCCGTCATTCACCTGTGAGAATCTTTTATTAAAAGCTATACTTCTATAGGCAAAACTCCGAAGTAAGGAAATTAACCAGCTTCACGTTTTCTTTCTTCTTTTTTCTAAAGCTAAACTTTTCACATGTTTGTTTAAAGCGCACCTGCTATAACGTTGATGCTTGAGTTGTTTGACCGATATCAATTTCTGTAAGACAAGTAATATTTAAAATAATAGCTATTGTGAATAATTGCGAAAGTTCTGCTTGTAACTTAATTTCTGAATACCAAGGTAATATTTCTAAATCCATATCATACTAATCACAAAACTGGTGTTTGTAAATTATTGTTCTTAAAGGTAAAAGCATAGAGGAAGCAGAATTTGAATACAGTAAAATGGGAGAGTGATTCATAGTTGATGTTTTGGCTTTATTCCAACTGACAGCAAATCACAAAGAAAAGAGCAGCTAATCAAGTCCACTTTTCCGTTCATCGAATGAAGATATTTTTCTTTGAATTCGTCATGCTGCCGTTGCTTCTTATTAAATTATGTGACAGAAGTAACGTTAAACAATATGTAAGAAGAGGATTTTAAAAAAATATTGCTATTATGAATTCATTTTTTAAACAAAGTTATTAAATTAATTAATTCCAATCCGTTAATTCCAGCCAAGAACCTGAAATCTGTCTAAAACATCTTACATTGGAAAGTATTAGATTTCTACTCAAATTTCTGTAAACAGTCATTTTCAAACGTATCACGTTCTTACCAGTATCTCTCTCTTCGTTTCTTGACATAAACGTTGATTTCTCAAGACGGATATTATTTTTTCCTCTATTATATTCGTATTTTTGAGCGTTTTATATTGAATGTAAGCTTTCTTTCCTTTCCAAAATGCATTAAATAACGCATTTAATATTTGTTTTAAGACGTAAAAAAGAGGCATATGGAAGAAGGCTTATAGATGTTTTCTTATATAAAGCATATGGAATAAAATTTATCTAATAATGCCAAACTCTAATGCAATTTATCAGTATTAAGATGTTTTTTCTGCAATTATTTAGAATGACCCTAATATGTGACGTTAACTGGTAACGCAAAACATTCTTTTCGTTAAATTTACAATAAAATCTTTTGAGATGATCACAGTTTGAAATTTCCTAATAATATTTTCTCTTCATGACGTCTCACTTGCATAAAAATTCAAAAAAAAAAAAAAAAAAAAAAAAGGCAAAAATGTTCTTCGTTGTTGATTATCAGAAATCGAATATTAAAGGGTAACACTAACTCAACAATTATTACAAAAGTTTAAAGCACCAATTCAAAACATTCCAACCTGGTTTCCTTTCTCTACTTTTACATGCCTTGAATTTAAGTGTATATATCCTTGATTATTACGTATCCTTTTCAAATGTTTATATTTTGGTAATGAAAACGGTACAGAGAGAGAAACGTTATTCCTTATTAAGTTCCAGTTTCATTTTGCTTTTCATATAATAGAAATGGCTATTCTGCGGCCATAAATTTATTTTTTATAATCCTAATAAAAACTTTATTTTGTAATTCCGAGCATATAACTCCCCCTTGGAGCGGATGCATAAGCAATATTTTGCAAAGAATATTATATACTCTTAAATATGCAAATCTTAGGTTGAATTGTGAAAAATATTCTATTATGCAGACAGTTTCATTATATAACCATTATTTTAGAGGTTGTTTAAAATGTTGAGAATTGCCTATACAATATGTAAAATGAAGAAATTCTTCCTTATTTTAGATGTATCTAACATTTGTTAATTGTTCCCGCTTTTGATCACGAAATAGATATTAACTGAAAAATGTCTCTAAAAGATTAAAAAAAAATTTACAAAAATTATCCTTGTGAGAGATTTGTTACCTCAGAAACATTATAGCAGTGGTGATGCGTATTTGTTACAGATCTTATCCTTTTGATTTTTAATATTATGTAATTCGGTCACCTGGAAGCAATCCAGAGAGTACTGCGTCAACAAAACGCACGTATAATACAAATTCTGAAAAAGGAAGGTCGTAATCCTTAGTTGAAGGTCGGTTAGATTCGCGTCAGATTTCTAACTTATTCAAAACAGCTTAAAGTCAAGTTTTCAAGAATTTCGAACAAAATGTATCGCTTTATAGTTTAATTAATATCGTATGAAAGAGAATTCCTTTTAAAATTTAGTGCTATATATATGAAATGCCAATGTTTTTTGTTTTTTATTTTCATTTATTTACTTATTTTTGATAAAAAGAAACAAATATGGTTAGCTGGAAATAACAATTTCATCTTTTTTCTTCATTATTAAAGAAAGATTTCAATTTATGCGATACATTTTAAGTTATTTCTTAGAATCCTGACCCAGTACTGGTGTGCCCGAATGGGAAAGCAAGAAAAAGAGATCGTGTGAAAATCTTGCATTTATATGGAAGGGAATTGGCTGATTCTGATTGCAACACCAGTTGGTGAGATGATGTGGGATAAATAAAAGCCCGCGCAACTCGGAAGTGAAACCTGAGTTTGAGTGTTTAGAAAATAATTATTGCTACTCGGATAAATTTTAATTCTTAAATGTATGTCAAACGCTGCGAAGTTTACTTGAAAAAATTATTCATTCGAACAATTACGGCAATAAGATTTTCATTATTATTTTAGTTTATGAAGAAATACTACACAGAGTGAAGTCTAAATGAACATAGCAATTCTTGATGAAACTTCATCAACTATTTTGGAAAACGATTCATTTCCTCATTTTTTTTGTTTAAGTCCAATGACAATATTGTTTTTAAAAAATCCATACCAGCGCTATCCAAATTTAATAATACTTTTTGGACCAAAATTTAAGGCGGAAATCTAATTGAAGAAATAATAAATACCAGAAAGATTTTCTATTAAATGTGAATTGCAGTTCTTTTCTGATTATCTGAACAAGATTTATTTTTATACTTCCATTTCATGAATTTTTGAATAAAATATCTTGCGTTAACAAGAAATGTGTAAATATTGTTAACAGATTCTTTTTTAAAAGCGGAATATATAAAGACATTCATATATTCTTGTAACTTGCTAAAATATATAGAATATTTTTTAAATTTACTCTAATGATTTATTAATAACGTGTTGGTGTTTTGTCTGATTTTCTTAAGGCTTTCATCTCATAAGTGAAGCGTTAAGAAACCAAATTATATTCCTTTGTTTTCTGAGCAATGCAAAAATGAAAAGAGACTAAATGACTAAAATTATGATATATTTAGCGTTTTCAAAAATGCATAGTTAATTTTTAAAGCCAAAGCATTTAAGAACAAGTAATATAATAATCGTTAATTTTTGCCATTATTAATGTTCACCTTATTTTACTATAAAGTTAACATTTTAACTGAATTAGGCATTATAAAGTGTGAGCACATTTGCATGTTCTCTTGTGTGACTTTCTCATCTATAAATTGACGAATATAAAAAAAATGTCTTTGAAAAATCGAAACGCCTAACAAATTATAAATAAATGGTCTATCCTCCCTCTTAAAACTATAATTGTAACATCAGAATTGAAAAGTTTCAGTTTTAATCTGCAAGCGATAAATAACCTAGTCAATTTGAAAGCTAATAAAAATCTTTCTAGCTGAAATTCAAAAGTAAAATAAAAGCCAATCAATACCCGGCATTTTCAATAGGTAACCGGAATAGTACTCAACAAGTGTCTGACTGCTTCAGTAATACCTTTCGAAATTTCAATACAATATCTGTCACGATTAGTTCAAAAGGTTCAGAGTTAGAAGAAATCCAAATGCACTTGGCATTGAAACTGGAGAAGTTATAAACGTCATATCACATCTGGAGTCAAAAGGTGAAGTTCAGCTTTAAGAGGTTAAAATTTTAACTTCGTTGATGATCAAGTTAGAGCTGTTTCTATTAGTAGTAGTAAAAAAAAGTTTCCTCACAGTTTTTGTTGTTAATAGAATGTAACCGCGGGAAACGATACAGGAAAACAAATTATTCCAAATGCTGCTCTAAAAGTATCACAAAATGTAATGTTTTAGCGTTTATTAATGTTAAAACTCTTTTGCATGATGATGGAAATTTCCATCATAACATTTGTGAACAAAAAATGTTCAGGTATACCTACAGGTATCAAAACAGGTATACCTACTGTAAATTGGTTGTTGCTAGCTATTGCGTAATAAGGAACGTGGCTGCAAAAAATAATCAAATGCAGAATCATTAAAGCGGGTTTGAACGTGTCATTCCGCTATTTGTTTTGGTTGAAAGAAACGTACGATTTCTTGAATATTTTTTATAACTAATCTGAGATTTTGTGCTAATAAAAGCGATAATGAGTGAAGAAATAAAATTTATAGAATAAAAGCGATAATGAGTGAGGGACAAAGAAGATTTTGTACTGAGTTTAACATGTAAATTTGAATGGCGATGGATGTTTCCATCATACTGTTTTTTAAAATTATTTTATGTTATATATTTATACTAGGATTTATTTTAACATTTTCTCTTTAATCTAGAGCATGAATTATATCATCCTAATTTATCTCATAAAAAAAAGAAAAGATCATGCAAAGAAGAGTTAATATTTTATGTAATTGCCTGATTAAAATGGGTAAAGAGATAAAAGTAAAATATTCAAATTGCTTAAGAATATTATTATTGATTTATATAATGAATTTACTATTAAGGCTCTTCCTACTTTATCAAAGCAGACTCTCATAATTGATTACTTTATTTAAAATCAAATTTCCCAGTTGTGTGATATTTATGAACAAATTTCCAATCTTTATAAAAGCCATTATTTTCGCAATTTATAAGCGATCAGTAATTCAGCCTAAAATTCGTAAAAATCTAAAATATCCCTGTCATTTTTCATTTAAGCATTCAAAGGTTTTATTCATATTGTTCGACCAAAAATAAAAGTCAGTTATTACTTTTTTAATCAAAACTATCAATCTACTTGTCATTTTCCTTATGGCGTCTTGATAAAAATGTTTATTCACTGCGAACTTTATCGCATAAATTTGAGATAAAAAAGCTGTAATCTATAACAATTGGAACAATTTTTTTACAATTACCAGGATTACTACGCAAATATATAAGAAATTGGGTTATTGTTAGGTTAGGAGTTTAAATGTTGTTTTTCATATGATTTTTGAGCCCACGCCTCAATATACCTTAAATAAAGGTTTTATTCAGTTTCTGTGAAATATATGATTGCTAAGGGCTCATGTATCAGTACATTTTTTTTATAATTACCCTGAATTTTTCTTATTTCATGGATAGTTAATTTTTTTTAAAGTCAAGCAGTAGAATTAAATGGTGGTTTCATTAGTAATGTAGATTCATGCTTTTGGCATTTATGAACAATTATAAGCAAAGATAAATCCATCGATTTTTTTAAAAATAATATTCATAAATCTGTAACTAATAATCATAAGTTGTAATGACAGATAATTATTAGTAACAGATTTATAAATAAGTATTAATTGTCTTAAAATAATATTTATACATCTATAAATAATAACTATTTGTAGTAATGGATTAAAGAATAAGAATGGTAAAATATATGAATCATAAAGCACTTATTTCCTACAAAATCTTCCTAGGAAATCGAAAGGAAATATAAAATTCAATACTTTAAAAACCAAAATTATTTTCTAATTTAACTAAATTTCAAGACTAATCAATTTCATACAACATTACATCATTTCTATATTAGAAACTATCTATAAATATCTATACACCTTTTAAATGTAAATATTATCTAGTTCACTCATCATCGTATGGCACGACTTAAATTTGCATGATCGTTCATCATTAAGAATCTTTGCTTGCGACCACCCAATTTCTCTCTCTTTTCTGGGTTCCTGCTCAACTTGATGTTCCTAGAGAGGCTCTCTGGTGGTATTTCAGCCAGTAATCCACAAATCGATCCTCCAGGTCAGATTGTAATCCTAGCACCGGGAGGCACCTGGAAAATATCTAAGGGAAAAAAAAGACGGGTTTTTCTCATTAAAATATACTCTCGTCTTTCGTTATCAATATTTGTTTCCCACATTCTGCTACCCAACAATTCGTAGTATTGTAAGATCGTGAAGTTCGTCACATAGTAACTTTTTTCTTCGTTGAAATTGACTATTCTTGTATTATTATGACAATCTGTACTTACCGTAAAAATCATCTACCCCTTCGATCAGATTTTATACCACTTCTGGCACCACTTTTATGGGCATTTCGAATAAATAATTAACTGGTTCATTGAAATAAATTACCATATTAATGTATTATATACAGTAATACATTATTGCTGTATTAAAAAGTATTTATAATAGTCTGTCTACAGTGTTAAGAAGAAACGTCATTTATTTTAATCATTAAGATATGACTTAAATTTGGTGACCGTTCATTATTAAGCATCTTTTCTTGTGAACACCCAAATTTTCTTTTTTCCCCTCAGCTTAAGGTTTGTGGAGGGGGCAACGCTCCGTGGAGATATTTCAGATGGTGACCCATAGTTATAAATGAATAAAAATCTTGCTTGGTTTCCTTTCAGTATATTTTTTACCTTTCCTCGTAATAAAAGCATATATATTTTAGGTATTACATTTGTATGTCTGTAACAGTAAGTGTCTATGTGCAGAATCCATTACGAAACTCTACTCATTAAAAATGAAGCCGCTGTCAATGGAATGACCAAGAAATCTATAATGACTTTTTCTTCCAGCTGCAAATGCACTGAATCTATTTCTGAGTATGAGCCGTTTTGTTAATAATCTATTGCTTCATGGTCGTATGAACAATGAATTATTTCTTCTTATACGTAACAGATTTAAAATGTCATCTTTTGTAATCAAAACACGTAATAGTTGACAATTTTTAATATGTCATAAAGACTTATTTCTCAATTTTAAACGCGCATGGAAATTAGAGCTTCAGCGATCATTTGGAAGTTATCATTAAATCGGAAGCTCCTTGAAGCATTAGAAGAATTCATAAATTAGTTTAAGTTGATTCTCAAGCGGAATTCCAATGTGAAGTTAATAAACCATTAATATTATAAGATTGTTGGACCTGAAAATTTCACTGCAGTATAAATCTAAAAAATTTTATAATTTCTTACAATATTTCTATGTAAAATGAACAGGCATTTCAATGAATTCAGCATAAAAATTATTAGAGTGTCCTGATATTTTTTTATCCTTCGATAATTATCTTTATCCTGTTTAGCAAATCCTTAAAAATAGCAAAATATTTTCACTCTGAGAATTGGCAAGTTCTTTATTTTTTTATATATTTCTAATAGACTCTCTAAAACGCATTATTAGCCTCTTTTTGTACCTGAGTTGAAATGTGCTCTCATTTTGGTATGCGGAAGTGATTTATATCCCTTCTCATCCTTCCGGAAAGCATATCCTTCCACCATTCTGAAGAGTAGTCAGATTTCCTTTGTGGTGTGTTAGAGCAAAAGTTAAGTTGGATTTGTTAAATATCGCGCATCAATTACTTCCAGACCACTACTGAAAGAAAGATTTCTGTTTTAATCGCTTACATTTTGAAGCCTTAATTTACGTCCTTGCATGTTAGAGTGTTGATTTACCAAAATCTTTTTAATCAATATTTCCTTGTTTTCTTTCAATTAAAAGCAACTTAAAGTGTAGTCATAATATGTTTTAATAATATTTTAGATTTTTCTGTATGCATGTAATTTTTCCCTTTGTTTAATTAATATGGGAAAACAACGAATTGCTACTAGAAATGGATAAAAACAATTAGACAAGACTAAATCCATGTTTAGTTATTGACCATGTATAATAATTGATGTATAATAACTATATCCATAACACTCTGTAGTAAACAGAAATTGGCATTCTTAATAACTCAATTAATAGTAGTTGTACTTATACAATTAATTGTACAAAAGATGCTCAAAATTAAAGGTTGCGACAATGGAATGAATGGTTATGGAAAGAAAAGTAAATTTGTAATGGAAAATCAAAATGGGAGTGATTCTTTTTGTAAAATAAATTGTTACCACTTACTTTAATAATTGCCAGAGGAGGAGATGGATGCACGAATTGTTATAATTTTTTTTTTCAAATTTGAATATATTATCTAAAGAGTAATATGTGTCTTTTGTCCTTACCTGGGTGTGGTGCTGTTGAAGCACAGTCAAGTCACTACAGAATATTTTATGTATATATATCGTTTTATTAAAGTACTCTAGCAGAAAATATTTAAAAATATCGGGTTATCAGAACGTTAATCTTCACGGTAAGTATATCAGAACATGGGAAATGAATAAAATGAAAAGTCCACTAATAGGCTCAGACATTGCCTAGCTGAAGATCACGAAACCAAGGAAGAAATTCTATTCCCCAACAGATATGCTCTTAACTAGGGTTGCCTAATAACTAGAAAACTGACGTACACTTTAATAGCAAATGTCAGACTTCTACCTCAGATACTATTTTAGTACTTAAAGATCCTCTTGATCAACAGAAGATGCCACACTTTTCCTTAATCATGAACTCTTGATTCAAGGCGAGGTACTAAATGTTTTGAACGAGTCGCAATAATAACGAAATGCGCGTGGTATAAGAAGCCATCAAATGTCATGTATCTTTATTACGCTATTTTGATAAGCAGTTTACAAATGTGCTTCTGTTTAATTTGTATTGTTAGTGAAACTGTGTTATTTCATTAGCTATCGTCACTAAAATCTTAACTGTAAAAATTTAAGACGAATGAACATCATCTGCTCGACATTTTATCCTATAATCATTTTAATAGCAAAGCATTCATCGTAAAATATTATTAACCAAGAACTTTTTTATTTATTCTTTTATCTATTTATTGTCAAATAGAGATCTTTGGGCTTAAGCTATTAATGAGAATCTGAAGGTGAAATTTGGGTTAAAAACAGATCTTTCAAAAATGGAAAGATGTCACAATCAATGTAATACAGCTCTCACAACAATGGAAGGAAGTCTTTCTTCGTGCCTTTTTTTATTTTACTTTTAAAGTTTCTCTCCTCAGCCGTTGGAATTCATTGTCTTAAGAGTAACCACTGTACCTTGACAGATTCAAGTTTATCTTGCTTTTGCTGTTGATAAATCTATGATTCAATAGAAAGAGACAGAGGAGTTTTCGGATTGTAACTTTGATATAAAATTTATTCTTCACTTCCGATTGACCACTCCCGCGCGTTTAGGAAGTTATCTTTCGTTTCTTATAAACTAGTTTAGAGATGACAAATGAATACAATAGAATCTCATAACTTCTTTTCCTGTTTGGTTTTTGCTTTCTTTTTGCTTTGGCTTTTGCTTTGAGTTTTATTTTTAATGGATTGTTTGAAATTTGATCATATCAAATTTGATAAGACTATTTATACATATATTTTTAAGTAGTAACACTTATTAGTTACAAATTTTCTTCCGTAAATGATTTAACTTTCTCTGCCATTTATTTTATTATGTTTCCGTAAATAATTTAACTTTTATTGAACATGGCTCGGTACATATTTATGAAAATGGAAGTTTATAATCGGTATTTAACTCACTTACCAAAATACTGAAAACTTAAAAGTTTATAGTGTCCTCGATGACAATACACTATTTAAATATTCTCACAATTCAGTTATGAATTAATTTATTAATTTATCTTTTATTAATTTAATTTTGATTCCATTTGAATGGTGCTACTTGGTGGTGAGCTTGAGAAAAAATGATTGCAGAACTCCCTACTATTTATAGTAGTATAAATTATAGATAAAAATAATTAAAATAAAAAAACTACCTTTTAGTACATTAATAAACAGAAATTTATTTATAAATATGATTTTGCTCGATATGTTTTTAAATTTACTTGTGATCATTGCCCAAAATCATTTTTGTAACATTTTCATATAAAACACAACCTCCTGTTTCGTACCCTTCTATTAAAATTTCTTCGATCAAAGACTTTTAAAAAAATCTATATTTTTCAATACCAATGAAGCGTTCATTGAGTAATTTTGAATACTACTCTTCTTAGCAAGATGCTATCTTCAGTGAATTAAATTCAAGACATCGTCCTAAAAACCATAGTCAATTATCTACTCCTTATATATCTCATCGCTGTTGATATTTACCAAAAAGAGTCTCTACTTTTCTGTAAAAATTTTCCTGTGCATTCATAAAAACTTTTTAAATATGTATTTAAATGTTTACTGAAATGTTAAAGTATTGTCCCAAGATGCAAATCTACATGATCCTCTAATTTTCTTTCTTGATTAATATACACAAATGCTGTATAGATATCAGTTATATAAACATAAATAAAGATTTGGCATTAAATAATTTATGTTTAAAAAAATCTATATTTAATTTGACAGAAAGTAACTATTTTCTATCCACATCCTTATATATCTTGCAGCACAGAAATAAGTGACATTTTATATTTAGAAACAAGTCCTTTAGTAGATTTTCAGTAAAGTAGTATTAGAAATAGCGGTTTCCGTCTGATACTTATATATTTTTTATTTTAACATAATTTGTGCCTGAGTTGTAGATTATCTTTCATAGTAGAGAGTAAAAGCTGTGGATTTCACGAGCTCCGAAGCAGCTTTGTAAGTTTTCCAAATTATATATATATATATATATATATATATATATATAAAATTTTTTTAAACTTCAAAATACTTGCTTGTTTCTTTCTGGAAATATGCAATTTAGAAAGTTACAAAGAAATTAAAGTACACCCTATTATTTATAATAGAAATATTTCATCTGTTTACTTTGCAAAGTTTTGGGAAAAATTTGAGAAATCATTGTAAAATTACCTATTGAGTTTAAATGAGAAATAATTAACCATTCACTTTCTATCTACTGCGCAACAGTGTTCTAACATTTTTAACTTTGTAAAATTATCATGTTGTTTCATAGCAATACAACATCTTAACAATGCATTTGCAGGATCAAGTTCTTGCAGAGTCCATTATTAAATTCAAGCATACTGGATTGCGGAATAATGTACTTTTTGCTTTCTGTGTGTTTTAAATTCATAGCTGTATATCATTGTCCTTATTTGACCCATGAACAATTATAAAAATATACAAACTACTATCAATTTATAATTAGAATTGCCTTTCATTAGTAGCGTTTTGAAATGTGAATTGTATTTAGTGGCATAGAGGCAATGTTCTACATGAAAATATAATACCAGAATGTTACAAACACTCCACTAATTTTAAAATGTAAAGATACACATATTAGGAAAAACTTCCCTGATGAAACTGTAAAAGACAATCTGACTATATGTATTATTAACTAATTACAATTAATAAAAGTATCATTGTCAAATATCACTATATCTATCTGATTAAGTAAATTCGAGAAAAATATAGAAAATCCCATAGTAGACCTTAATCTGTGGCGTCAGTCAAATATTTCTGATTCAGTCACAACCTCAACTCAATTTTTTTTTTAAACCTTTTCCCTTAGTCAAGTGAAATTTCACTTTTCTATTATTTTTTCATGTGTCTCGTTTCAAAATATCATAAGCGTTAATGGGCCATATAGAATTGCGGGGGGTGCAAAAAACAGTTTCCCCGTGCAGAATACGCAATATCCGTTTCGTATCAATGCTCATCGAGGCTATTGGGATAGGAAACAATAGTCGTCTCATTAAGCAAAACCCTCTACGCCTGGATTAATGCTCATAGACCCAGACTCCTGCATGCAATTCTCATAATCTACATTTTTAACAACAAAACGAAAGCAAAGTTTTGAAGAATACAGAGAAAGGTTAGCGCCGAATTGTTTCGGATGGAATGATACATTTTGTAGGATTAGTCACGATATTTAATGTTTTCATTTTTCTTCACCTTTTAAAATACTGATTCAATAACGGTTATAAAAAAGAATATATATGGAACATTAAGAAATTTACTTGCAATCTGAATTTATAAGGATGAAAAAGGTTAAGAATAATAATTAATTTTAATCTATTTCCTGGTTAGTATATCATCTATTTTTATTAATCTAAGGGTTCACATTAAGATATTTTAAAATAATTACACGAGGGTTTCTTATAAGGAATTAAAAGCGTTCAGTATATCGTATATTTTTAATCAATTTATTTTTTGAAAATCAAAACTGCTCAAATAAAGGTAAATATTTTCCCTTCATGTTAAAGACAAAGAAACTTATGACTAAAAAGATAAATTGAGGAAAGATAAATATGAGGAATACAAATTGAGGAAAGATAAATATGAGGAATACAAATTGAGGAAAGATAAATATGAGGAATACAAATTGAGGAAAGATAAATATGAGGAATACAAATATTTGTCTACAGTGATTCAAACTAAAAGAAGTTTAAATGCTATAGTAATCTAAAAAGTGTTTCTTGTTTATTTACCTTAAAAAGAATGGGCAAAGAAATTAGCAGCGATTTATAAAGAAACGAAATAATTTTGTGTCAAAGGTTATTTTAAGCATTAAAAATTTTAAACTTGGAAACGTATTAATGTACATTTTGTTTTAAATAATTTGTGCTTTATGCAAGGAAAAAGAAAACAAGGATCTTTAAATTCATTCACGGAAAAGGCAATGACCGATATCATAGTTTTGCCTTCTTTTATTCTTTTTAGTGCATTTACACATTTAAATTTGTCGCAGAAAATAAAGTAAATACATCTCAGAACAATTTTAAAAATATAATGTAAAAAAGCTTATTCGAGCACTTTTCAAAATATAGACATAAATTTCTGTTAATAACATAACAAATCAAATGTCTCGCATAATTTAGCGTAGGAAAAGGTATGTAAAAATATTTTCTCAATTCCAGAATGGTTTGAATTTCCGGTAGTTCCCCGATATCACATAACACATTATTTGCTTTACATTTATCTCAAATGAGATTTTCGTCTTGTAATACCTTTTCTTTTATAAATAAATAAAAATTGTGTTTTCTTAAATTAAGACCCATAATGAAATCCGTTTTAAAGCATAAGATATTTAACATCAGCGAAGCATTTCAAAATACGGAAGTTTTCTGTTCTCTGTAATTGTTTCACTCGAGTTGTTTGTTCTGTAAACAATTAAAATTTTGTAATTAGTTGAATTGTTTCATAATTAGGAGGTAAGCATCTCGAATTATAGTTCATTTTAAAAGGTACTAAAAACCGCATATTCAAGAGAGCATGTCTACGAAATTCGTTTTAACTTATATTAATTATTAAATTAAAAGATATAGCTGAAATGTATATTAAAATTATATATAGTTGAAAAATATGCTGAAATTATGAAAGCAACACCAATTTAAAAGACTGGATTCCATAAACGCTCATAGCAGATTGAATAATGAGGCTTGTAACGAAGCATCAACTCATCCATAAATAAAGAAGAAAACTTTAATTTTTTTAATGAATTCAGAGCCTTGATTTGCTTTCCCCCCAAAAAAACTAGTTATCTTTTGCAAAGTTGAAATCTAAAGGTGTGAATGAAATCAAAATCTTTATTTAATTTCTGTGAAAATTTTCATGAATCTAAATTATGTTCCGATGATTATTAATTTATCCAATGTAATATGATTGAATAAAAAAATGAAAATAAATTTTAAGAAGCATTTGAAAGAAATGTTTCAAATCATCTTGTAAATATTCATTGCTTTGCGCAGGGGAGTATTTTTAAGTTTTAAAAATAGAACTATCAGAGGCATTCCATACATATTATGTATTCTGCTTATTGCTATATTTTTTGTCTATAGTTGATTGCGATACTGCTGAAACGCGCATAATGCCTGACACAACTTCATGAAATGGTTTGGATCAAACATAACCAAACATTGCATTTCTTTCTTTAATATTGCCTTACTATTGTGTATCCGTCATTTTCGATTAACCTACATTCAACTGAAGAATTTCGATACGCTGAATATTATGAAATCTTTTTTACAAAATATGCCTCGATCCATTTTTAATGTGATACCAACTCCTTTGTGTTAGAAATGCATTCGTTTCAATTAACTACGCATCAAACCAATCTCGATTACTGATACGATTTCGCATTCATATGTGCTATAGAATTATCCTCCATCAATAAAACGCTTTCCTTGTCCATCATTTCGAACTTATCAACCTATATTCCATGTTTTAGCATTACTTCACTCTTAAAAGAGGACTGCAAATGAAGAAAACTTGTTGTGTTTTTTCGATTTTTTTTTTCTTTCCTTATCAAGAGATCTTTTCTCAGGGCTATCAGATTCGATCATTTTTTACAGCTCAGCTACAACATATTTTTTTTTTTATAAAACGGTGTTCTTGTTTTTCTTGAACTCTTTTAGAAGCCTGATATTAAGACATAAATATATAATGAACATTTTTTTATAAAAGCTGTTTCAGTCGTACATAATGAATGTGCATACAATGTGAAATTCTGCTCTTTAGATAGGTGAATGATTGTCATTTTCTTTCAACTATCATTGCTCAATGATGTCAAATAATTTCTTCATAAGGTGATGCTAAATGACAGGGTATTTATTTGTACCATTCACACATCCTCTGGACGTTTTATATGCCGATGAAAAGAAAAGTTTTTGATTAAAGAGACAATGTTTTTCTACTCACGATTCTTGCATCTTTTCATGCGAGCAAAATTCAGTCATTTCCTATACTTATACTTCCCAGTTTCAAATCAAATCTCTTTTGATAAAATGTCTCTTAAGACTAGTCATATACAATATATATGTATATTTAAAACAGCATTTTTATTCGAGTGCCGGTTTTTGCTCAATATTGAATAAGTACTTTGGTTTTGACGAAATTATGTTTTTGAAGAGAATGATCTTAAAAGATATGAAGTCATTAAAATCCACAGTAAAGTGTCGATAATCCAGAAAAGGATTCGTTTGAAGTAACTTGCAGAAATATGGCCCTGACTATATCAAATTCATTGATTTATATGATGGTGAGCTCCATATCGAATATTAATAGATGTATGCTCAAAATACGCATTAATAATAATGAATGAATTAAAAAGTGATTTTAATATTGTTTTTCAATAAAATTATAAAAGAAAAATGACAAAAATACGAGCTAACAAAATATACACACAGTGCTGTGGTTTGAAAAAAAATAACTGAGCAGTTTCAAATTATTATAATAAAAAGGATTTCTTAAACCATCATTTTATTTGTTCACTATTTTTGAATTCTTATGAATCGAAATCTAAATTTTGAGTTTTTGTTACCAAGTATCTAAATCAGTCTTAAATTGGTAAAATCAATGCAGTATTGTAAAATTTTTACTCTTTGCATTGTATACTTCCAGAAACCTGATATTATGGTATACAGAAAAGAATTTATTTTGATAAGAAATTATTAGATTTAATGAAATATCAATATCTTTTAGGCTTATGATTTTGCTTTTTCACTAGCGCGACAGTCCCAAGTAGGCCCTGACCTTCCTCGTAATTTCATTCCATGCCGTGCTGTTCTTAGCCAAGGTTTTCCAACTTGTCAATAATTGTTTTCAAGAGGTTTAGAATTAAAAAATAATATGATAAATAAAGTATCTCAGGCCTTGTTTTTAAATTCATTTTAAAACTCCACAAATATTCTTTATGAGTTTAGGTAAACTTGCTAATTATTATAAAATTGTTATATAATTATTATTTTATTATATTATTTATAACGTTTTTAAGGAAACAATTCAAAAATTCGACTGGTGTGTGTATAACCTAGTTTGATTTTTGCTGCCATAGCTGAAAAATACTTACAAAAGAATTGCAAGAAAGTTCTTAGCATTTTCCAAATTGAATCCAACTAATTTGAGATTTATTGACAATTTTAGAGATGTGCATTTTTTTCTGTTTTATAAGAAGAAATTGTTGTATTTAGAAATAGTTCATTTTTTTTAATGAATATTAAGTATTTTTAAATAAACAATAATGTTTGAGACAAAATAATTATTGATAATTAATCAGTAAATATGTCTATTCGATTTTAAATAAATCTTGTTTAAAATGTGATAATTTGGAAAGCTTTATTTCAGAAGAATTTCAATTTCTTAGTCTTCATATCTTCAAGATTTAATCTAATCTCAAAAAAAACCCTGCATGATTTTTTGAAACTCTTTCTTTTTTTTCTGAACGGTTTTAATTCAATAATCTCTGTCAAGCTGATTGTCAGGAACCCTATCACGTATTCCATTGGAAGAATAATGAGAAATCGAAAGTAAGGAAAAAAAAATGGAGATACTTTGCGGAAGAGAAAAGCGTCAACTGTTTGACACCTTCCGATCTAAAATGAGCCGTAATGGACAAAAGCCGTCGGTTCATGTGGTTTAATATCCCGAAAATGATTTCTTCTTTGACCTTCAGCAAACCCTCAGACTTGTGGCCGCCTTCTTGACGGCTCATTGTTTCCGCACAGCCACTGCTTCTACAGGAAGTCGTCGTTTATAACTTTTGAATGGTTTTCTCAACCGTTATTAATTTATGTTTGCTCCATTGTGATTTACCTCTGTGGGAATCATGCTCATATGCAGCTGTCTATCAGGTTGTTGTGATATTTCCATTCTGAATCCGAGTCCTTAGCTGGGAGTGGTTAATGGGACATTTCCGCCTTGTTAGAACGTTTCTTGAAGAAGTCTCAATTAAATGAACAAATGAGGTATCCGATTTTATTTAGTGAGATTCATGGACAGACTAATGAAATGCAGCTCATTCTGTCATTGAGATGGTGGATTTATAGGACCTCTCATGTAGGACAAAGATAGTCATCGTTTGTAGTTCACCAGAGCAAATTCATTTATTATAAATCAGAATCTGATTTATGAAAAACTTGGGTAATATATATTAACAAATGAAAAACAAATTTTGAGAATGAGTGTAAAGAATTTTCGACTGCTCCACCTTCTTTTCCATTTATGATATTCCTAAGAATATAAAGGTAAATGTCATACATATTGCACGATTCTTGTAATTACAGTAAATCAAAGAGGGTGAAATATATATTGTTGTTGACTTTATGTTTGCAAATTGTATGCTAAATAAAAGTTCAATACTAACATATAAATAAAGTTAATCTAACAAAATAAATAGGTGTTTTGTGTTTTTGTTGTGTGCCCTTTAAAATTAGATTGGGTTTCAGAATGAAAAAGTTCCTCTATAAGCTTTAAAGTAATCTAATTTAAGAAGCAAGGAAGAATAATAGTTGGAAATTCATCTTGATAAACACAAGCTCCTTCTGTGATCATAGTATATATAATTTTATTTATAATCTAGCCTTTATTTAGACTGTCACTTCTGCTTAAAAGGGAGTTTCTGTGTAACGATAACGTGTTACAGATGGAATGACTGAATTTCAATCTACCCATTTCGACGACTTTTTTTTTAGAATAGGTTTCTTTTTTAGTTAATTAACTTTGAAAACCTTAAAATATATATTATTTATATTTGAATTCAATTTAAAAATTTTAAAGTATGAGATTAAAGTTTCGAAATTTATAAACATATTACTCACATCGCTATCAGTATACCATCTTATACTGATCAAGTGAATATTAATTTTAATCTGATATCCACAGTATATGATATCACAGATCTGATATCAGCAGAACTCTTGCTCCATTTTTGTTGCTAAGCTAACAGTTATCTTCTCTGCTCGCAGGAGATTTTACTTTCTACTCTGTGCAAGTTCCTCATTTATACCAACAGCATGAGTTCTTTGCAAGCGCTCTCTTAATTTCTCAATCGGAGACACCCTGCTGTTAGCGAAATCTAGATCCTTTTTCGTAGATCAGAGTTTCTATATCTAATTTTATTAGGTTCCGAGTCATGTCACAGTGTTGAATAATGCGCTGGCGAATAGGGTTGAATAATAAATAGGTTTCCTGATTTCTACTGCGATTTCTCATAAATTTTGAAGCCAAGAGTTCCCTCGATAGTTTTGTTTATCTGTCATGGAAAAGAACCTGGATTTTGCGTATCAATAACAAACTTCATGCTATCAAATCTTCGATGGGTTTTTGACTTTCTCTGCCTATGCAAGGGATTGATACGAAATGAATCCTATGCATAGAACATATTCAGTTTACGCACAAACTTTTGATATTCTGAGTGAGAGCATCTATGCCACTTGCACACTCTGATACAATGTCTGTCTGTATGTCACATACTGATTTTAATGTCTAACATAATTTTATTGCCTAATATATTGCATATTGTCTAACATAATTTTAATAAAATTTGCATAATTTAATTTTATTGAATAAACAAGGTAAATTTCTTTTTTTTAAATCATCGTTATTAAATTTGAATGATTTGGGAGAGAACCTCCAAGCCAAATTATTCTTTCAGTTTTTAAAAGCCATTGACCTTTATGGTCTTAATTATATTTTTATTTTATTTTAAGCATACTGATATTTTAAAAAAATTTTATTACCCGTATGGAATTCCAACTTCCAGTGTGGATTACTTTTTCCTTATTTGGGTCAATAGACTTCTAGTGAAGATTTTTATCTACCAGTTTCAGAAAGTTTAACTACATATTTGAGAATTTTTGCTTAAAGACGGATCTTGTACCGCTAAACCCCAAAACTAGCTAATTAACAACACTATGTCATTTAAATAAAATACTGTTTTATACAAACACATATGTGCTATCCAAAACTAAGATCTTGGCACTGAAAGTTTTAAATGCAAGGTTCAAATAGAAAATACCAAAAATTTTCAAGGAAATATTGTAAACTTCATTAACTTGAATTAACATAAAACTGATTTCCATGTGTTTTTATGAAGAAAAAAAAAGAAAAAGTATTATATAACACCAATTTCTGGAAAATCAGCTTTTAAATGGGAATTATTACAAAAATAAAAAAAGTTGACCCAGACAGAAATAGACTTTCTTCAGATATTCTGAAGAGATACAAACGTTTATAGTACGTTTTATCAAGGATACAAAGTAACGTAGAACCTAGCATGAATTTTTATCTTTTAAGTAGTAATTGGTATTCTTGATGCATTTCATGCAATTAATACGAAGTGTTTTTCATCAAGTGATAAAACAACGACAGTGAAAACAGTGGTGTCCTTCACTTGTAACGTGGGCAAATTTACAATTAGTGTATTGGTCAAGCTTTTTTGTCGTAAGTGCTCCAGGCTATGAGGACTTTCGGATATGGGAAAAAAGGAGAAATTCCGCACTTGCTGAACGAGTTGTTAGAAGAATGAATTAGTATACCGAACTGCTTTCAGGCTGTCATCTTTAATATTTTTATTACCTTAATATATAATAATAATAATAAAATAAATAATATCTTAAACAGTAAATATTGTGTATTCATTTCATATTAGAAATAGGAAAGAAACTTATGGAACACTCTAATATATATATAATGTGGAGTGAATCACAAAATGCAAAAATTACAAAGTGTGCTCACTTTTTTTAAATAAATTTTTTGAAACAAATCGAAACTTTTTTCTCCTTTTTGAGGACAAATTCTTGTCTTCGTAAAGTCTTACTAGGACAGTTTTCTTCTAAAAATATAAAGATGATTGTAATTTTTGTAATTTATTTCATGTTTTACATAACTCTTCTTCAGAGATTCAAGTCGTGATAGAAAAAGAAGCACAGCTTGTTTTATTTATTTAGTCAAAGGCTACTATCCTTATTTATCAGTCCTTTTTTGGGCATTATTTTAATAAGTTTGTGATGCTCCATTTGTATAATCAAGATTTTAAATGTTGAGAGTATATTTTCTACATATAAACAACAATAGTATCAAAATCATGAAATATAAGTTATCATTTTTTCTTATTATATCACATTTTCTTCGTTACGCTTTTCATCGATTAACATGTAAGTAGGACGAAACAGTATATTTGATAAAATCCGGCTGTTTAAGCAATCTAACATATTGACAGAAAATTCATAAGAACACTTCACAAAATGCGATGTCAATGAATATTGTAATTAGAGTATGAATATCGAAATACAGCACACATTTCAAGGTTTATGATAAATTATTTATATATTTTAATATTGAGAGTGGTAGAAAATCATGATTAAATACAGAAATGTATCATCTTTTTAGGAAGACATAAACAGATAACTCATCTTAATAAATGAAATTATTCTCCGTAATGAAGTTGCATTTAAGATTGTTCTATGGAAGTTTTAAATTAAATTTTCTGCTATACAATACAGTTAAATATAGTAAAATAATTTATTTTCTTTATAATTATTTAATAAAAATTGTTTATCATAAAAATATAAAAAAATGATCAATAACTACTTTCCAAATTAAATAAGCCAGTATGATAAAAAAAAAAACCCTCTATCGTAATTGCATCAGTACAAATGACTGAAACCTAATTTCATATTTTTCAATACCTTTTTTTATTAAATAACTTGTATATTAGTTTGTCTCCCGCTATCTATTTGTTGATTTCTGTTCGACACAAAAATCCTTGGGAAAATCTACAAATTCCTCCGATTTCGGCTGTAACCTTTAACCTTCCTATATATTACACATGAATACTTTGATTTCAAACGAAGATATATAGAAAATACTTTAATACTTTAAATTACATCCAAATATTTTTATAAGAGCGATCGTAAAGATTAAATTAGAGTAAAATATTCAAACGTAAGAAAAAAATGTTTGTTTTGATGTGACCTTCTAATAACGTAATGTATTTTATGTAGCGCTATCAAGTTATTTTGGTTGAAGCAATGATTTTTCTTGGGGGGGGGGGGGGGGGTACTATAGAGTTTTGAATAATTCGGAGATGTTTTGGTTCTACACATTATTCTTAAAAAAATTCTCTTCTATTGTTCAGATATTTCCCCCATATTTCCATGTTACACATAAAATAATATTTATTCAGTGATTGTAATTTAACGGATAAATTTTAAATAATTAGGAAAAACTGGATTTTCATTACATAGCTTCTGACGATAGGAATTTCGCAATTGTATTATTAGCTAAAAGAAATAAAATTGTTGTTTATTCAGATAATAATATTTTTTGCAATTTATTTATTCCTTTAATGTGCATAACAACTGCATGTATGATCATCTGGGTTATTCTTTTCGAAAATCTTGTGGTCATCAGTAAAAACATTGTGGGAACGACATACAGGATCCGATCCCCTTAAGTATTGGTCAGCTCAACGACTCTTATCATTTACTTCTTTTATAAGCCTTTTTATTATATTTTATTTTTTAGTAGAGGAATTGGGGGTTTACTTTCACAATATTTGGAAAATATTGTGAAAGGAGAGATTGTCATGGTTTTACCTGGATTCTTGTTCATCTAGGTTTTGTGCTTTGTTGAAGTAGTTTTTGAATGGACTATAAACTCCCACATCCAAAAGCTGCAAGTGGTGGGAACCGTGTAGAGGAAAGGAGAACACAATTATATAATTATCCTTAGCTTTATGTACAATTACATTATTTACGTGCGATCTATGATTATCAAGTTGCAGAAAGATAAGCTGTTTCTTTTCCTGGGTGTACATGTTTGATCAAAGAATTTTACAATCTCTTTTTCAATCATCCAACCAGAAGAATTGTCAGCTCCAATGGCCTCAGTTGGGCCAGTTCGGAATAATATATCCGTGATCTTATAAAACACGAACTCTGTTGGAACGTTGTTGCCCAAGCAAGAGTTCTTTGGGCGGATGTAATAGCTCCAACCTGTTCAGCCAATATTTTTTTTTTTTTTTTGGATTTTGAGCAACTGCAATTCCTGTCTCATCGATTATCCAAATTTAAGAGGCCAAAAAATTATATTTTTGTAGAAACTCTTGATATATTTAAAAAGAATTCTCCACATTTGTTTTGTTGAATGATACTACCCGGCTCAAGAGACATTGCTTCTAGTATTCTTAAGGACAGTCTTGGATTACTTTCATAAATTTACTAAGCTATTCATTCGCTTGCCAGGGAGAAAATATATTCTGAATACAAAAAGTTACAGAACTCTGATGAGACTATTTTCTTAGTTCCAGTTGAAGCACTCCGAAGTAACTATCCGCACATTTTAACGAATATTTTTTTGTCTTCCGCAAATCTAAATATTAACCTTGGTTTAACATATCCAACAGAACGAGAAACATTTTGTTTACATCTGCGCAGAGACACGCGACAAATATAGAATAACTCGGATGCTTTTCTAATACTCGTAACTTTTTTAAGACTTCAGTCGTAGCCAACTCATACACATCTCGACTCTTTGAAACTTTGTTAGCTTTCCTTTTATAATTCCTCTTTCTAAATCAAGAAAAGAATTGGATAAAATAGCTAGAATTATAATTTGTTCTGTAATCACTTTTATTTCATCTATTCTCAGATGTGTGATGGAACTATCTACTTTTGTTTGGCATATTTTAATGTGTTTGAGTAGTATTTGTTTGATTTATATATGAATGTGTGTATTTCCTTTCCACTCTATCATCGCTTTATAAATAAAAAATTATTTTTTTATTTCTTTCGATCTGCAACTGTTCAGGAAATACTTTAACAAGAATAAAGTAACTGGCATGGCATCAATTAATTCAGAAAGTCTAAATACAGAATTCGAAGCACGAGGGTAACGTGTCACAATTACTCCATCATGCGGTTTCGGACATTTTTATATATTTATAAAAATGTATTGCGATTAGTAAAAAATTTAAAGCTTTATTTTATAACGGGATGCATATGCAAAATAATTATGTAAGAAACATTTTTACGAGATCAATTAATTTATCTTAAATCAAAATTTACGAAATATTTTTCCATTAATGGTCTAAAAGGGAGCACATGCACAAAATTTCTTACTAGCCGTTTCAGCAGGGCACTATTTTTGTTTATTTTACAGGTTCAGCCATAAAAATCTTCTTTAATAACATTTTTGAGCAAAATTATTAAAAGCCACAGTGTAACATGTGTGTTACAACTAGTCTCTATCTCTCCTACTATATTTTGACATGCATAATACATATATTTTGACATAAAATATTGTGTCATGTGGTATCGAATTAATGTATATTAGCTTATAAAGCCCAATATAATGCAGTTAAAGAAATAAATTCATACCTGATCGTCCGGCACATATTGTTCGAAATAAGATATGCAGTTTTCAATTCTATTATGCAAAAAGTTTTAAATTGTCACCGAAAATGACAAAATGATGATCCTGATGAAGTACAGCTCTTGCAAGTAATAATTTTTAAAAAGATTTAACAATTTTAATTATCAAATATACACCTGTTAATTATAAATAAAAATTCATATACGTTGAAAGAGAAAAAAATTTCTAACAAAGGTGATTCATGGTATTCAGATTCTTTTATGTAGTACTAATGTAATAAACGAGGATGATGTTTTTCGCCCCCTTTTGAATATTATTCTCGAAATCTCTCTCACTCATATAAAAACATCATTAATGACATATGTATCTTTTAATGTGAAAAACTACCTTACAACATCTTTTTTAAATTAAAACAGCCATTCTGTGTAAAACTTCAAAATAAATGTTTGGTGAAAACAAAATTAAGAAGCACTGAGTATCCCGAATATTCGCATTGCAAGAAGCTTTGAACAGTTAAAAGTATTTTATACAATTCGACATCGGTGAAGTTTTCCAAATAATCTTCTATTAGTGCTGGACACCCATTAGTTCATTAGTTGGATATTTTCCGTATTTCCGCCCTCTCCTGAATATACATCTGCTGAAGCTTCCTGGCCTTTTAAAGTGCAAGGTTCGATCCCAAAAGCAAATGATAAAGCTTAAAAATATCCTGAAATCTTCAAATCTAAATTGAAATATACTAATTTTTCAAATTATATCCAGTCGACCCAGTTAAAGTAAATAATAAACATCTTTTAACAAAATATCTATACAAATCTGCAAATCAAAAAACACAGAAATCTGGAATTTGATGCATACACAATTCTGGTTTGATTTCCTTGATTACTTTACATTCTGTTCTAGGATGGAGGCAACAAGTACATTTTTTTTCTTTGCTATAGGTTCAAATTTAGATGAAGCATTGCCGTGAGCTACTGATTTCTTGTCTATGCATATAATGTAAAACAACCTCATCAAGGCGAACAAAATTCTTTATTGTAGTTATATACTTTTGATTCCCGAGCTGATGAGCTGATCTGCATACAAAATTGATGGAAAAAATTAATAACCATTCAAATTTTTTCGGGTGCAAAAACTCCCCTTGGTCATATATACTTCCACTTTTTACAATACTCTCACCTGAGTTTTATGAATTTCATGACCCTTCAAGGACTCCGCCCTTTTAAAAAATGATCAGAGCGATGTCAAAATTTTCATCGCTCTCCGAAAATGTGTGCCAAATATTATTTAAAGTCTTTTGTGATGAGCAGGCATTCCAGTACATTTTTCATTCGGGGATATCAAAATCCGGATGGCCTAGTCTCGAACAATAAATTACCCAATTTCCTAGCAGACGTCATCTTCCAGTTTGATCGATTTTTACATGCTAGGGAATGAAGGTTTACAGGGACACGCAATTTTCAGTTCGGTTTTAAAGGAGAAAAAAATCATTGATTTTAGGAGGGAAAAAAGTCTCCCTTCAAAGACCACAGGTTCCAGGGATCTTGAAAACAGTTTTAAGATTTCGAGATATTAATTCTTTAAAAGAAAGTTTCCTAAATCTTGTTTTATGTCTACTTATTATTTTGAGAATTTGTTAGCCTTCTGAATTTCACTTTAGTATTCACTAATAACCATAAATGCCTATCATGTTAGCGTGATCTTGATCACGAATAGGAGTGAGCTTAATGTCGAGTAATTTTGTAAATCGCCTAGTCTTAAACCATTCTTATCATATACAATGAGATATTTATCTTAATGTTCAGGAGAAATTGCTTAATATTATATAAAAATTTTAAAAATGTTTAAAAATGTTTTTTCAAAATGTTTCCGTCATGAGATTTTTGCATGGCTTTTGATTAAATTTATTAAAAAATAATTTATTTTCTATCCATTTTATTTAATTTTCATTCTCGATTTCCATAGAATCACATTTTTGGACGAAATAGTGTAATTTTAATATATTCATTTGCAGAAGATGTTGATGTTTATCGATGTTTGTTTTAATAAAATATTGTATACAAAAATCAATCAGAAATACAGAGGAATTTTTTTTTTCTCTACAAAAATTTTCATATATAAGAAGAAAGCAAAAATGAATAGACTTTATAAAATACATCATGTGACCCATTTACATCTGGATATAGTTTTTAATGCTTAATATGGTTAATTTAGGCCCAAATCTTAAATTTAATTTAGCCTAAAAGTATTGAATTAAAAAGCATATCTTAATAAATTTTACTTTTTGATAAACAAGAAAATCTTTATACTATGCAAAATATTTTGAATTTGTATTTCGCATAGCTATTTTGGAGTTCGTTGCCCTAATCTAAGCATGTATTTCTTTTATTATAATTCCCTTTTGAAAGAAGTAAACGATATGGAAATCAAAAAGGCTAAAATGTCGCATGATTTGTTAGAACTATTAGCTGTTCTCATGCAACTATTATCTTTTAAAGAGAAAATAAGCCGTTTAAAGCAGACTTTGAAATACAAAATACATTGCTGCATTTTTTTAAATTTACACTTTTGAATTCTGTAATTTCTTTGAATCACGTTTACTATAATAATAAAATGAATAAAAAATATCTACAAAAAAAAATCTACATTGCATGTAAAGGAATCAAACAAATGTCACTGCACAGTAGTTTATTCGTTAACACAGTTTTATTTAGTATTAACTTTAGTAAAAATTGTAATGTTCCAAAGAATTTTCCCTTTTAGATGTAATAATAAACTTAATGAAAAATTCATCCAAAAGATGCGATATCAATTCATTAAAAATTATGTTTTCTACGTTTGCTGTGACTGTATTAACAAATATCTGCACAGAAAAAGTATTATTTATTTTTATTGTATTTTTATAGTTATAAATAATGCAAAAAAAAATCAGTAAATTGTCACAACATGATAGATGTAAAAGGTGAGTAAGCACAATGACTAAACAGAAATTGATAGCAATAAAAAATATTTAAAATATAGTTAAATAATAGCTTTTACACACTAATTTCTAAAAAGCATATTACCGCAAAAAATCAATAAATTGTCATGGTAAAACAGAGATATATTCTATAGAATATGAAAGCATACCTCACATTTTCTTTCAAGCATTTTAAACTTATTTTCTCAGAAATATTTCACCATTTTTACTGTTATAAAACTGTTGATTCCACTTTTATAAATTTGATTAATTCTAATCAAAATATTCAAAAAGTACGCTAATGAAAAAAAAATCATTTGCATATGCATTATACGCGACATAATTTAAAAACAGGTTTTGCAGTTGATAAAAGCCAATTAATGTTTCATCTGAGTCTTCAAAATGAGATAATAAAGAGAAAAAGTATAAAAAAATCTAATTAAATTTTTCACAGGTGTCATTGAATCGAGAGCGTGATAAAAAATTACTTAAAGAAAAATAATTACGATTATTTCAAAATATATCTTAATTTCTTTCGGTCCGATAGTACATAGCGCTTGTATTTCTAATAAAATAATTAACAGAAATTGGAGTATTATCTAAAAAATTTTCACTGAATTCTTTGAATAATTAAAGAAACTAAAGTATTAAATTGAAAATGTTTTCATTGAATTCTTTGAATAATTAAAGAAATTAGAGTATTAAATTGAAAATGTTTTCATTGAATTCTTTTAAAATAATACTTACTAACTTTTGAGGATATTTAAATTTTGGAACTCATATAAAAGTTCTTGAATTATGCAACTCCATACAGCTTTCCTGACCTTTAGGTAAACTGATCTTACATTTGTCTTAAAAGGATATTAATCAATATGTTATGGCAAGATTAAAGAATAAATTTTTTGATCTTATAACTTTTGGGCAGTGAAATAACTCTAAAAGCAAAATTCAAATTAATTATATTAAAATATAGTTTTATTCTAGCAAAAATATACAAAGAAATTCTTATTAGGAGCCCTAAACTGGTGGCCAAAAAGTTTATTAATTAAAAGTTAAAATTAAAAATATATATGCCTGAAAAATATATTTATCAAGCATTATAAAAAATAAGCTTGAAAAATATATCAATCAAGCATTATAGAATTAAAACATTCTATAATGTTTGATTTTTTTTTCTCGAATGCATAAATGTCAACTTGTAACTATAAAGTTCTGGACGATTACTTTTTTGCATGTGCAAATTATATAGGTAAAGTTACATTTTACTAGTATAGTCTGCAATAGTTTTGAATTTTCTAATAATTTAAGGTTAAAAACAAAATGCTGTATTATATTAAAAGAAAAATTATCTAATATTTAATTCATCAAATACTATTAATTGTCGTCTAATATAAATATATCTGGTTTATGATTACAACTGTTTTTTAAGCACCTTTATTTAACTTCACATGTTTCATATTTATGACAATGGGACTTTTATGCTGCGATTTTTCATACGCTTCCTTATGAGTTTTGAATTTCGTACATTTGTGGGTTCTCGAAGGCAACACAATATTTTAATATTTTCAGATCTTAATTATCAGTTAATGATTAATCTAATTACATTTTTGATCCTTACGAGTTACGCTAACTGATAGTAAATTTGAGGGAAAGAAAATGATTGCACAATGTCTTTGAATAATATTATTTTTAAGGGATTAACTGAATTTAATTATTAACTGAAAACTAAAAAGTGGAAAATAATTAATCTAGAAAATTTTTGCATTTTTGCAGACTAATAAAAAATTGTATAATTTTAAAAATTTATTAGCATTGATTTTTTAAAAATAAAACTGTGCTACTATTTCTTATTCTTTGAGGGAGGAAAAAAGCATTTAATTATTTTTTTTATGAAATTTATAAGCCAACTGATTCACTTCCCAACTTCACATTCAAATTTTAGCATAAATAGTTTATTTTGGTGAAATGTTATTCCCTAATTTCTAAAGCTTCTGCAGTATCTCTGATATTTATTTTCTGGTCTTTTACTTATAAAATAATACGATAACTGTGATATTTCACTATCTACTATTTTTTTGATGAATGAATGCATTAAAAAGATTAAGTTTTAAATTTAAACCTTCCGCCATGATCATTTTTGTTCTACAATATTTTGAAATTTCTAAAATTTCTTATATGTAATTCTGTCTAATCAAATGGGGGAGATGCAAAAGGAAGTACATTTCTTTCAAAATCTGAAAAACAGTTTTGCTGTTATAACTTTTCGTTTATTAGACAATGATGTTATTCATCACTTCCAAACATTCCTTTGCAATTACAATATTGAAACAACCCCTACTTGCAATCAGAAATGGTTTTCCAATAGAAAAAATTGGGTCTTCTATAGTGTCCATCCTTTTAGTGAGACTCTCACCTCTACGACCCTATTCCTCTCTCACTTCGCCCATTTGCTGGAGTCAGAAAATCGACTGTTTTTCAAGTGACCCCTCACACACACCAAGCGCCTGCTCAAGAAGTGACGTTAGCCGGGGTTAGTGATTACAGTGTCTTCCGTGGACACCTGCCAAAAAATGTCTACACGGAAATCGAAGTCTCCCCTACACCCCACTTGAGATTCGGAAAACTCGATTTTTTTTACTTCCTTCGTTTCGTTGCTGCACGCAGCTGCAAAAGGGTTTGCGCATAAAGGGTTGTTCTCCCCCCCCCCTTTTTTTTTCTTCTTTTTTCTTTTTTTAAGATTGCTTGCGAAATTGAATTCTTGGGTAGCACACAGGGTACTCACCCCGGACCTGAAAGTGGGTCCTGATGCGTATAGGAGATTCAACTGGAGAAACTTCTGAATTTGCAGAGGGGGAAAAATTAACACGTGATGCCGCCTCGAATGATGCAATCATTACTTTTTGGAACTTATTCTATGACAAAGGAAACTTAACTCTGAACTCTCCCAAAAGAGTTTTGGAAGCCAGAATTTGTGATTGTGCCAAAACTAAAAGCTGGAATCATGTGTTGAAAGTAGCAATTATCTCTGTTATTTTTTAAATAATGTTAGTCAGTAAAGAGCTCCGTTTCTATTATTTCTTACTTTAAATTAAGAAGCATAAATATGTGTCAGAAATAAACATATGCTAGAAATACAAAGTTTGGATAATTGAAAGCTATGTTTTATTATGAGGTGTGGCAGCAAACCTATATATCTTCCGTTGGACAGAGTTTGAAAAATTTATTTCATTAAGTAGTTTTGAACATTCTTTGCCATCTCAAAAGCGAATCAAAAATATTTCAATGATTTGAAAAACATACTTTTTAGAATTTATTATCTTCGAGTTTTAAATAAGCGACGTGTTTATCAATTTAAAGCTTCAATTCTCGAATATTTTTTTAGAAATAAAATTAAAGAATAATCTGTGATTTTGAGATAAAAAAAAATAAATCTTAAAGCATTAGAATAATATCATAAAAATGATACGGCGGTTTTCATCATTTAAGTTTAACAACAACAAAATATTTCAACAAGATCAACAAAAATATTTCACGTTATTATTTCGTTTGAAAACAAAACTTGTTCGCAATTTCTCATACAGAAAAAAAAAAAATTAAGTATAGTAGACTCTTGTTTATTCGCCAGATATCAAATCAAATTTTTCAGATTAGTAGAAGTTCGTTTTAAAAACGTTTACATTTTAATAGAAAATCTTTGCTTATTGACCATAATATTACAAAATTTTACACATTCTACTATATAATAATAGGTATTTCAAAATAAAATTCAAATTCCTATTGTTTATGTGGAGCCAAAGCCACAGAAACAGTATGTGGGATTTTCTCTCTAACACCTCCCACTTGCCGAGGCCAGATTAGTAGACAAAGTGGGCAGTTGCGTAGGAGATCCTCAACTCTGGGGATCTGTAGACAGATTTTTGTGTGGTGTTTTCAGAGTAATTTAACTATGAATTTTTATTTAATTTACGAGTAACGCAAATCTCCCATCGATGATGTTACGTACTTCCTTTGGGAAGGGTTGTATCGTGACTGGTAGTGGTCCTTAGGACTCAGCCACAGTTCCCGCCAGAGTTGTTGTCGTGGTGGTCCGATCATTCAAGTTTTTCCGTGTGCCTTCGGGCGGGGCAGAGTAGTCAATCTATGATTATGAGTAGTGCACTCGAACTTGTTCATGTGGAGATGCTAAAATCAATTCTTTTGAAAGTCATCTGAAATTAAATGTTTTGTTTTTTTCAGTTTGTCAAATTTTTCTTCTTAAAACTGCTTATGTAAAATTTAAAATTTAAATCAATTAAAAATTACCTACTTTTGGAAGATGGGGGCAGGAAAAAAAAGGAGCCCCGAGATTTGCATTATCTAAGAGGACGCGGAATAGATTAATATCAGATTTCATAGAATTTGATACGAGACTGCTTAAAACAAAAACTAAAAATCTGCTTGAAAATGTTCCTTTCGTACAACACTATCGTTTCTTGAACAAACACTTTTCCGGGGGATCTTTTCTTGGCTGTTTAGCCCACATATTCGATAAAATTTCATGCTTATGTCTGGCATAAATCGTTATAAATGACAAATATTTCTAATCTTGCCGAAATAGTTATGCAGAAACAGTTAAAGAATTCTATTAAAGTTCTTCGCGCAAAATTCAAGATGATTCGATTTGAATATTTAAATTATTCCTCATCATTTCATAGAACTTATCTCAATGATCATTTCATATCTTAAAAAAAAAAACATATATTATCTCAGAAACTTTATTCGAGAAATAGAAATTATGACATATATTTTAAAGTGATTTGCACATGAACGATTTCAACATTTTGTTTTCGTACGTCTGAAAAAATATTTAAATTCAATAAAAAAATAAAAAATCGAAGAAGAAAATACAATGCCATAAAATGGATTCCTATCTCTTTTCACCTCATTCCTTCCCTGAATACATTGTTAGAAAACGTTTTACGTATTTATTGAATGCTGATAATAAACAAAGGAAATAGAATGGATCCCTCCTCCACTGAATATGAGGAGTAACCCTTGTATTTTGTGCGTGATACATCGTTTACTGATAGCTCTTATGATAAGCGAGAAGAAAATGATGAATTTTTCACTTTTTTTTTAAGCATTTTACTTGACGATAACCCAGTTCGAAATCACTATGCTGTCTTGATTTTTCCCCTCTTCAACTACAAGGATTATTTGAACAGAAACAAAGGACAGAGGTGATTCAGCTTTCAAGAACTCTAGCGAAAAGCACTTCGTCTCTAACCCGCACGCCAAGTAAAATGTACATTCACAAAGCTGTTTTTAGGAATTTCTGTTTGAAAAGTTCCATTTTAGCTACTCTTCTCATAGAAATGTTTTCACGATTCGTATTTTTCCATTAATGAGGTTTTGTAGTATAAAATTGGGGACTAATTATAATTTAAGTTTAGCATATATATATATTTTTAATTTTTTTTTACGGAAATGCTCTTTCATATATTATTTTAAAAATCCAATTTATAAGAAAATAAATTCTTTTTTTTTCCCTTACAAAACGTGTAACAAACAGTGTTACATAATATGAAACTTTTAATTAATTTTACTTCAAAATTTTAGGCTCATGATTTTTTTACTTTAATAAAAATACTTACGTAGAAATGAAAGATAAATGCAATCTTTTGGAAAAGATTTTAAATTCAAAAGACTTAATATTGCATAATTGCAGTCATTATAGGTTTCAATTTTTTTCCCTTTGTATTCTTCGAGAAATAGACGAATACGAATGAAGTGCAAGAATTCTGCACAACAGCTACAATAACTGGATATTATTTGAGATAATTGTTTTTTAATAATTTGCAAACTTTAATCCATTGAAACGAATTACGTGGAGGGTATTAATCTTTGACAAAACCTCAGCTGCTAATAATTTAATCGTTATTTATTGAAGAAGTAATTCAGTTCCAGAAAATGGATGCTATATAACTGCTACTACTGAATGGAGCTAAAAATATTCAAAGGGGAAAATAAATGTTAATATCCAGTTGATATCTTAAAAATGAATGTTTAATTTCTTCTAAAATATGTTTTCTTCTGCTTATGCTATTTTTTCATAGATATAATCGAAACATTCAATTTCTGTACTGCTATAGGTATTGAAACGTTAAAAATTAACTGTATCATAATGCTCATAAATCTTTAATTAAGGTAAAAGAATTCAATATTTATTCTCCAATAGTTGCGCACGGTGCTCCACTTTTGTAGAATTTTGAAAAGATATTTTTATTGACATCAAGAGTCTGATTTCATTTTTTATCTGATTGAATCTGTTGTTCCTTAGAGGACTACCTCATAATTTCTACCTTAACTTAAATTCTGAGAAAGACATTTGAACTAATTCCGAGTTCCCCAGAGCTTAAATGGAAATTCTTCTCTTGATAAGAGAGTTAACCGTTGCCAGCCTCGCATGCATTGCTTTTATTGGAAAACTAATTATCAAAAAGCCGGATGCGTTTTAAGAAATTCAAATCTCTAATTGTCGGCAAAATTTCTTTATTCTAGTTTTTTTCATGACATCCTTGATCATTAAAATTAAAAATAATCAAATGTTGAAACAGTTTAGAAAAATTGGCATGAATATTAAATAAAAATTTCATTAAATTATTCAAAATTTCTAGAAACAAATGACTTAACTATTACTGACTGAAATATTTTGATTTGTCATTAGTCGTTTCCAAGGAAATATGAAAATAATAAATATTTAGTTCTTATCATACTAGAAAAGTGTTCAATCTTTTCTGAATCTGTTTTATTTGTTTATTTAAAATTGCTTTTAATTTTTCTTCATCAAGCTTTTAAAGTAAAGAAAAACCAAAAAACCTTTAACTTATTAATTTTTTTTAAATATTTGCCAAATATTTTGATTATATTAGCATCATACAATACTTGGTTTTTAAGAATGAGATGTGTATTGTTTGCCAACGGATTCTAAAACCCTCCGTGTTTTTGCGCATGCGTTAGGGTGAGTTTAAATCGTCAAAATAGAGGTAAGAGGAAAGATAAAAGGGGGCGATGTTTGCATTTAATAATAAAGTAAACTCGGAATTCTCGCGGACTGTATTAAAATAAAATAATACGGTCAGAAACGACACGATAATAGCGTAAACGCAAAAAGAAAATTGCATGAAAAAGTATCTAATTGGCAGAAAATCAAGGTCAAACAAGGTCAAAGTATGAGGAATTACGGAAAAGCGTTCATCATCCTTCCACGTCTCACTCCTCTGTGAGATAAAATCGTCGAAAAGTGGGCGTCTTATGATACTGAAACGAACAGTATTCATGCTGTATTAATATCCTACTTAAACATAAATAAATAAATATAATGAAATTACCTCTCCAAAAATAAGGAGACGTTATCCTAGGGAGCCTTGTACTTTCAATATAACTATTTAAAACAATTTATATATATTCTTTCTCATATAAAACTCGACAATCTAAAACATTAGCAGCTACTTCAACAACGAAGGCAAAGGGTTACTAGAAAAAACCATACCGTTTGATCATTTAGGTTGCTACAATGGGAAATCCATCCCCATCCATAAAACACGATGAATATAACAAATGACTGTTTAAAAAAGAAAATTTGGACACCTTGTCGTAAAACTTGTTTTTTAACAATAATATTAAGAAAGAGACAACTTTTTTACTCACGAGAATGGTAAATATCTCTTTATATAAAATTATCTTCCCTTATAAATAAGCAAAATTTGTCATTCAAATTTTTTTTAAATAATTAGGGAATCGTTCAAAGCATTTTTCTCTTTTTATTTTCTGAGAAAGATGTGTCATGAATTCAGATAGAAGGTACATACAAACAGCGATCGTAAAACTATTTTCTTTCCATCATTTCGGATTATGATTTGAACACACAATTGAATTAGTCCATAAAAACCTTTTAAAAAACGATAAGCTCTGTTAACTCAACTGGAAACTTATACTAAACACATAAACAATACATTTTTTTTCTAGATAAAAAAGGTTAAGTCTTGCTTTCTATCTGGATCAAAATTATTTTTAAATAGACATTGTTCAATCTTTTTTTAATGTACGAATTGATTTTATACCTGCATTTGAATTTTATAAAAGGCAAGTTGAATTGTGTATTGAGGATCGAGTTAGTCGAGTGAAGAGTTGAAATCAAGTATATTTTAACTATGTATTGAGATTCCAAACCAGGTCATGTGGAAAAACTTTGAAGGTAATGGAAATTTCAAAGCCATGTACTGCTGTCAAATTCTTCAACATTCATTAATGACAAAGAACTCATGAAGCTCTCTTTATTTAAATTATTTATTAAAATTTTTCAAATCAGATTAAACTCATTGATTATCAAATTAATTAATTTTAAATTCTTTTTTGTTTGATTATATTTTTATTTCTTATTTTTACTATATATATATATATATACAGGATGTCCCGTAAAAGTGAAAAAACTTTAATTTCCTTAAGTGTTTCAGTTAGAATGCACTTCCAATTACAAAGCTTTAAATAAGGTAGGCAATCGTATGAAAAGAATTTGGCTCTTGTAGAGGTTGATAATGCAAAGTCATAAAAATTAAATTTTATTCACTCCCATAGCGAAAACGATTCACTAAGTAAAACGTTCCTCTTAAACTCATCTATATTCAAGCCTTTGCCTGCAAATTAAATCTTTTTTTATACCTCAGAGTAATTTATGATGAAATTCTCTGCATTGTCATTTTTTCGAATTTTGAGTTCTGAATTGATTTTTCGTACACTAGCATGAAAATAACTTAAAATAATAGTGAAAATGTCAATTTAAGTTTCGATTGTATAGCACAATATCTTCTTCGTTCTTCCCCCGAAAAGTACAAATGCTATAATTTGCAACCGTTCTGCGTTGCAAATTACGTTCAACACATTTTCTAGAAAGATGTAATGAATTCCAAAAACGATGATTGCATTAATTTGCAGCTAGGCTAGTATTATGGTTACTTATATCATAAATCATCAGAATTTCAAAATGTTCCTCGTTACTGGAATACGCCATTCTTTAAGAAAGTTTAATATCACGCATAAATTGCGAACAGAGAATTTTGTTTACTTGTTCGGTATTACACTACTTTCCCTAAATACTTAATTTCTCAAGTGTCTCTCTTCTTCCTCATGAAAACGAAAATGCAATTGTCTGTAAATCAAAATGGACAATAGTAAGCGTGATTAGAAATTTTTTCAAATCATGATGATTGGATGATGTACTACTAAGCAAATATTTACATGAGACAGTTTTTCTGTATTGAATAAATTTGCATTTCTAAAACAAACGTCTCCATCTAAATTTCTGATAAGCAGTCTAAATAATAAACATATCACTGCATATTTTGTAGACGGAAGGATGAAACTTTCTGTGCGCCTAGATGAAAATAAGAGAAACATTTTATTAAAACTTTCACATTATAAAAATTTAATTTTCTGATTTTTCGCTTTCATCCTTCAAACAAAAGTGTTTTCATACAATTGCCCTAATTATTTCATTAAATTTTGTAATTAAAAATATATATATAGGTGAAATATTTTTTTTGTTTGTTTCACTTTTTTATAACAGCCAGTTTGGAGCATTTTTCAACAAAACCAGAAAACATTTGATGGAGAATGTGCGAAAAATGTTAAGATTCCCGTTTTTAAAATATCATCGTAAATGCTTAGAAGTTAGTCCTATTTTAATAATAGCATTTGAAAAGATCTAAAAATCAGCATTAATTTTAAACATTGCTCAAAAACAAAGAAAAAAGTCTGTTATTTGTGATACTAAAGAAATAAAATTTTATTTTGTATTATACGTTATTAATCTTTGCTTTTTACCAATGTTTTCTAATAATTTATTTTTCTCCTTGACGCCTGTGATATGCATTATGATTTATTTGCATCAGTAGTTCGCCTTTCTGAATTTACGTTTCGAATAAGATAGCCTTTGTCCTTTTATTTTTAATCAAATACAAAGCGCTTCAGTCCGAAAGTATCAAAAGACACGTCTGCAAGTACAATTCCCTCATTTGGGAGGCGATATATATATAAATTATATACAAAAATGATAATATAGATAATTAATTGACTAATTGAAAAACTTATCACTTGCAGTTATCATGTATCATGACGTTCAGAAAGAAAGAAATAATAATGAAATTATAAAAGGGAAGCAGAGTTTATTAATTTACATTCTTGATCTAGTCAGTGATAATATGTCCCTTCAAGTATTTTTTTTTTTGCATATCCATCTAGTAATTTCGAAACTATTATACTATATATTTTGAAATATTTCAGAAAAAAGGCGAATTCATTCTGTTAACTATGATTTCAAATTTAATCCTTTAATTCTGGAAAAACTGATTTTTAATGGGAATATAGAACATTTGACAATTTAATAACTCATTAAATGGAAGATAGATCAGCAACTTTTGCATTTTTTAAAATCTCTGAATTTTGCTTTAAATATTTTTTCGAAAGGCTAAACAAAGGGAAAAGGCAGGTGCTTTAAAATAATAAAAGTTAAATTTTAATAAATATAATTGGAAAATCTTATATCTTGATAATTCTTTGTAGTGAATCTATTTCAGAATTAAAATGTTATTATCAGTGATTATTTCGCTATACTGACGGCAGTCAGTTATATAGTGGGAGATACATTATCAAAGGTTTAGTAATTAAACCCATGCCAATAAAAGCAGCATTTTATTTTTTTAAACCTTTCATTTAATTTAATTACTTTGCCATTTAAAATCTAATTTCTCTTACCATTGTAAAAATTAAGATTTTTACAAATTAAAGACCGCATCCTTCTTTATTAAACATTTCTGGTAATACGATTAGAGTGCTTAACAGTTATCCAATTAAATAATTCAATATTTGTAACTAAACTTTGGATCTAACACTTCACATTTTAAAAGGATCGCCCTTTTAAAGGGCATCTCGAAAATTATTCTGGTCCGGTATTTTTTCCCCCTTCTTTCATTCTTCCTAATATATCATAATACGCATCGGCATTCCTCTCTTCAGTATGTATAGAGGCATTCTTTTGATCTCTATGGAAGTGCAGATCTCTGCTTCGGAGAGCTGCGTCAGCTGCAACTTATCGCAAAAGCGAAAAGCTGGCAGAAATTTGAAGCTCTTTTGAGCAGTCAACACTTTTTATGTTAACTGAATCTTTCACAATGCGCCTGCGTTCGTTTGTTTTCTTGTTGGAAAAAGTTGGACACGATTCTGTCAATCGCTTTCTTTTAGAAGAGCTGATTTAGAAAAGATCAAATTTGTTTAATAGTAAAACAAGAGGATATGATTAATTTCTGCCCCCAAAAAATGGATAAAATTCAATGAACAGGAAATAATACATCAAATATTTACTCGAATTTCCTGAAGAACTTATGGGTAAGAATTTAAATAGACTTTTCTTGATCAGGCTATCCTAAATTTCGGAAAAAGAATTTTAGACAACCGTCCATGAACTCCGAGCGAATGGTCAGATTCTTCAAAATAAATAATTGTAAATGTTGATTCTTTTCAATCTTTTGAAATATTTCGACGTCTGGTATTTATTACAATTTTTTCTCAGGTTCCATTGTTTATATTTCCGTATATGAAGTACCGAACGTATAATAATCGTCAAAAATTCGACATTCAGATCTTGATGTATCTCCACATTTTAGATACCTCTGGAACAAGAATACTTTTTTAGAATTATGTTAATCTACATTGAATACGAGGTCTCAAAAAAGCGAGCAGCTAAAAATATGATATTTAGTTGTTTGTCTTGACACTAAAAATTGCTAATTTCTACTAACTTTCTATAAATTCGACAGTAAAAACGCTTCTTACCGTCCGTCTGCATGGATGTGAGTGTGGTGACTCAAAACCGAGATTTGATGGGTGAAATTTATCATAAAATTGAATTGAAGATGTGTATGGAAGTTTCGACTAAATCAGTCAAAGAACAGATAGATTGTAAGTTTGTCTATTCGTGAATTTGCAAATACATAATTTAAATATAACACCCTAGATAAATTATGTTTTGTTAGTGGCCTTGATATCCCAATTGTAGGTTTGTTATAAATGTTGGGCCCAAATGATCCAAAGGAAGATTTATTCTTTCTCAATCTTTCAACCTTTAAAGCTTAGAACAAATCGCGCCATATTGTGTAATATTACGAGAAGGCTGAGAGAAAACGCATCTGATGGTTTAAGAAAAGTCAGTTTTCTGTTTAAAGAGCTATATATTCTTTAAAAAGTTTTACTCTAAAGATAAGTATCTTTCTATGTGCTATTTCATATCTATTTTTCTAACAGGGGAAAAAATGACCTTCAGACAGTGGTTTCGTGTATAGGGGGGGGGAGGAACTGTACTTAGGAAAATCTCTTTTAATGGCATAAATTACGGAAGTCGTCTTTTGATTATATTTATGACAATCAAAAGAAATTGTTTGATCTTGAATAGAAATGTAAATCTATTAATTAATGAATTCTAGGAATAGAAAAGAGAAAAAAATCGAAAATGAATTTTTGTATTATCTTACACAATCCAAAATCATACATAAATCCAAATATATTAAAAAGTTCAAAAATTACGTATCAATTCTAATTTCATAAGTTCTCAATATCCGAAAATAATCAATAGGAGTGTCTCGTGTGTAAATGCTGTTGAACTTAGGCCCCCCTAACCTTTTAGGGTATAAATATAATCACCAATTTATTTAATTTCTGCAAGTCATACTTAAGTTTACCAACAATTTTATACACTTCTTTCAATCTTTAGATGACAACGGTATGCCGATCTTCGTAGGCAGAGAAAAATTTTAAGATACTTGTCTTTTAAATCATAACCGATTCCATGCTATTGCACCCAAGCAGTTATAAAGCTTATTCACTACTACTACATAACTCGTCAATTAAAGAAGACGTTATCAATAAGATAGAACTAGATATATAAATGCGTGTATACATTTGAGAAGTTGCTTGTTGAAATGATTTTCATTACGAACTTCCAGTGATCTATGAAAACAGAACGAATCAGCCACGAATCATCTATTAGTCAGTTGCTAGTGCGTGTACTGGCAATCCTGTCTTCGTGCGATGAAAATAATTCTATTTTGGCGATGACTGGCGTGGCTTAAATGATAACTAATTTGTGAAAGAAGTTGACTTTTCAAAGTCTGAAAGTTAATTAAAATTTCAATTAATTAAACAAAATTAAAACTAAACGCAGAATCAAAGAGTGTCTTAGATTTTATCCGAAAATGAGGGCTGTTATTTTCTTCCGGATCATCTCCTAGAATTCAAGAACCTGTTACATAAAGAATAATGAAAACTGTTAGTTTTCAAACATATTTACAGATGGAACTCATTACGTCAATTTAGAGGCCAGAGCTCCCATCGTAGCCTATTTTCAATTCGGAAAATCTGCCCTGTTTCATAGCTTTCAATTTATACGACTCTCAGGCCTAGTAATAGATTTTCTGTACTCTTTATCAGCAAAAATTATAAATCTTATTCATGCATCAGGACTAATAATATTTCTCATGTTTTCTTTAAAGTCAACTTCAGCATAATCATTATTTAAATCAGAGCAATCCTGTCACTTTCGTGTTGCTGTCATGCGTTTTAAGTGGATATAAAGGTTGAAATGAATATTATAGTCGATGATTTGGTCCCAGATAGCTCTTGTATTCAGTAACTAATAACAATATATCTCTTTTAACAACCTGGGCACGTTCCAAGTCTGTTGTTGGCGCTCATATTTTCTCAAGACGTACTCCCAGCCCAGGAATGAGTCAGAGCCTTAGACAGCTGCTCATCTTTAACACCAGGGTCGTTCCAAAGTTGTTGCAGACACTTCATTTTTTTACGTTCGAAAACAAGTCTCAAGGATGGAAGGGGAGAGAAAAAAACTCATTCTCCTCCCCAGAGACGTTAAGATTGCAGTTTCGCGTTCTACTTTCGTAAACTTGACCAAGATATACAATGTTTTCAGCGCAAAGAAGAATCGGCGAAATTTGTCGGAAAAAATGCGCAGTGGCAACTTATGATTTACACTGTCTGACAGCTTTGAGAAAATTCTCTTTTGTTTATAATGATTGAAAAATATACTCTATTATTCGTTATTGTTTATTGCATTAAAAAATTTCCCTTTCTGCCTGTCAGTTAGGGTAAGATCTGCATAATAATTATAAAAAACGCTTTTTCTTCTAGTTTATCGATAACCATATGAAATTTGTAAGATGTTATTATGGCGTCTATGAATTTGCGTCATATTTTATGAGATTACACTTTGTTTTTCTTTCAGAATTGCTTAAATTTTGATGTCATTTTCAAATGAATCATGTTAAGCAAAAATATCTTGAAAGTTTTGAAAGTCGACATTGACGATAATGTATTGTACAATATTACTGCTTTTATGTTGAATTCTGATAAATATGTTTTGATTAGGGACAAAAAGTAGATTAAGTAGATTGTTGAAACACAGTCATTGACTCAAACTATCCATTTTTAGAAGACTTTTTTCAAACTAAATATACGACTTCTCTTCCTGTAACATATTTTCATCCTTAATTTAGAGAATAATTTTATGAACTTCGACTCCATGCGGTATTCAGTACTTCAAAATTGAAATTTCGACATTGCAAATGGTTTGCTGAGTATCGCACAGTATTACAGAGTTACCCTTTTACTACACTCATGTCCATAAATTAAAGATAATGCAAGTTCAGGAAAAGAAAGAGTCAGAAGCAAAACAAATGTGACTTATTTTTAAAGCCTGTTTATTAAACAAAAGATAAAGAGCAAAAAAGATGCTATATGTTTGATATCATTAAGGAAAATTGCAATTTTTTATCCCTCCAGCAAATTACAAAAAAAAAAAAAAAAAAAAAAAAAAAAAAATAAATTAAAAAAAAAAAAAAATAAATGGTTGGTAAGTAGGTTAATAAATAGTATGTCTCCCAGACGATGCAATACAGCCCGTACAACGCCTAGGCATGCTGAGTATCAAATTATCGATCTGATCTTGGAGAATATTACACCACTCATCAAGCAATGCTCTCCGAAGTTCCGGTAGACATGTAGTAGGTGGATGACGGGCTGAAACTCGTCGGCCAAGCATGTCCCACACATACTCTACTGGATTCAAGTCCGGTGAGAATGTTGGCCAGTCCATACGTATGATATCCTCCGATAGAAGGCATTTGTTTACGATGTTTGCACGGTGCGGACGGGCGTTGTCATTCATAAACACGAATTCTGTGCCCATGGCGTTTCGAAACAAACGTACATGCTGTTCCAGAATGACATCCCGATAGATTTGACGTGTCATGTTTCCAATTTGAACATGCAGGTCAGTTCTGGAACCCAGAATAATTCCTCCCCAAATGAGCAATTCTGCACCACCGTAACGGTGTCGTTCAAAGATGTTCTCTTGGTGGTAACGGGTACCTGGCGCTCTGCATATGAAAGTCCGGCGAGAATCACACTGCAAGCTAAACCTGGGCTCGTCGGAAAACATCCCAAAAGCCCATTGTTGTGGTGTCCAATATTCATGCTCTCTACTCCAGGATAACCGCAGGCGACAGTGAGTTGCAGTAAGTGGAACACATCTGACAGGCATATGAGCATATAGACCAATCTGCCCTAAGCGTCTGTACACGGTCTGCCTTGAAACTGTCGTTCCAGTGGCTGAAGAGAGCTGACGAGACAGGTCCGATGCTGTGCTCCGTCTGTTTCTTTTGGCAGTAACTGACTAGCGTCTCAATCGCAACGTCTATCCCTATGGGATGGGCGAATCCATCCCAAACCATACTTTCGATAGATAGGGACGTTTGCCCGAGAGGGGCAGCAGGGATAAACGTTGTCTTTTAAATGTTGAGTTGTAGCTCAACGCTTATCTCTGTTCAGTCGAATCGTTTTTCGTTGACCACGAGGGAATACGTTGTCATTACTTTAGCATGTAAATGTGGATATAGTTTTCTCCTCTATTAATGTCTATTTTTAAATCACTATTTCTTATCTTTGAAAATGTTGTTTTGCAGTTTACAAATTTGTTCTTGTGTTGCATTTCATAAACGGATCATATATATTTTTAGAAATGTATAAAATTACATTGTGAATGAAGAGGTAATGTGATATTGATATTTATGTTTCATAGTATGTAATATGGAAATAAAACACATCATTAACCATTTCATTTTCATACTTTTTGTGTCATTATATTACTCTTGTGCTTTGTAGTTTTAAGTAAATGCATGTTAAATTCTTGCAAATTTAATAAACTAACAGGAATGAAAATTCTTGTAAAGGTAATAAACTAACAGGAATGAAATAACATTGAATTTAAATAACACGTTTTGTGAGTAAGAGACATATAACCAAAACTTAATGATCTAGGTTTATCTAGGTTATTTTAAAACTTAATTGATCTTTATTTTTAAAAAAATAAGTAAGACAACTTATACATAAATTTAGAAAAATAATTTTATAAAGTTCTTACTGTAAAAACAACTTTATCACAAAGTTTATTTCCTACTCGGGGATCATAGTGTAATAATAGACGTAGCATGCTGAGTAGTTATATATTTTAATATTTATTGTATATCAAGTCAAGCCTTTATTCAAGAAACAATTTTCTTAAATGGATTCTGATTTTATTAATGTTTGATTGAGATTTATTTTGTTATATTATAAATTTCTAAAATTTTTATTATTACAAGTTATTTTCTTCTCAATAAATAAAATATAGTTTTATTACTTAACAGATAAATCTCATTAAATGAGCTATAAAAATATGAACCTTTTTAATGCATGAAATAAAACTATTTTCAATTCATGCTTTATTGATAATTTAAGTTCTTTTGTAACAAATTAGTCATACATAAATTATGACACAATTGTAAATATATTTAAAATATTTTCATTTGATGAAGTTATTTTACTAGTTTAATTAGTATTATTTGAAAAATAAAATTTTAATAGTGTCTTTTAACAATTTAAAGTTGTAAAGATTGTATTTTATAGTGATTTTTTTTTAACATAGGACTATTTAAACTCAATTTTCTTATGACAAGTATAAGATTATATTCAATTACATAAAATTATTAAAATGTAACTCCCTGCGAATGTTTCGGAGGATATAAGTTTTTTTTTTTTAAATACTGGTTTTTTTAAAATTAGGGTTTGTTTTTCTAGTTATTAAGAAATCCTGTTATATAGAGTTTCATGTTTATACTTGCAGCTTCCTCAGTATATTTCAAAATATAAATATTCTTGAAAGATTAATATAATGGTCTTTTTGATAAAAATATATTCAGATACAATATACAATTCACAATATTGCAGCCTGTTACTGACATTCTGAATATAGGAAAGGAATAAATCTCTATTTTTAAAAAATGAAACCACTAAATTACCCAGTTAATAACTGAAACAGGAGTGATATTGAACTAATATATTATACAAATATAGAAAGCTTGAATGTTCAGCATGTCACATGTTCTATTTCTAGTAGCACCAATATGTTTCCATGTCAAAACGTTTTTAAAAAGAGGGTTAGTGGAATTTGGCTTCATTCTATTTAGTTGTAGATGCCTCCAAATGGGGAAAGTTATTTTATGGTCACCCTGTAGTTTAATTACACAAAATTTTTGAAATATGGCGAAATAAAGTTTTAAGAAAAGTAAAAATTGGAGCAAAAAAATTATAGTTAGGAAATAATTAATTTTACCTGCTAAATCATGCAGCAGTTATTTTTTTCATGTTTAGGAGTATGAATATAATATCCTGAAAGTTCTACAATTAAATCACAAGCTAATATTGAATTTTGAATTAAGCAATAACACTTGGAAAAATAGAAATATAGTCACATATCAAATTCCTATTCGTTTAACAGTATAATATAAACAAATGAATCAACATATAAAATAAAAACTAAAGAAAATAAATAATATATAGCACTTTATTACACAATTTTTTGACTAAACTTTAATAAGTTAATGTCATAACTAGGTAGTTTATAGAGTGATAAAAAATAAAACTTATCGATTGTTAGCTTTATACAGCTATAAAATGTAAATAAATGTGTTCATGGTAATTTCTTTCAGATTGTTGTTCCGTGACATAAAATCATATTTTCAGTGTTTGGGAATGAAGTAATCGTGTTACCTTCCTTTTGTGAATAATTGCATTACTTATTAATTTATTTGAAAAATCTTGGTTGGTTTCATTATAAGAGTCATAAAAAGAAATAGTTATAATATATATAAACCTTATCATGAGAAAGGTTTTATTTGATTTGGCAAAATTTTTCTCATCTAAATCTTAATGCTTGTCTTATTAAAATAATAGTACAAGTTTACACATCACTAAAGTTTCTACTATTTTAACAACAAAATAATGACAAAATGAGATTCTCATCTTACTGTTTATCAAATAAAATACAAAGATATCCTTACCAAATATGAAATCACGATAAAAAGAAATAATGATTAGCAAGTTCACTTGAATCACAACAAGGAAAACTAAAAGCTATATTTAGAAGAGCCTACAGAAACAAACTGTTTTTTGAGATGTAGTCTATTTAACAGACATTGCTCACAAATGGTAAAATATTTAATTTATGATGATGTAGCTCAATGTTAGTTAATAGATATTTTATAGAAATTTTTAATTTAATAAATTTAAATAACAACATTTTATAAAATTTCTATTGCAAACAACTTTTTTTTTAATTATCTTTATTGAATACAGAATAAGAAATGAAATACGTTTTTTACTTAATATACAAACGAATCTAAATTTTTCAAGGCAGATTTTTTTTAAATTTCGAATGCAATTTAGTTTCTCAATTGGTATATTGTATCTAATTATTAAAAAATATAGCATTGTAGTTTTATTAGAAACAAAGAATTTTTCAAAAGCATACAATATATTTCATCATTTGAAAAACTTAATTTGTACTATTTGACTTTAAGAGGCAGAAAAAAAACTTAACACAAATTAAAAGAATATAATAAAAATAGTTATTTCCACAACTATATGTAATGTAAAACAATAAAATTTATTTTATTGTTTTACAGTAAAAAAATAATAAACAAAATAAAGTTGGATGGACACTCTAGAAACAAAGTTATAGCAAGTCTGCAAAGTCAAGGAAACAAAGTAAACAGAATGAAAGTAATTTGATTAAAACTTGTTTTAAATATTTACATAACAGCTCATTTTTGTGAGGCAGTTAAGAAAATGATAAATTTGTTTTAATTAGGTTTGCTTCGAAATCATTAAGGAAACCAAAATATGAATGGCTAATAAGCATAGATAATATACTCTCAATTAGCATAGGAACCATTATGCATGCATATTGTGCATTATATATGTAATTCTCATAATTGTGCTATAGGTATAGGAAAAATATTTATTCACATAAAATATAGAAATGTTACAGCGTTAAAGAATATAGTAAGAATATTTACAGATTGGTACCCATAAGCCTACACTTAGCTGAATGCCTGCTAAAAATTTCTTTGGTAAGTGGTTAGTGATTAAAAAAAATGACTACAATCTGCTATTAATGAATTATATAGGTAATTCTCATAATTTATAAAAAACATTTATACGTGAATATTTGACCGAGTTAGTTCAACAAACATTGATATTGCATAATAGGAGATGCTTTGGATGTAGAATATTTTACTATATAACTTTCAAAAATCAAATAATAAAAACAGCAAATTATTTAGCATGTAACTAAATTGAAATATGTCTATTGAATTGATTTATTTGGCTCTAATTTACAGTGTAAAATTTTAGTGAAAGGAATTAACATTATCAAGAGGGTTTTGCAATGAATAGACACATATTAAATGCACAAACTACATATAAAATGCTAAGCAACTGTAATGTGTAAACTTTATTAAGAATGAGAACAATGCATAATATTAAAAAAATATTACAGATGAAAAACATGGCTACCATAATTACAATTTCAGAATGAATAAAATAAAGAAAGCGACAAGAAGGAAAAATTTACCTAAGTATTTTAAACACTAGTATATCTTCTCGCAAATCATGTGATATGTCGCATTTTATCGTTAAAAATTTTTCCAAGATTCAAATTGCCAATACTGCAATTGATTTTGAATAATCAATTTTTGAATACTTGGTACAGTCTAAAAGAATGTACACTATGAATCTATGTGTGCAATATTTTACTTGGATTTTTTCTTTTTAAAAAGAATTTACCATAGCATAATTATTTTTAGAAACTATATAACTGCAACTAGCTAATGAAAAATAAATGTAAAACATATGAAGTTAACAAATAATGTCTTAAATTGTGTTTTATGATATGAGAACATGATACAGTTTTGGGAATGATATTTTTATTTCAGAAAAAAATTGGCTTTATATCTTTAAATGGGGACTGCAGAAAATGCAAAATATCAGAAAACATTCTAAATTCATTCCAAATTTATTCTGTTTGAGTTTATATTCTGAATTAACACCATTCTAATCATATTAAGAAAATACTTCTACAGAATGATTATATCAGGAAGCTTATTCTATTTAAAGCATATATATTTCAGATACTTCAATTTGTCAATGCCTTTTGTGACTATCTATGGTTTAAAAATCCAACTTTGAGTTTATATTACAAAATTGAAATGTTCTCATGTCATATTTTAAATTTAAAAATAGCAGAATACAATTTTTTTTTCAGTTCACATATTAAGACAAATAGAAATGTGAAGTTTAGGAATTATAAAAAAGTATACATACTACGCTGTTCTGGGAATGTAAAGACAAATATAACCATTGGCAGAATATTTTTTTCTCAGACTATAAAGATATTATATCCATAGAATCATATAAAGTTCTAATAGGCACATCTTTTTTATTTATTGCAGAAATAGTGAGATGTAAATGAAAAATATGTTTCCATTTTTATCAGAAATTTTTCTGCAAAGGAATGTTATCATATTACAATTAAATTTTTTTCAAAATCAGTAAATCACCAGTTTTGAAGAGGTAATAAAGGAAACATTCGTCGGGTCGAAAATACTTTTAAATGATTTCAAGATTCATTAATATCAGGAAATTCAGAACCCTCTAAAAACAGCAACAGAATTAGTGATAATAATAATAATAAAAACAGTAGAAAACAAGTAAAAAGCCACCTGAAAATGAATTGTCTGAAATATTGCTTTTGTACGTTTATTGTTTTTTTGCTATAAATTTGATTAAATGGTATTTGTATTAAATATCCATTAAATAAGATGAAAGGTCACTGAAAAATATGTTTTAAGCTAATATGTCGACACCTTGCTTGGAAAACGCATCCTTCCACTCCAGCGAAAAACGATTCAACTAAACCGGGATAAGCGTTGAGCTACAACTCAACATTTAAAAGACAACGTTTATCCCTGCTGCCCATCTCGGTCAAACGTCCCTACCTGTCGAAAGTATGGTTTGGGATGGATTCGCCCATCCCATAGGGATAGACGTTGCGATTGAGACGCTAGTCAGTTACTGGCAAATACCGGTCCTCATTTGGCGTTGTAACTCGGGGGCGACCTGTGCTGTAACGTCTACTCATATTACCATCATCTTGGAATCGTTGCCAAAGCCTGGAGATGACACTCTGGGCGATTCCAAGTTCCTCGGATACTTCCAGTTGGGTACGCTCATATTCCAGACGGCCGATAATTCTACCACGTAAAAAATCATCCAAATGCGTCCTTTGTGTCATAACTATGCGGTTATTGCACTGAAAGGCTTATAAAGCGCTTGCGAACAATTTTACTTCTTTTCCTGCATTCCTTATACATCACTCTCTTACACTCTCGTCATTGTGACGTACTATCGGTGTTATCTGGTGGCTTTCTGCAATTTGCATATAATTTTTGAAGATGCGTGTAGTCATTTTACAGATTATATATGTATTTTAGAGTTCGATTTCCGAGTAACTCTGAATTATTCTTAATTTTATGGACATGAGTGTATTTATGTACCTGTCTCTAATGAAAATTTTTATAAGAAAGCGATACCAGTTCTTGAAACCCATCAATACTGGCAATGGTGTGGCGTAATAAATGTCGCCCAGACAGTAATATTCTTTTCATGCCATTTTCATAATAAATGACTTAAAAAATGCAAAACAAATGAAGAAATTTTCCTCCTTGCGCTTATAAGTATAGGTCCTAAGAATGACTCCCATTCTTTTTCTCATTATGCTGAGGAACGAGAAATTTCCTTTATTTAAAAGTAGCCAATTTCGTTTCTTGTTTGTCCTTAAAAAAGTTCATTTTTTCGTTAGTGATAAAAGCTTTGATTCGTGTAGTATTTCAATTAATTATTTTGTAAGCAAAGTAAACTCTCAGCTACTTGGCCTTTTGTGACTAAAAGGGTGACGGATTATACAATGTGTGATGGGCTTGAATTCTATAAATGCTTACTTCCTTACCTCACCCATATATTATTCAAAAGAAAAAAACAAGACCATATTCATATGTCCTGATTTCATTGCAGAATTCAGTATTTTATAAATGTTTTTATGTACTGTACTTTACGTTTCCAAAATTCAATAGAATAAAAAGACTCAAGAATAAAAAATATTTCAGAAAAAGTTTAGAACAGATTGCAAATAAGATAAAAACACATACACTTTTAAAATAAACAAAACAATAGCTTAATTCTTAGAAAAGTAATTTCAACATGAGTTATTGTTTATAGGTAAATAAGGAAATCCGTTGGTCTCCAATTGTGCGAGTAAATTATTCTTCATTTAAGAAGGAAAATTTCTTTTATCCAGATGGACAGACGAGAGTTGACTACACTTCCTCTATTTGCTTTTAGCACTGATCCTTTTTTAATTACTACTACTTTTCTCTTATTACTTTCAGTAATATAATGAAATTCTCTTTTGAATGACAAAAATCATACCTTAAGTCAATAAAATAAATTGAAAGTAAAATACACACTACATTTCTAAAAAAAGTGAAAAAAATTCTTATTTCATTTATACAAAATAATTGAAACCTATCACAGAAAATTTCAAAAAGTTCCTTTAAAAATCTATGCTTTGAAAAATGCAACTGCAAGAATCAGAAAAGATCAGCGGCGGAATTAGGCAGTTTTCTTTAAAAAATTTTAGTCAAAAACTAAGGATTAATAAGTTTTACATTTCAAAACATCTGTAACATAATATATTACTTATTTAGGCACATTTTTTTTTATTTTACTAACTTCATGAAAATGCGAGTGTTTTTTATTTATTTATAATCAATCATGTCTGCGCAACGTCCAGTTTAGTGCATACTATTTGTAAAGCAGACGTTTGGTATTTATGAATGCTATAATAACCATAATGAAAAAGGTAAGGCCAATAGTTCAAACTTTAATAAAGAGGTCAAAATATAATTCACAGAATTTGCATTTATTTAACTACCTATTATATTAATACATTTTTTATGTAGATTTGCATGCAACCCTTCTTATTCCAGCTTACCTAAACTCTTACGCTACAGCAACGGCCTATGTGCATACAGAGTGATCATAAATAACTTTATTTATTTGGAGATATTTTCGAATAAAACTATATAAAGGAATAAAACCAAATTTCTTGTATACACTGTGGATGGTAAGGGGAGATGAATTCAGCAAATACATATAATAAGAAATGTACCAGTAGGAGAAATCGGAACAGTAAATGCACTGAAAATGGATTATGCAAAATTTCGTGAATATTCGAGTGATAAAATATATATAAACAGGAATGAATGATACACATTATAAAATTCATGCAAACTCATCTTTTTTAACCAGCATTTGAACCCACATCAAAAATTCTAATGTGCTGACCTTCCCTTATATAATAATGATAAGGCTTTGGCGATGTTAGCTACAATACGTTTTTATTTATTGAGGAATTCATCTCTCCGCGCCTTTCATGATTTATGCATGATATTTTGCTTCATTCCCTTTCATCAATTTCAGCTAAAGATACCTTCAAACAGCGAAAGTTATGTTATGGTCACTCTGCATATATATATAATAAATACGCAAAAAATCGTAAAATGAAATAGAAAAACATATATATATATATATATATATATATATATATATATATATATATATAATACATATAGAATAAAAATGAAAAAAAAAGTATCACTTGAGGTGCTTCATCCTGAAAAAAAAAAAAAAAACTGTTTTATTAAGCAGAAGTTAATTTTAACATGTATCCTCTGTCAAAGAAACAAACACATACAGAATGAAATTGGGAAGTTCCGAATTAGAATATAATTAATAGATTCAGCTTTTTTAGAAAGAATCGAAATAAAGCACATCCTGAAAAGCATTCAAAACAATTTAAGAAAAGCAAGGTGGCCTCGCCTAAAGAAGAAAGATTTATCACAATCCCCCTCTCCTCCGCATGATTCATTCAACGGAACCCTTGCTGATCGCAAACACAACGAAAATAGAAATCCTCCTCCCCTTTTTTCGTTTCATTTAAATTTTCACTAAATTTAATTGTAGCTCAAAATCACAGCATACTTGTGTGTATGTGTATGTTTAGAAGAAATTTCGTTAAATTTAATTCGTTAAAAATTTGTTCCATAATTACATTATTGAAAGAGTCAACCGCATCACCGGTAAGAATCTAGATTAACTTAAGAGTAGTGATGTGCCGACTTTCGAGTTATAGGAAGAAAAAAAAATCGATATCTTTTAAAAATCGATTTTTTGATGCCAATCTTCGAAAAATATCGATCTATCGAAAATCATGATCATCAATAGTAGTTCACGATGAATCGGAGTCCAATAAATCGATATTCACAATTAATTTGCATTTTCCATTTTATTACCGGTGAATATTTATTTTTGTTTCTCTTCATTCTTATTGACCTTCATACATAATTTTTGTTAATGTTTCTATAAATACTGCCATGTTCTAATATATAAAAATGCTTGTTTTAAGCATGTCATTTTGGAATAAATTGCTTTCTGTTACCTAAATTTATGATACCATTATGGAAAAATAATTGCGGTTATCAGAAGGTTGTTGACTCTCCTTCGTTTAATTGCTAAATATTCATCTTCAGAAATAAAAGCAAAAAGGATTCATTCAGATTAAATACACAATTTTATTCACAGCTTGCATTTTAACACTCAAACGTACTCAAAAAAAAAGCGTTCTTATATAAATATTTTTATTCAAAGAAAGCAAATATTTTTATTATATAAATTGGAGTTTCCTTTTATTTGGAGTCGCTCTGATCAGTCTATATGTTAAGAGATGCTATTTATAACTTATAATAGCCATAAATAAATAATGACACCACGATATATCGAAAAATATCGTTATGTGTTGGACGATATATCGCGATGATGAAGTTCGGTCATCGCCCAACCCTACTTAAGAGTAGTTGCACAGTTCTTATCTCATAATACTTCTGTTGTAGGAAAGAACGACGAGGAAATTTTTTACATTTATTTTTGGAGATAATCTTTCTCCTCTCTCTCACTGCAATTGAAGCCAAAAGAGTAACTAAATCTATTTACTTCTTCGGAACAAGTTTAACACATAATATTGGAAAAAGGTACTTTGCAGCAATTATCGTTTGAACCCATTCAATTAGTCAGATGACTTGCGATACAAGTTTTCTTCCTGTATTTACTTGTTTGCTTTTTGCTTTTTCTTGCTTGGGACTGTTGCCAAACTCTGTCGTATCTTTTGATAAACTCTCCTAGAGACAAACTGTGAAAATCGTCTGAGGATAAAAACAGAAGCTCAATCCAGCCAACTTCGTCTACAGCTAAATTTAAACAAAAAAGCCGCGTCCTACAATATTTGGAAAGAAAAACTGCATTCTCCGGATTTAATTTTAGTCACTATTTTTTAAGCCATAGAACTTTCCATACTTTTTTTATTTGCTTTTTGTTTTTTGGTTCAGTCTTCTTTTCTAACAAGAGAGCTATTCAGAGTTATTTATTTAACTTCCCAGCAACTGCTTGAATGAAAACTACTCCTTGTTATGCAATAAAGATTATTTTATTGGCAAGAGTTATGTTTAGCTTTCATCAACTCTAACACTTGTTTGAATTTGTAGAGTTTTTAATGGCTTACATTTTTTTCCGTGTAACTGCTGAAAATATATATGCCATAAATTGTTATAATATGACATTATTTTTTCGTTTGAATATAATAAATATCATTTCATGCATGCAATCTATTTATTTTCGTTTTGATGTTAGGTTCTAATTAATTACTCTAATTAAAGAAATTTGCGAAACGTTTTGATTGCTTTTCAAAAGGCTTATAAGTAATATTTTTATAAGTAATATTTAACGAAGTGTGAGTAAACATAACCCGAAAATTTTGCGTAAAAGAGAGGAAAGCACCTAAAAGGAGAAACAGGGCCGGCCATCTAGGGGGTGCGACAGATGCAATACACCAGGGCCCCTTGATTGAGGAGTCGCCAACTTGTTTAAGAATTAAAATAATGCACAGAACAATAATAGAATAATATTTTGGAAGTATACTTACTAATTTGTTTCCACGAAGCTGGCTGAGCGTCTTAGGAATTGTCGTTAAGAAATGACGTCCTTAACAAAATTAAAGACGATATAAAAGCAGCCACGTACTATAGTATCCAAATGGATTGTACTGATATTTCTCAAAAGAAACAAACGTCAATCATTATTAGGTATGCAGAGAAAAGGTTAAGTGTAAATGAGTCTTTTATAAGTTTCATTGAAGTAACTGAAGCGATTAGAAAAGGACTAGCAAAAATTCAAAAGATTAAATGAATTTTCTTGATTTAGATATTATGAATTGTAGTAGGGAGGCAAATGACAACGGTAGCGACATGAAAGGGAAATTTTAAAGTGTACAATCTAGAATATTTATTCTAAACCTCCATGCAAACTGTGTGCCTTTCCTATCACACTCTTTTAATCTACTAATTTGTGAAACCGCTTCCAGTAATATATACTATAAAAAACTTTTGCGGATATTACAACGTGTATATTGCATATTTTATCCGTCTGCGAAAAGGTAGGAAATTCTACAAAAGTATTTAAAAAGTATTCTGAAATCATTATGCACACTCGTTGGGAAGTCAAAATAGATTCGGTTAAAGCAATGTGTGCACAGTTTGAACTAACTTGTAATGCCTTAGAAAATTAACAAAGAATTATCTTCGTTTAAGTATATGTGCAGAACGCTTAAATGTACTTGCTATATTTAGTATCAAAAAAGAAAATCCAAAATATTGTATCAGTTCAGAAGCAATTAATGTATTGACAAAAACTAAAGCACGCATTAAATAAACATGCATTAGTAATATAAGTTCGTGTTTGCAACTTTTTTTTTTTTACTTTACCAAAAATGTAGGGCCCCAAATGGTTTCTTGCACCTATTTCCTTTTATAGAGAAGGCCGGCACTGAGAAAGAAAAACGTTCCCAATTAAGAGTTGTTACAAAACACTTTTCCTATTTCACGACTAAGAATTCATCGAACAGTAGCAGATAATTTTGACATTTCACTTTTTAAAAAGTATTCTTGTTTACACAAATAACGGGATATTTATTCATAACAGGCGTGTCACTGTTAAATATTTAATTACGCATTCAACAAAACATAGTAACCATAGTGACAGGTTATTTCATGCATTCCTCTGTATCCAAATCCCTACAGTACCAACAGTTTAATTATGTATATATTCTTCCTTTACATTTTCAAATAAAACTGAGGAGATGCGTATATGTCGATCCACATTTTTCACGCAATGGGCCTTCTATCTTTAAAGATGGAAATACACGCAATGCGGTAGAAAATTAGTTCAGAGAAGGTATTTATTCTCCGGAATGTGGTAGTTGTATAACGAAAACCAACTGATCATTAATTTTTAATCGCTAATTACTGGTGTAAGTGTTCATCTTTAAATAAGAGAAATATCCAATGGAAAAAGCTTTTTATTTGAGATCATATATAGTTTCCGTTGTACATTCAGTCCATCGAGGAAAATAATAATCTGCCTGCGGAATAGGGAAAGATTAATTATGTTTGTTGCTTTACAATTTCAAAACTTTTCCTATTTGTAATGATGCTTAAATTATATGCTTTAATGTTGGTTTTCATTGCAGATTTGGAACCTTTTTGTGATAAAAACTATCTAGATTTTTTCCCCGAATTTCACCGCTTCAATTAATTAATTCAACATTAAATGTTATAGTGATGCTCATTTGTGTGGCTTATAATATTTACATAAACAGAACCAGTGATCCTTCCATAATGGCTACAAATCACTGAATGCATTAATTTCTTTTCGCCACTAATAGAGCTTTTAATTTTACAGAATGAAAAGCAGAATTTTTTTATCTCCATTGCTGTAATATAATCGTTTCTTTCAGAAAACTTTCAGTATATATAACTCGAGATTCTTAGAATTATATTCATTTCTCTCAGAAAATTGTATGAAACATAAAAAGCAAAAATAGTCAGAAAAGTTTTGATATTTTTTCTTCTTTTTATTGATATAAAAAATACAGTCTACCTCAAAACGACTTCCTTTTTCGTGGAAATGTCACTTATAAATGCTGAGCAAATATAATCTCACTTGTTTGTGTTGAATCATTGTGTCTTAGACGTTTATGAAATTCCCGCATCTTCTCTATACTGCGCTAAACATAGAGTCAATGAAATGAAAAAAAAATTTAACAAATAAGTGCTTACTTCGAAATCAATTTGAAATTCGTCTCAAAAACTTTAAACAACGAGATCTTTCAAAACTTTTTAAATATCATGACAAATTCACATTTTGAAGTATTTTTCAACTGCAGAAGTTAGTGAAGTCGATTGTGTTGAAATTTGTTTTTCTTACTTATAAATGATAATTATCAAACAATTAAGACAAAGTTCAAATGAGTCTAGTTTTTTGCCATTTTACAGTAACAGCTCTGTTGAAACAATTTATTCCATAATTAAGGGAATTGTACTTCACAATAATCAACTGAACGCTATGCAAAATGTAAACTATACTGAGATCACTTAAAAGAAAAGATATTTTAATTAAATTAATGTCGTTTAATTGAAATATAACCTATATGTATGTGAACATAATTTTTTAAGCAAAGGCCGAAGATAGAAAAGACACTTTCGAATTTTAAAACTTCGCTTTATTCCATCCTGGGAGTTACAATTTATGTACAATTAGGAGCGACGAAGCACATCACACAGAACGACACAAAAGCGAAAAGAGGAAAAGCTAATGAAATATTTATCCCCATGATTATATAACTGTGAAATTTTGATAGGAATTTCTTTACACATGTCGTTTTAGGTAAGGGAATTATAGGGATCTTTTAAAAGAATATCTTAGATCGACAAATTTTTATCTCTTCACTCGGTGTGTGGGAACCGCTGGCTTAAGCATTTTTACAAAGCTTCTGTTGAATTAATTAAATATAAAAAAAGTGGAATGGAATCCGAAAATAAGAGAATGTTTTAGAATGAAGTTAATATAGGCTGAATTAAGATAAAACTTTGGAAATTCCTTAGGATTAATTTAAATTTTAAAATATCATTACATATTGATATATATTCCATAATGGGCTGAAGCAAGGCTTTTTTCAACAGTTACATCTCAAAGTTTTATAATATTAGCTCCAACTATATAAGATACACGAAATGCAAAACAAAATAAATTCATTCCAGGTGTTTCATATTAAAGTTTGTTGATTGTAGAACAGGTGACAGAATAATATTGAAAACATAATATTTATCTAAGCAGAAAATTTATGCGACCCTTGTTAGATAACCAAGTTGACAAAACATGCATCCTGAAGCAATGACGTAATTCCCCCCTTAATTAAAAGTTTTATAGAAAAGATTTAAAGCATAGCTTTAATGTTTAATAAAAACACGTCAAGAAAAAGAAAGATATTCGTTATCGAATTACCTAGGTTCAAAACAAACAAAAATACCTCACTCTATAAAAAGGAATCATCTTTCACGTTGACACCATCAGAAAGTGTCGATTTTGCTGTTCAACTAGGACTGGATCCTTTAGTTCTTGGGGCATTTAATTTTTCTCGCCTTCCTGTGGTGGGAAACGAGAAAGACAGAACAGAACGCTGCCTCATACACCTGTATCTGTGACCATTCTGGTCACTGAACGGTTTGGTGGGCATGTTAAGGGAATTTTATTTAAATACCAAAATATTTACCGTAGAAAAAAAATAGAAATAACTATGTACAGAATTTACAAGCATATAAGAAATTATATTGAGATGAAATCGTTTACAAAGATTTCCAACTTTGAAAAATTATTTGGAATAATAATATGCAGAGAGAAAAAATATGTGAAAATAAACATGAATTCAGTGTTCACTTATTATATGACATAGTAGATGAGGATGCAGTTATAAAAATCAAATGGAAAATAATTTGGTTAATGGAAACGAAGAGAAACTCTGTTTGATTGAAATTTATGAATACAGTATGATAAGAGACTGTAGTGCTTGTTTTCCCCCTTAATCTTTGTAGGTATGGCACTTGATGTTGAGATCTAGGAAGGTTAGAATATATCTCTATTTTCACTGATAAATTTAATTATCCTGTGGACTTTTTGCTTGGAGAGGAACTTGCTGGCTACTCTTTTCAGCCATTCTTGTTCATGGCTTCGTGATAGTTTTTTCATATGCCAAGAGATTGTGAGGATGCATTCCGTAGCATAATAGCATAATGAAGTGCCTGCCAATCCCACCACAATTGCACTGATTACTCTCAGACAGATTGAACCTTTTGAGGTAGGCCGTGTTCTGAGAAGAAAATAATATCCACTCTGATCCAGATTGTGGAATGGAAGTTAATTGAACACAGGATATTAAAAACTTTTTTACCTCTATCACCATTGCTCCAATCTTTTTGCCATTCCTCAAGCAAGCTTTTCCGGAAGAAGGCTTTTATATGTGGTTTGGGAAGCTTTGTTTGTATATAAAATTGCCCATTTCGCGTTGCGTCCTTCGCCAGTTGGTCTGCTTTTTCATTGACGAGAAAGACAGAAGTTAAATATTTTAAATTCCAATCACTCCTATATACTATTTTGTAATGGTAGTTTATTTTGTGTAAATCAATATTATTAATGAATGTAAATCAATATTACTAATGCACAAAATGAAAAAGTATGCATTTCTGCTGTGTGCAAGCGACAATAGCGAATTGCTATAAAACTCAATGGATTCAAAACACAATTGAATCATCAAAATGAATAAATGTGTGGCATACATCCAGTACCAGAAATTCTGTTAACAGGTACATCTATTCCCTTTTCAACAGTTATTATTACTTTATTTGACTGCAAACTAACATTTTGTTGTCTTACTTCCCAATTAAAGAAAAAATGTGTTCTGCCGTAACATCTTACATTTGCGTGGGACTAACAGGATGGGTTGCGATCAATGAAGAGGCTATGAGTATGAACTAAACCATTCTATGTCAGTCTTCAAACCATCCCTTCTAAGCTAATAATATTTACTACCATATGGGGGAGGAAAAGAAAGAGGAAGGAGAGAGTGAGATTGGAAAAAATAATTTTAAAAAACAAAACCCTCAGGGTATACTTGAAACAAATGCTGTGAAATCAATCTACAGACAAGAAAGAAAAGAAGAAATTAAAAAGCCTTCTTAATTGTTTGGTTCAAACTCTGCGGTTTTGAAAATTCTAGAATTTAAGATGAAAGCAATGTTAAACATGTCGAAGATATGCGAGTACTTTTAAAACTAATTTCGGAAATATAAGCGACTGTAAATTGGTTTTAGATGAGGATAAGAAATATTCTGGAATATTTAGTAAATTATAAGCGATAAAGTAAAGGTCAATTGTAAGGTTGTGGCTAAGAAATGTTGGAAGTAGACAGCAGCATTAGATATTTTTTGTACAATAATTTTGAAATAGTTTAGGTTGTCCCATCTGCCATACCAATAAGTAAATGTGGGATATATGATGTTCCCGAGATTAAACTTTATTTTGAAGGTTGTTATAGTTTTTTGAATTAATAAGTTAACTTTTCCAAATCTATACATGTTTTTTTAGTCATATTAACGTCCCGTTTTAAAGCAACACTAGGGTTATTTTGGGCTGGACCTCGTAATTTTGAACCGCGGTAAGATGACGAGGACGACACCTGAACTAGAGATAAGTTCTGGCGATTGTGAGAACTACTTAATCTTACATTTTCAGCTTATCGCTCTGTCCACTGCGAATTCATCTAGGAGGAATGTCTTGACGGAACGAGCAGCATGAGACTTGCACCCTCCTGCATGAAAGTGATGGCAGGTAGCGAATGTCTTTGCTGAAAAGCAGGCTCAATGTGGTCTCTCAAAAGTATAAGATACCGTTCTGAAATGACATAACAGGTTTTCCAACAGGATATAGGACAACCCTCTTCAAAAAAAAGGGGAACAGAATGAAGGGTGCGGTGAAACCACACCAAATAGTCAGACGCGGGCTTTTGGTGTTATTTACACCTGAATTATTTGGTGTGGTTTGGTCGTGTACTCACGAGGGTTTGATGTCGCCCAGATATGACTGTTTTGCATATTGGCATCATCATGCAATGAAAAGTGGTCTTCATTTGTCTACATGACGTTCAGCAACCATTATGAGTCACATTCCATTTATGCAAGCACTCATGTTGCAAAGGCTTGTCTTTCTTCGGAATCTGCAAGCAACAACTGTTGGAGAAGTGCCTGTATCTTTAGTGAATAGTGCATGTAAGGATGCAGTTTTAAGATTCCGTGCAGAATGCATCGGACTGACGTTTCCGGATTCCCTTTTACGTGCACTGCTTCTCTCTGTTGATGTCACTGATGTCAAATGCCCCATGACACTTAGTACAGGAGGGTCGAGGTCCGCAATGACGGATGATCTGTCACTTCGTGGGTAATACTCCAAACACCCTGGCTCCTCAAAACGGCGTATTAAATTCAATATCCTATTCAATCAAATAAGTCTTTTATTTGCCTTGCTTCCTTTCACTATGCGGAACTTCCGCAATGCTTTAGTTGTGAATTTAACGTTCGTATAGAAAAGTTTAACCACTAATACTAGATCCGGTAAAGTTTAACCACTAATACTAGATCCGGTAATGATAGCATGCTGCTGGCATCAAATGACGGATCTTTTTCCAACCTTATGTTTTATGGCTATCTTGATTTGCATACACCGTCTCGATCTGACTTGTGACCGCCATCTATCGATCATTTTTCGAATCATTTATTAAAGGGAAGGAATCAAATACTTTTTGAACATATTCCCACAAACAGCAATTTTTTTAGCATTAAATTTTTACACTTATTAACACTAATTAAAATAACTAATTTTAATTACTTAACATTGATCTTTTCCAAACATCCTTTTTATCCATGTATGAAAGATCTATTTTGACACTTAGCTTTCTCCAAAGTGCTGATATATCTGGTATGTTTGGGTACCCTTCACTCCGTTTTCATTGCTTGTTATGAAGGCTATTTCGCTGTTGAATTCAGCAAATGATCCTTTTACTGGGACTTTTAAAGGATACCTGTCTAGGAGTCTTGGTCTGTCATCGTAACTGTACCAACTGAAGAATTTATCGAAGATCATTATTTTCTGATTCATATAGCTATTCCACCATTGTCCATGTAGTTTCCAATAAATATCGTTGTATCTAATTTGACCAATTTTTCCAGCGCTTGTAGATCTAACTATAACAGCACAAGCAGTTAAATTATCTCTAGGCTGCTGCTTTAATCTGCAATATTTTTGAATAAAAACGAGGGAACGACAACTTAATTTAAAGTTGTCTTTATATAAATAAAACAGATTATCATATCCATGGCAATCATTCTGCAGTTTTTCAAGAGCATTACAATCTTCATTCTTTTTTTATTGTTAGTATAAGAATCCCTTACTTTCGTCTTTGCTTCTGCAATATTCTTCGTTTTGCTTTATGGAACCCTTCATTACTTCCCACTGGCATTTATTGTTTAGAGGCTTAAGTTGAATGACTCTTTTTCTCTCTTTGAATATTACGTAAGCTTGAATATGGTATGTTCCGATTTTTCCTTGTTCATATTAAAAACCATAAGTTTCTTCATCTTGTAACCAAAGGGTCGAATGATCATTAAGGGTGTGATTGTTGATAGCAAAACACAATTTTTTTTTCAGTGTACGCTATTGCGCCAGAGAAACAGTATTACTCGAAGACGCCAGTTAATGTCACAGTTAACCCTCAGTCATCAGCACCTGAAAAAGAAAAAAAAAAGATGAAGCATCTTCTCCAAATAATGAGATCAAAAGATTTTTTTATGTTCTGTTTATTGTAAATTTCCTATCTGTATATTCAATTCCAGATTCATCTTTCATTCTTAATTCTAAATCACCAGCATCAACATAAATTTTTCAAACTTCAGCTGCTGCAATGCCTGGATGAGAAAACATAATAACAAGAGGAGCATAAAATTCATTACAATTTATCGTTAAATGCGAAACGTTTACATCAACATCAACTGGTTTCTTTAGAAGATGTCCATATGGACCAGTATGTTTTAACTGGAATTTCAAATTTTGTCGCAAAATTTTTTTCAAATTCAACTTGTTTCGCGTACAGTTGAGTGGGGGCCTTGAATATCTGTAATCCATATGCATTAAAGAGTTAATTAACATATTGTTGTACCACTTGTAAATGGAGCCTTCATGTTTGGTTTTGTCTTCAATTCGTCATAAGTCCAGATGATTGTTTCTTCGCATCAATGATACCATGTGTAAGTGAAGTTCTTACCTGTTATTTGATTCTTGAAATTTCTTGTCTGTCCTTTCAGGTCAATTGTATGAGAATATGTATTTCTTACTCCTTTTTTTTTTTTTTTTTTTTGCATAAAAGGACATGTCTTTACTAGCTATTAATGTTGTAGCTAGTATTGATAATTTTCCTGTAAATTTGGCTTTTCCTGGTGCTTCTCCTTGTAATGTCATATCTTGGTGCGCATCGTATGCTCTTCCAATGTGTCTTAAGACGATGACCTTCTTTAACATTTTGTACTTGTATGTTTTATACATATTTCTTATCACGTTTGAAAAATGTGCTTCTAAGACATTAGGCTTTCCCCCCATTCCCATTCGTCGGTTTGAGCTCTTGGAATGGTGTCCCAGGTCGTTTTATCAGTCTTTTCATTCATGGTCCCGTATATTGTCACCACATTGTAGCAATTTTTTGTCTGTTTTCTTGCCAATCTTCTACTTAGAAAGAACCTTCTAAAGATCCTTTTTTTAAAGTTTCATTGTGTCCTCATTCTCTTGAGGAATCATAGGACATATCGTCTCTTCCTCATCATGTATCTCCTCTGAATGGCCATGATTTCGAAGAAATCAATATATTTAAAGCCAAGAAGAAGTACTTACGGCGTTAAAGGGGCTGGATAGTTGGATTTCATTACTTGGTCACATCAGAGATTGGTAGCGGTGATCATTTTTTGAAGTTTACACGAATTTGGGGCGCATCCTGTATGCAGAGACTTGTGATGCTACCCCGCTTACCTCACTTTATCTACTTAGAACAGAGACTCCTTTTCAAATAAAAGTGAAATTTTCTCAAACTCCAGTCAAGTAAAAATTTCAGTTATTTGAAACTGCAATTAAATTATTGCATGTGACACCACAATTACGTCATAAATTGTGGTGGTTATGATGTGCATGTGTCTGTCAATAAATGTCTTATACTATGGTGTTGCAACATACTGGAGTGTATATTTATTGAAACTATGAAAAAAAAAAGAAATTGCCTTATAAATTATTTAAATAAAACTGACCAGATATATTATAATTTCAATGAAGTCACAAAATTTACTTATTTACTTTAATAATTCTAACCGATACAAATCATTGTATTGTGAATAGCGAGAGATATTAAATAAATTTAACAAAGTTTAAGAACTATTATAAAATTCCAAAACTGTAAATTAAAATTTTAAGGCAAGAACTAGAATTATATAACTAAAGGAAATATGAAGCAAAAAATAGACAATTATTACAAACAGCGATATAATTATCCTTATCATTATCATTATGAGCAGCAAAATGCACAACAGATTTCCAATTCGAATTGACGTGGCGCACTTTATATGAATTGCCGCTTTTTAATGTTATTGCTTCCGGAGTTGATCTCACTGTTTTCATTCTATTGTAGTAATTCGTTTTATGAAAATGGGATATTAGCAACAAAAAAAGTCAAAATAATGCAGATGCTTTTGCAAGCTTTATTTTTTGGGCAGGTAAACAGGTTTTTATGTGCTTAATACATGGCTTGTAACTGTATGCCCCTCGTGCATCGTTTCTGAATCTTACAAATTCCCCGCATGTGATGTATTGAAAAATACGGCATGAAACTATAAAAACTGTATGTTTCCACGCTTAACATTCATAAAAAGAACTTTAGAGGTCTTTTTTATTGCCATGAGGAATTTTTATGAGAGGGCCATTGTGTTATTGACGTTTGAATAGAGGAACTTGCAGAAAGCTTGTTCGCTTAATCTGTTTTTGACGTGATTAAATGATCATAGAATTCTTTCGACAGTATCATGAAAGCTAAATTTCCAGCAAAGAATTACTCAGTTTATAAATGTCTGTATTTTATATTGAACAATTGGTTTTGTAGAAGACTTTAGTCAATAAATAAAATCCTTCAATATTTGGCATTGAATATAAATTATTCAGAAGAAAATAGCTACTTTCATATTCGTAATTTCAAAGCAATTTACTTGTAAGAAAAATTTCAGCTTTCCTTTGACATAACTTTTTAACTAAATAATAATAACTAATGAAAAACGTTTGTTTAAAAAATTAATTTCATAATAGAGTTTATAAGCAAATAAAAAAATATTTCGATAGAAAAACTATTAACCACAAAGATTAATCTTGTAATGATTCCTTCGGAATCATTGATGCAAAGTAAATGACAGCTTAACTTTAGGAAAGATATTTTTTCACTCCTTTTTAGCAAAGCTTTCGGAATATTTTTCAGGGTGCTTTATGGTCTTTACATATTTCTGGGTTACCAGTATAAATTAAATATTTCCATATTTTTCAATTTTTGCGGAAGGATTTTTCTCCCATTTCTTTTAGTTTAGTATTCTCTTGAAAACGTATCCGATATATTTCTGTTTAACATTCTCAGATTCAAAAGGTTTTCACTTAATAATCGGAAAGGTGACTGAGTAACGACTCATTTTATTGGAAAAAGTTACAGTGCTTGGACCTCCTAAATATTTTGTTAAAGTACAATAAACTGAGAAGTAATTTTACTGAGAAAAGAAATCAAATTTTTGTAGGGTTTTTTTTTAAATCTTTATATAACTTTTTAAGAAGCAGTATTTAAAGGAGTAAAAAAAATCGCACTTTAAACTTGAGTCACTGGTCCAATTAAAGAAACTGTTTCTCCAACGATTTATGTGAGCACAACTGACGAAAGAGTATTTTTTTTTTATCTTCACATTGACAGCAGTACACAAGGTATAAATCCATTCATGATAATGTATACAAAGGATAATTTCTTCTTCCTTTGTTTACTCTTATAGTATTTCAAATCCGCGTATCTTTAGTTTTTTTTTCTTCTTGTTTTAATTCCAACTTTTAATAACTGTTTTAGAGATATTTGGCCATTTCAGTGTAGGAAATCGCAATCCAATCTGAGCAACTTTAAGACAACAACGAAAAAAATTCGCCTGTCTTATCTTCAAATTATTTTAATAAAATTATTATAATAAGTTGCAGCTTAACAAGTTTCTTTTCTATCTAAACGTAAATACATTTTCACTAATTGCAGCTAAGCTGCGCTTTCTTTAAACAATGATTCCACGAACCACATTTATGTCGTTGCAATATAATTACTTGTCTTATGGCCCAAATGTCTAATAAATAATGATTCGCTAAAGGTCTAATTTAGGCGATGGTCCAAATACTGTAACTCTCCTTTAAATATTTTCATATTTCGAGAAACCTTATGCTTTTCATATCCTCTTAATTACGTTTTGGGAAGATGCGGCTGAGTCTGATCCATTATTTTGCTACTAAATGCAAGGATTTTATGCTATTTTTTATCTATCACTACTTTATTTGCTTGATCACACCTTTCAATATTTGTAGAGCTTTCTCTTTTAGTTAGAGATAAATCATTCAGAAATACAGTGAATAGATCTTTTAGAAATATTTATTAATTGGCCTTTCTATTTAAAAGACCATCATTCAAAAATATTTATGTTTTCCTATCCGGAAAATTAAATGTGGATTTATGGTAACAAAAGCGCTTTATAAATAGGATTTGATATTAATGTAATATTTAAAATAATTTTAATGACTCTAAGTATTTTTAGCCCGAAATAAATAGCCCAAATAGTCTAAAAATCTTTCGCTCGAACCCATTTCGAGAACAAAAAAATGAGACTCGCCTCACTGACAATAGATGGGATAAACCTTTGTTCATATTGTTTGTTAAAAAGGACATTTGACAAAGAAAAATTATATTGTTCTTCTCTAAACTTTCTTGTACTCTTTTACATTATCGTTGACGTATTTAGAAAAAAGAATCACATTATATATTTTACAAAATTATATCTTCTCTTTGACCTCTTTGTACGAAATTTGACATTGGTCTACAATTTTTGAAGAAAAATCCGCCATTCTAGCTTATCCCCCCCCCGGTGTTTTGAGTTGAATGTTCGCATGTGTACCAACTAACAGGCAGACAAGCTTCCTATAGGCACATTTCATTTAAAATTTGATAGAAGTTCAATGTCGAAGCAATGATCATATGTCAAATTTCACTTCTCTAGATCGTTGCACTATTTTATTATTGTTTGAAGATAGACAAACTGACATAATTCTTTTTTTTTTTTTTTTTTTTTTTTTTTAGATTCAAGGGTATCAAAATCTTGAGGTCAAATTTATTTTCGACGAATATAATATTTTGTACATAACGTACGTGAGAAAATATAGATGCTTGCAATATGTTGATTCTTAAATATTTATTTATTATTAGAGTAAAGAAATATTGCAAATCATTGATAGCTACATATATTAATGATGTGTTATATTTAACCTTTCTTTAATACGTAAAAGAAAAATTCCTGAAATGAAAAATGAGCTGCGATTGGATGCAAATGCATAAAATAATTTGAATTGGTTCATTTTTTGTTATGTTGTTTGTCTTTAATTAAAAACATATATTGACAAGATGGAAAATCATGGAATTGCCCGATATCTAGAGGTCTTAATCTGAAATTGCATATCTTTATTGTATTGAATTTGCATTATTCTTCTATTTATTAGCAATTTCCATCAAATATTCACTTCGCCTATAATAAAAATTCTATTAGTACATATATATACCCTCATTTTACACTTTTGCTCATTTTTATAAAACATGAAACACTAATAAGAAACTGATGAATAGTAAAGGTTGTGAATTGTCTTTATGTTATCTCCTACAGTTACCGATATTCCTTTTTAAAAATTATTCTTCAGATAAAAGGCGATCATGATTAAAGTTGCGTTACTAATATACTTTGTACTTATTTTGTTACTTTTTTGATTATGTAACTGAGACGTAAATAGAAAAGTCTGACACATAAAAATGTATTAGATTGTCTAGGTTGTCATTATCAGCTGTTTCAAAACGATATGTGTGCTGCCATCTTGTGGGAGCAACGTTTCAACAACAAAGCTTCTCTAAACTTTTTAAATTTCTAACTCTTGAAGAATGATTTCTCATCTTTGTCATGTTTTGTATTTCTGTTTTTGAATCTTTCAACATTGATTAGTATTATCAGTAGCTTCATAATTATGCATGCTTTGCTGTCTCGAGGGGAAGATGTTTTCTACTCATTCGAATTAAGCATTTCGAGCATCTCAAAAAATAACTTCCAAAAATTTGATTCAGTTCTAAAAAAAAAAAAAAACTGCAAATTGTACAAATTTTTGTGATTACGTATGAAAGAAAATAACACAAAATTTTTCACTGATTACCAAATTTTCCCTGATTACAAAATCCTTATCTAATCAAATGATTTATACAATGTTTATTAATACTGCATAAACAAACTAGAAGGTTCTCTGTTTTTTTGTAAGACATTCCAAGCTTTAAAAGTTAAGTATTTACATTTCTATATTTAGATACAAATATCACTCTTTCAAATAGTCCAAGTGCCTTGTCTTGATGAAAATTTTTTTCTTTTTTTAAATATATTATTTCTTGATACTCTTTTTACCCCAATGAAAAGAATTAATACAAATTTGCATTAATGAATTCATGTGGTAGTTTTCTTTTCTCTTCTATAATTAGTTTGATTCTTTTGATTAAAATTATAAATGCCTGTAAAAAAAAGTAAGAAAAAACTGAAATTACTTCTACAACGTAAAAGGGAAAGGAATTTCCTTGAGATTATTAGATGGCGCCATCTAGGGGTGAAACTGTTAAACGAAAAATGGTTATTTAGTTATAAATTTATCACTTAATGCACTTAAAAATATTTATCTAATGTGCTTGAAAAGGGAAATTCCCTAAATACGAATGAATAAAAAATATTTATGATCTTCCCCCTTATATTTAAAAGGTGTAGAGAACTGCTAGAAAATGAATATAAATCAGTAGTAACATTTGCCGGGGAGAAAATGTGCACATCTCAACCACGCACAGAGCAACATTTACTGAATATGTAGTGTGTAAAAAAATCAAGCAGAAGAAGTGGTGCTATCGTATTTAAAAATTCAATAAATATAATTAGAATATTTTAGAATAAATAGTGTAATAGGAAAATTTTGTAAATAATTTTTCTTAAGTTTTATTTTAACATTAATATATTAATTTATATTCAAGACAGATTTAATTCTTTTTATTTGATGGAAAACAAATTCAACTTCAAAAATTGTATAAGCTTCAAAGTTTCATAAGAGAAATTGCCGAATGTGATATTCTTCGATAAATTTGTACTTTTTTTTTTTTTTCAAATTAGTTAATGAAATATTTTTTTTCTAACTACACTGACAGTATAAAACTACTTATCATTTATTTCATAAAAAGTTGTTATATATGTTTTAAACCCTACTTTACCTACTGTCACATTCGATCAATAATTAGATTATATTTTGCCACTTCGACATGTCAGAATTGGTAGAATATAACCTAAAAACTACTTTTGGCAGCAATTATCGAAATTTCCTTCAAAATACAAAATAACAACCATAGTAATAATAAATTGGAAGATAAAGTATGTAAACAAACATTTTTTTTTTTTTTTTTTTTTTTTTTGCTTACTTCGGAAAATAAAAATGTCTTCTCTCACTATTCTCAACCCTCTGAGTTCCGGATTTTTATGCCTCAGATGTCACAGAAAATAAATGAGAGTTAAAGAAAGAGTTACGTGAAATAATCCAAAAATATTATTGTATTTTTATTAAAACTCATTATGATGTATTTGAATTCAAAATTGAACCTCGATGAATAGTGTTTAACTCTGACTTCCAAATATTCTGAGATATTCTTATTTTCGCAACTATCGCATTTTCCCAGTTGAAGAGCAAGAACTTTAACTCAGTGAAGGTGAACGCCCTCAATAATGCATAAAGTTTGGAAAATTAAACCCTATATGCGATTCTGAACCATCCATATTAATAAGGAATTCTAAATATACGCCAACTGAAAATAAGGAGTACTTTCTTCCGGCAGAGATAAGATTTCCTGGTTGGTCCTCCACATCTAACAAACAGATAATCCTTTTCAGTCATTCACCAAAAGAGATGCTCGGCAGCCTTTTTTTCAGGTTAGTAACAAATTTATTTATGCAATATATATATATATATATATATATATATATATATAATATTGTCTTATGTTAAAACGTATTTCCTCCCTCTTGTACGAACTAATTACAAAAAAAAAAAAAAAAAAAAAAAAAAACGTTTTCTGCACTTTACTCTTTATGTGCTACCTTAAATACTGAATCTGTTTCTCTTTATCTGCTATTACTCAGTCAATTTTCAAAATATAAGCGCTCATAAAACCAAGTCAACAAAAAAATTTTATATGTAAGCAATCAATAGAAAAAGTAATCATTTGCCTGTTTTAGCAAATAATATATTTATTTACATATCATAAATTATTCTTATTTCCTTTTAATGTTTTTCATTTTTTAATTAGTGGTTTTATTTTTAAATTGTTATATTTCGAAAATTTAAATAAATAATTAATGGTATTGATTCCTTATTTTTCTATTAAAATTTTTGATTATTTCTCTTTTTAGTTCAAACAGTAAAAAACAATGTCAAATAATAGAAATTTTGCTTTGTTTATAAACTTATTTGTATCAATGCTTTTGTGCCTTGATTCTTAAAGCACTTAAATCATCCCGGCACATGTTTCAAAATGTTGCAATTGAAACGCTTGAATAAATTGAAATATTGTATTGCTTATAATGTTCGTTAAATATATTCATAATCTAAAGAAGTTAAATATATGCATCATCTTCTTTACAATTTATTTATTCTCAAGATAGTAAAATTTCATCAAAACTTTGTTTTGTTAATTTTTTAAAAATCTTTCATAAATGTAATTTATCAAAAGAAATGAGAACCTATTTATAACTTTTCTGTTGTAAATAGTTACGAAATATGCATAATTTTTACTGAAATTTTAAAAGCATGCATAGAAGGTTTAAAAAAATTTGTTTAAATGAAATTTCAATGAATAGTATGTTTAATAAGCCTCACCTTATCTGATAAATTTATTAAAGATGTTATCATATAGCTGCTTGACCTGAAACTACTTGACCAAAGAAGGAAGAAAAAAGTGGGCCATTGGCATTTAATGATGATTTAAAAAAAGCATAAAATGAATAAATGAAAGTAATAAGGAAAATGATTTTGCTTACGAAGGATATTCAAGTGTTACCTACTTCACTTATGCATATGTTAGATATAAAATGCTCTATATACATGAGTGCTGTAATAAAAATGATTTTTAATTCTTTGTTCAAGAATTTCAGAAAAATTTCAACAGTTTTCTTGGATGTCTAAAAGAAATCTATCGATACTCCTCATGATATTTTTCAGGGCCTCAAAATAAAACAGATAAAGTTATGTTACATCAGTAGAGGATCATAAATTGGTAGATGACGAGTACCCGAATTTCTTTTAATCTTGTACGTAAAATTTGGTTGCATCAACATTATAATCCTTTAAACGATTTCATTCTTCAGGAGAAACAGGGGCAGAAAAACTGAAGCAGAAAACCCCTTCCGTTCCGTATTTGGGGAGATAGTAAAAGCATAGAGAAAAACTTTTGGGGGCTCTAAATTTTCCCTTAATTTAGACTTTATCAGCCAAACATAAGCAAGAGATTATGTTTTTTACCGCAAGGAAATTTTACCTAAAAAGAATTATATAAATGCACAGTTCCGGAGATACTGGAAACGGGATTTTAAACAGAAAGAGAAAAAAAAGCAAGAAAAAACTGTATAAAAATTTATATCGAGTTCAAAATTTTAAATTAAATTTTTAAAAAAGATAAAGAGTGAATAAAAAGATGAAGTTAATGATAAATAAAACGTCCTATTTTGTAACTATGACCAAGTAATATAAACCTGATCCTCTTAACAAAAATTTAACGTACATTAGAGTCATATAATATCAAATATCTGGCTTTATTAGTCTGAAAATACTAAAATGGTGTATCATCATCGAGAATACACAATTGTATAAAAGAAAATTCTACCATATCGAGAAGTAAATAAACTTCATCCAACAAAATGAGGTCAATCACTTAAATAACAAATCAAATTTCAACCCTGAAATATCTCTTTAGCAGAAATCGAAAATAAAAGAAGATTAACATTTGTGTTTAATTGTTTTAAATATAAGAAAAAAATTAATTTATACCGAAAAGTATACAGATAAGAGTGACGGATGCTTAAATTAAAACAATATAGGTTTCTTCATTCGTTTTAAATATGATTTACGTGAATTCTCTTCGGATTATATGTTCTTACGCTAGCATGGCATGTAAGCTTGACGAGAATGCTAATTTGGACATCCTCGGATCACAGCCCAAAGCTACTTTTCTGTACTTCCAAAAGTAATCTAATTTTTTATACAGCCCGGTCCTATTAGTCAATATAAATAAAGTATTTTTGACACTCATCATAAATAATGATATTTTCTGATATAATTAAACTGAAATAAGTGTGTATTAACAATTTATTGATAAAAAAAACATCGTATAATTTTATCCGCATTACTAAAGTTACCATACTAAAAACATATATATGACTTAGTATTTGAAAATTAGGTCTTGCTTCTTATATTATTTAAGTATGTTCATTATTTTATAAAACATTCCATATTAAAAATCTGAACCCTTGACTTATGAGGGAATCAAGGGTCTCAATGTGAGTACAGCCTTTAGAAAGATAAATATATCTACATACGGAAGAACTGAATAAAAATTTCCTGAAGGAAAAGCGATTAAAGAATTGCCGTTTACCGTATTCTTTTATGTATAAGAACCAAAGGAACTTTGTAAAATTTACATTCTTTTAAAAATTTCGAATATTTGACTATCTTGAAATCGAAAAGTCATTAATTTTTAAAAATAATAAAAGAAATGTTAACTCGTTAAGTTTTCGAAAGAGATATTTCAAATTTATGATGATATGCTTATCCTACAAAATAATCATTAAATCCCTTTTATCGAATAGAAATGGCATGAAATATAATTCTAGGGGGGGGGGACTTTTATATCTTGTCATCCACACACAAATTTTATTCAAAAGAAAAGAAGAAAAGTGGAGTCAAGGACATGGTGAATGAAGTGAGCACGACTCCCTCCCAGATTCTATTCCATGTCGGCAATGTTTGAAGAGATAATCGATCATATTTTATCTGTCCTCGACATTTGGAAATTATGATTACAATGTCAAAAAGAAAAGATGGTGATTATTTCTCAGGCTGGTAATTTTGCGAAATATTTGCTGGCTTTTTATTGAAATAATCTGGTCACTGAAAGTCATATCACTGACTCTCTGACCCGCCTGAAGGCACACGGTTGAATAATACTGAATGTGCGGACTGCCGCAACAGCAACACTGGTGGGATCTGTGGTTGAGTCCTAAGGGTCATCACAGGCCACGGTAAAACCCTTCCCGAAGGAAGTACGTCCCGTCATCGATGGGAAGAGCCAGATCCCCTAACTTTTTGTATACTCTCCAGGGAGGCGAGATCCAACCACCATGCCGGAAGCATCTCATCCTCTTTTCGAGGTCCCCCCGGGGGGGGGTTATCTGATTACTGAAAGAAAAACCTTCTTGACTCTGCCAAATTGTTTCTGTGCAGAGAAACTGTCCATTCTGTTTCATGCGTTTGTAATACTCTTATTTGCCACAATCGACTTTTTACTCACCAAGTTACTCATAGTTATTTTGTAAAAATGAGTAGATAGTTCATATCACTGTTTTAAATATTTATAAATTCTCTAGAGTCAGCATGTATTAGATCACATGATCAATACGTTTAGTAAACACATAATAATTATTAAAAACAAACATATAAATGGAAAATAATAGTCTGAAAACTTATAATCTTAACGAGGAAAGAAATGTCGACTAAAAAAATCAGCCGCATGGATTATTTTTAATGCATCATTTCAGTAAATAAATGTCGTTTGTATTACATTGTTTAGATTATAACAAAGCTTTGAAGAGTATTAGTACCACTTGATACAACAAAATAAGGAAAATTGGATGAATTTCTGATTGTTAAACTTTAATTGAACTGAATTTCATATTAGTTGCGCTAAATTTAATTAAAATATGATCGTCCCAATAAAATCTTGAATGATACTTTTTTTTTTAATCGGAAACATAAAAGTAAGCATAAAGAACTTCTCCACACTTGATCCAACCTTTTACATTAAGATTGATATATTTTCATATATAAATACCGTCACTTTTAAGCTAATTCTTTTCATTGTTACATTTGGGGTTTTTTACGAGATTTTTAGTGCTTTTCATCATTAGCAGAGTAATTTGTCCCACTTACTCGAATAATGATTATTTTTAAATGTATTCTAATAATTACGATCGTAATAATTAGTAATCGTGGAAACCTGCATTCCGTAAAATCTTTTTTTAATTGTACTAAATTAGCGAAAGTAAATATAGTGTAATATTTAATTGTACTATATTATTCTATAAAATTTTTCATGCTCCATGGGAACATTATATTTAATGATGCTCTAGTAAAAACTTTATTATATCTGTGCCCTGATTGCATTTAGATAAAATGCACACATAAATCTTCAGTATTTGATTTTCAGATTCTTCTGAAAGATAATTCAATCAGAGCACGGAAGTTGATTTCCAGCCATATTCAGACATATGGAAAATAAGTGTGGAAAGATTTAATTAATTAATATTGCTGTTTTTCTTAAAAGACAAAGTGATATACTTGACATTCGTGACCATAAACAAATGATTTCAATGTTCCATAAAGTTAGGCTGTAGACTAAATTTTTTTAAAGAAAAATTTCTTAAGATCTGTGATTATTCGTAAAATTTGATTGTATCTTTATATAACTCCATAGATGAGTTTAATATTATTCATGATTTTTTATTTTTACATTATTAATTTTTCTGAACATTTTCAAATTTTTAATTCCTCTTTACTCTCATTACTTTCTGAGTTCTTTGATAGCATATTGTATAATAATAGAATTTATGTGCGATATAATTTTCCAATTTTCAATAAAAAAATTATCTTACCATTGAAAATTAATTACCTGACGCTTCACAGTACAAGCAGGTTTGTAAATTGGAAATATTTGTTTTCTAAGTCAGTATTTTTACTGTCTCGCCCACATATCTAAATGTGAGTCCATGTACCTGAATGGAGTATTTCAAACGCATAAAATAAATAAGCAAATCTTTTATATAAATAAAAGAATTTGATTTCTTAGTAAAATAACTTATGGTAATTAAGAGTTGTACTATTTGCACAATAATTTAAGACAATTTTTTACATACTATTCTATTTATAAAATCATCCAATATTGTTTATCAGTAAAGCAAACATGCATACAGATAACGTATAGATTGTTCTATATTGCGTATAGATTATTTATTAGTAAAGCAAACAAATTTGCGTACAGACTTATCCTAGCATTAGGTAACAATTATAGATATTTCTTAGAACCCCAAAATCTTGACGAAATATTTCAAATCATTTGTAGGCTGAGAAATCATTATGTTTTCTACAATAAATCGCATATGTCTGCATTTTCTGGTGACAAAAAGTATCGAATTGACTTGGATCAATTTTTAAAAAAAGGATTATGACATTTTCTATATCAAAGAAAAGTGCATCAAAATTTGTATATATTAATACATTGATTTAATTAAACATGAGAGATTATTGAAATAAAATTCTTTTAAGAAAATACCACAGCTCATGAAAGAGACGATCACTGTAAGCAAGTATTCGCAAGAAGTATAAACATTTTTCAAAATTAAAAAAAACAAACAAAAAAAAACGACTTTGGAATGATTAAATAAAAATTAGTTAATCAAGAATCTTAATTCGTTACATTACATTCCAAAATGTTTAGCTAATTATTCATTTCTGTTCAGCTAGCGATAATTTATGAGATCATTAACATTACAAAAATCTGCCAACCTTTTGCCTGATACTTTTGAAATCTAAATTGTTAATGGCGCAGCAACGCATTTTATCTGTTCTGTTGAGAAGAATAAATACTTCCTAGAAGAAAATCAAATGCAATTGTAGTTCGTTCACTTTTCCTTGAAGCGCTAGAAACATATGGAAACTTACTGCTTGTAATGAGGCCGCAATTAAATAAGATTTAATCATAACACTTTATATCGAATTTATATTTTTTTTCTCTGTATTTTCTATGGTATTACTTTACTTTTTTACACTTTTAGCAATTAATTCATTTTTAGACATTTAAATAGATGAAAAAGTAGCAGAATACTATGACAGAACATTGTCAAAAATTTTCCTTAAGGTGCACTTTATAAAATTCTTTATCAATGGAATATTTTTAATTCACATGTTTATTTTCTAGGAATTATTAGGATGGTACAAACAATTAACTGGTATAAAAATTTACATTAAAATTTGAATTGAATTTATAACAACGCAAACAAAGTAATCTAGGATTGTAATGTAGTAAAGGCTAGGATTATGATATAAATAAATTTATAATAGCGTTACCGAAAGGTAAGATTATAAAATTTTGTTTCTGGAGAAGTTATCGAGTAGGATCAAAAATGTTTTTTAATCTTTTGTACGGTGAACATTCAATAGTAACCACTAAGTTACATGCAACGCATTTAATGACATTCAGTGCAGAAAATTGTATAGTGAGTTAGTTCTTAAAAGTGCTGAGTCATATTAATGTGACCATCTGATTCTAGCGACTCAACTAGCTGACTGATGTTTAAAGGCATTCATAGATTTATGAAGTTCCTTACTTCAGTGTAACTGAGGAACTTGATAGCGGAAAAACGATCAAGATTCGATTTGTCTTGGCGAATTTTGGGGCCTGAAAAAAATCACGCAATCGTCATCATGATTTTTCAATGGCAGTTTTAGCTATGTGACAGGTCACGTCATCTGTCTGAAGATTGCATCCTACACAAGAAAAGGCATCTGTATGTAGGAGTGTAAGCCGTTTGCAAGAATCTATGTATAAATTGGTTTATGGTATTGTGGTGAATAGCTTATAAGCCAGTTAACAACTACGATACCCGAGAAATTGCTTTTGTATCATATTCATGTTACTGGACTGCGAACCACAAGGTCCCAAGTTCTATTCTCGCCATACCCATTCGCTACATTGGTGACCTCGGACGATGAACCTTCAACCTTCGTACAGCTGTTGTGGCGCCATCTACCCACAGCAAACCAAAGTCGTCAGACTCACTTGACGCAGCAACCAAAGTCGCCAGACTCACTTGGCGCTACAGCATCAGCAACCACTCACCCACACACGCTCGCCATAACACTTTTTTGTACTCAAATGGGTACAGGCGCATTAGAATCAACAGCTAATACATCACCACTCAACATCCATATCGTTTGTCTCACCTCCGACTCACTGGAGGGAGAGTCTATGGTGAATAGCTTATAAGCCAGTTAACAACTACGCTACCAGAGCAATTGCTTTTGTATCATGATCATATTACTGGACTGCGAGCCACAAGGTCCCAGGTTATATCCTCGCGCATCTCAATTAGCCGCAGTATCTTCCTTAGTGATGAATGAGTCCAGAGTATGCCACGAAAGCAGTCCCCAGAAAATTGCGCTTCCTTCGCTAGCTAGCAGTCATCTACAGAGAGTTGCAGGATATTTATACTGTCTGTTTACGCCTTACATATCTTTGTGCGGCCATTTTATGAAACAGAAAATGTTCAATTGAGGTTCATTGTCGGTACTCCCATGCAAATGTCGACACTTTTTGCTGAAGAAAAGTTGTTAGCAAAAGTACTGTCCCATACGCTGCAAAGTTCGCGAAACAATTGACTTCTACACACTTCGCGTAGACTCTCGCTCCATTGTAATCTATCGTTTGGACAGAATGCACCACTTCAGCCGCCGTGCATTTCTCTGAACGGTATGGCAAGTGGTGTTCTGTAATTCCTTAGCGGTTTATTCGAGATGGTGAAGGTCGAGAAACATTAAAAAACTATACAATTTAGGAATTGCTAAAGAGCTATGACGGACTGATGTAAGATTTCAGCTTTGGGATGGGTGAGTTCCAAAGCTGAAGTCGATTATGCACAATGTCCAGCTTGTAAGCGAATCCATTTTATGTCAAATATAAAATCAAAATGTTTTCTGCCAATGTGGTGTAGAAGCCTAAAGAAAAGTGTGACGACACTGGTGTAGTCCTTGTGACATTACCGTGGCTCAGAATTCCGAGGATCGTTCCAAAATAGTCTCGTATTGCTTCGAAATGAATCACTAATATAATTAAAGCCGAAATAGGAAATACTGTCGCCTAAATACCGAAATAAACCATATTTCGAACTCTAACAAATTGCTTCGGTCATTTATAACAGTGACTAGTGTGTTACTTTCCGAATATCCTCGATAAAATTTATATCCGTGGTGGCTATCATACTTACTTTTGGTTATTTGCTAAACTGTGATAATGATGGAAGTAAATGGCAGCATTAAGGTTACTCGGTTGTATATAATAAAAGCTACAAATCTAAAAAAGTTAAGCAAAACTGCTGGAAAAAAATTGATATTAAATGTGTCTATGCTCTGACAGGTTTTAAACATATTGTTCTAATTGAATATTTGGTTAACTTATTCTTTCAGTAAACTTGCAGTTAAAGTAATCAATAATCTAACTCGATAAAACCAAAAATTTTCGTTTTCTAGCACAAAATCCGGTCAAATGACTTCCCAAACGGAGAAGTTGAAAACAAATTCTGTACATTGAATGCACAAATAGCCTGTTTTGTCAGACAAACAACATTTTTGCAACAGTTTTCAATAAGATCACCATATGCGACATCATTAAAGTTATATTTTTCATTATTTGTATGTATTCGATCTGTTGATTACGCACTACTAATATCTTCTATTCACAAATATACATTGAATAAATATAATTTATACTTCAATATTTAGTCATAGTATCAAAATCCATAGTATCAAATCCCCCCCTTCACTTAGAAAATGTTACTTTGAGATCAATTTAAACAGAATTTTGCTTTGCATGAAATTTATTCTAATTTCCAAAGTTTAATTTAAAGCTACCAATGAACTACTAAAAATATACCGTTTTAGAAGCCTCGGGCCTAATTTCACACAACACCTGTTTCATTTTTCTCATGAAATAAAAAACAAGTTCTTTTCTTCCAGTTTATTTCATTACATCCTAAAATATATTGAGATGTACAAACGGTAAAGAGTTTTTGAATAATTAAACCAGCCCTGAAACGCATTAAAATGTAAGCCTTAAATATTTCACTTTTGAATGAATAAGACGAACATCGGTTTCTTACATTTTCAAATTTATAAGTTAAAAATTACCCCCCTGTCGGCAGCCTCTTGCCCCCCCCCCCCCTGTTGGCGAGAGATTGAGAGTTTCGTCGGCAAAAGTGTTCACCATTTTAGGACGGTTGTAGAGAGTAGCGCATTATTGAATATGATTATTTAAAATCCACCTTAGTTAATATATTGTAAACAGTCGAAGTATCCCAAATAACGGTTAAAGTAATTTGACTATATTCGGCGAAATAATCAATAGAGTGGTAGGCCAATAATATACCGTATTTTGCGGATAATTTTTGATAGACCGAACTAAGAACTGAATGCAATGGATGTCGAAGATATTAAGTTCGCAGATTTTTAGACATGTCGTTCATTAAGCTTATAATTTGTATTACTTTTGGTAATATAACCTACAAGGTAACAAGTGAATAAGATACCGACATGGTGATATTCTCATTTTGCTGGCAATTTATGGTCGGCCGACTATGAAAATACGGTGAATGCCGAAGACATTAAATCTGCAGATTTTCAGACATTTGATTGAAATGTCGTTCATTTAGCTTATAATTTACACTAGATTTGGCAATATATCAGACAAGTGAATAAGATCGCAACTTTAAGACAAAGAAAGATCGCAACTTTAGGCGACCGACTATGAACTGAATGTCGAAGAATCTGTCCACAAATTTTCAGATATTTGATTCAAATGTCGTTCATGAAGCTTTTAATTTGCACTTTTTTTGGCAATATAACCTACAAGACAACATGTGAATAAGACATAAGATATGTCCCATTTTGTCAAAAAATTTTAATCGGTCGACTAAGAACTCAATGTGAATAGTTCTTGACGAGTCCAAATTCCTCCATCATTTTATTTAAATGTCATAATGTTCATTCAGCATTTAATTTATACTAAATTTAGTAAAATAATCAATAAGCTGTCCAATGAATAAGACGTCACATTTTTCCTGACTAATCTTTGTCCTTCGGGTAAGATTTTATCATAGATTATAGAAAAAAATTGTTTTCATCACTTCGATTACCTCCAGAGGATTAGAGAAATTGATGCTTTTATATTATTCATGAATAAGACGATAGAGTTGTTTTCCATAATTCATCATTCAAATTCAATTTCTAAAATTTATCATAATCTTATATATATAATTATTACTTCCTCAGTGACGAATTGATAAATTTATTTTATTCATTTCACTATGAGAATTGTCTGACTAAAATCTAGTTAATGGTTAAACTAAATTTAATAAACCATTTAATACTCTTTTCTTTTCAAATTCTTGTGAATATGCATGCTAAAAAGAGTTATTTTGCTGTAGCCACATTATGTGAATTCATTATAAATCACTGAAGTAAGTAAATTGTATAATTGTAAATTAAATTTATTTACAATTGTCAAAAATATCTGTTTTCTTTTGCAATCTAATTTATCAGGCTACAATTATTACACTAAATAAATATTCCTGACTGCAGTTGACGGCAAAAATAAAGAAATATTTGTGGTTTGATAGCTTTTTAGCTACACTAAAATAGTTTACCCAAATATGTAATTTGTTAAATAAATAAATTACAACCTATCTTGAGACTCTCCATTCAATATTATGACTATATAATTGGGAACGTATCGTTTATATATTATTTTTCTTCTTTCAATTACTATTCGCGGCAAAAACTATATAATTCCAGATGCTTCTAAATTTTTAATAGACTTTGAATAAAGATGTCTTGATAAAAAGATGATTAAAATAGTTATTTTTAGAACATTCATAAATAACGCATTAACCCCTTGACATACGAACTTACTTAACTTCCTAATAAGATGGCAGATCTTATTTCGGACAATTACTGTTATTTTTATCCCAAAAATAATATAAGGGCATTTGAGGTAATGATGCATTCTCAAAAGATTTTTTGCATTTTAAATTACTTAATACTTTCACTTAATTTCAGATTTAAAATTCAATTATTCTATAAGCGAGTGAGATTCGCCATTGTATACAAAGGGGTTAAGAAAAACCAATGCATGCAACTGAGGGGATAAAACTCACGTTTTGGGGTAAATATTAGTTTGCAATAACTTAGAATTAAAAATGTACTTAACCATAGAACGCGTGCTTAAAAATGAAGATAGGGGAATTCATATTCAAGATCTAATTGTTTTTTTAATAAAATGCATTGGTTTTTAAGCCTAAATATATATTAAAAAATAAATATATTGGGGATCTAACGTTTAAGCAGTGCATTTTTCATATCTTACATAAAATAGTAAGTTTATACATAAATTTAGAAAATATTTTCTCCAGCTTTCTTAAGAAACAATAACATTGTATCTTTTCAGCATTCTATATTGTTCGTGTCCGATCTATAGTCAATTTTTGTTGAGCACGCGCACTTATACTCCTCGGATTCGAAACACCTCTGCTCGTTGTTGCAATCCTTACTTAACAAATATTTTAGGTAGAGAACTACGCTGAAAAATCTATTTTTAGAGAAAACATAGAATATGTTTTATTTATTATTTTAGATTTCTAAAAAATTTCTTTTATAAAAATTTTTTTCAACATTCATTTTATATAGATTCCACGATAAGAACATGCATTTGTTCATTTAGAATGATACGCCATTCTGGCGCAATTTATATTCCTATATGTACTACAGCCTAGAATAAAATATAATCATATTTTTTTCTAAAATTAGACCTCAATGCAATTAAATCTCAAGAGTCTCATAAAAAATAGGCTAAAATATTAGCGATATTTTGACAGACAGTAAAAAAAACTGAGTACAACATATTTTTTTTTTTTTTTTTTTTTTTACAAATATCTTTGCAAATTTTTAACAATGAAAGAAAGGGTCGGTATCTGAATAAAAAAGAAGCTAATTTTCTTTAATTAAATGTAAAATTAATTATTATGAGTTATTTTGAAGCCAAATTAGAGATATTGTGCTTGCCCCCCTGTCGGATTTGTCTTGCCTCCCCGTCGGCAAATCTCTGCCGCCGCCTCTGACCACAAGTATAATACTTTTCAACTTCGTCAACTCGAACTCTGTTTACACGAGTGCTGTCACAGCGTCCAATAGGAAGCCTGTTTTGATAATATGAGAGGAAGAAAAATTCTAACGGAACTATAAAAAAAGAGCGTTTCGTTACTCTCTGACAAATGTTATGGAACTCATAGGGCTGAAGAAAATTAAACTGACCATTTTAACTGTTTTATGGATAGTTGGGGTCAGTGGAGTTTAGTCACATGAAAATGAAAATTAACATACAGGGTGGCCATTAAATAACTTTCCTTGTTTGGATGCTTCTACAGCTAAAACGAATGAACGAAATGAAACCAAATTTCATATACAGACTGTGGAAGGCATGGAAAAACGAATTCCGCAGAAAAAAAAATAGTACTAATAGTTGCCGATAGGATAACTACTGGCGCTGCTGTCATTACGAGCGAGGTAATTTGCATATTGAGAGGGATTATGAAAAATTACTCGTACATGCATGACAGCAGCGCCATGCATTCCTTGTAAAAAGGGACCTTGTAACAAACGACCTGTTAGTAGCTCGTTCTTGGCTATTGATGTGTTCTTGACTGTTATTCGTGATTGATTGTTGATATGTGTTTAATATGGGTCCTACCTTACCTCAGCATACTTTATTGGTAAAACTGTTCTACACTAGACAGTGCAATGTCGTGGCTGCTCTTAAACAAACCTGCATGTCTTGAAACAGAACATAAAACTGACAGTTTACAAGCAGTAGTAGAGAACGTCATACGCCGTATGCAATATGTTGTACACAGAGAAAGTCAGAATATTGAAAATGTTGCGCGGCATCCAGGAAATCCTAATATTGATGAATAAAAGATTATTTTCTGTGAGTTTTATGAATTCATTCACAACGGTACTCCCACAGCACCAGTATTTCCCATGTTGACAACTTTTGGTACTAATTTTTTTTTCTGCGGAATTCATCTTTCCATGCCTTCCACAGTCTGTATAAGAAATGTTGTTTCATTTCGTTCATTCGTTTTAACTGCAGATGCCGCCAAACAGGGAAAGTTATTTTATGGCTATCCTGTACGTTATGATTTACACTTTTAATTGTTTACTCTTTGAAAAAAGACGGAAGTAAATTTTAAGAAGTTCTTTCAGGAGAGCATATTTAAAAAATATTTATAAGGCTATTTTCCTTACCCTCTTAAAACAATTCATCGTGAAATTCTCTTTAAAAAAGAACTTTGAAGAGTTTTCAAGATTCTAAACTCTGCCTGGTGATAAAAAAAAAACCCTGAAATAAAAAAAAAATCGAATAGTAGAGCAAGTATCACACAACACACATCCTTCAACTTCAAAGGAGACAATGGAAACTCCCTCAGTTTCAAAAGAACCCAAAAGCTGTTGTACCGCTCTTGGAGGAATAAAATTGGCTATTCTTCCGACATATTCACCACCGGAATCGGGTGAAACAAAAATTGCACTTAAAAATTCAAAAACAAAAAGAAAAAGTGCAAGCAGCAATAGATGAGGTATAATAGATAAGAGGCCATCAGATATGGTTATATCTCATCTTCTTAAAGAGCATTTAGAGCATAAAATGAAGAAAGAATTCTATTGATATATTCTCTAAATTCTATAAAGTATTCTCTAAAAATTATGGTAGTAATGTATTTCAGAAAAAATTCAAAGAAAGAAGGAACAATTGAAATGCCATATCATTTCTTTCAAAGAAAAATTGCTGGGTACTGATAAAATACTACAGCAAAAAATTTATGATTTTTTTTATTGTATTTATAGCATTTTGTAAGCAGAAAATAATTTGCTTACAGTCAAATATTATTCTGCTTTTGGAGAGAAGTACAATTTTCCAGAAACTGAAGGTGTAAACGAGATTAAAAGTGAACATATCATCCAAACACTACAAGAATCAATATTCAAAATTATTGAACATTATACTTTCAATTATTCATACTTAAATTTAAATGTTAAAATTTCTATCTGAATATGTTTAATAAAGAGTATGTAGCCTATTTCCGGTTTATCTTAATGATATAATAAAATTTTTATGTTATATCATTTATACCATTTGTGATAATTTTATTTTACAAACTGTTCACTTTATTTCACGCCAAAGAGTAGTATGATCATAGCAAAAAACCTAAAAACTGTAGTGATAACTCAGATTTATTATTTAAAAAAGAAGCAAATTAAAAAAATTTCAGAACTCTCAAACAATGCATTGTATCTTTATAAAAAAAAAATGTAAATATTCAACGTAATTTAAAGTGTATAGCTTTCCAAAATTGAAAATAGCCAATTTTATAGTTATTTTATCCCTCCTTATTTTATATCAGAAACGACACTGCTGCCTGTAATTCCCGAGTTCTCTCATAAATCAAACTTCCAAGTACCATGTGTCGAGAAGAATGTTGTATTTAATAAATGTGTTTCGATAGATTTAGTATTTTTTCAAAGGTCTCTGACCTAATTTTTGTTATTTTCTGTATATTTACTTTTTTTTCTAGCAAAAGATATTCCTATTTTGCGACTAGAAATTGCTTACTAGTGATATGATGCATTTTTGTTTAATTTGTAGGGAATCTGCAACCATAAACTATAAACAAAGTTTAAGTATAGTTATTATTCGGAAAAATAATTATACTTAAAATTTGAGTACTTCACAAATAATACTACAATAAGCAGAAATTTTTAAAATTTCAAAAATAGTGAAAAGCAATCAATTTTTGCTTTTTTTATGACTTTTAGCCCCCATGCGAGGGAAGAAGATATATTATTGGAAGATATTTTTCCTCTTTACATTTCAAGCCGATTCGCCATTTTCCCAAGGTACATTCACATGAAAAAAAAAATTAAATTCTTTTTACTACCTTCCATATTGTACATTGTTCTTATTGAGGCATATCGAATTCCTGGTCTGAACTATAAACTGCCTAAAGATAAATAGAAAAATTTTCATTCATCTTTCCTATAAAAAATTTTCAGGAATAATATGTTTTAACAAAAAAAATTTAGGTAACACTTTGTTTGCGAATACTTGCGATGCAGTCAATAGGGACCTCTTTTTATTTTGCTCTCTCAAATTTTAAATATCTCAAAAATCTCCGATATTCTGCTCGATGCTTTTTTTTTTTTTTTTTTTTTCTTTTCAGACAGAGGGGTAAGAATATTGCATTGTAACAATTTGGACATAGACTAATGACAGGATATTTTAAATCTGGAAAAAATTGTGTTTAAAGTTTTATTACTTTAATTACTTTAGTAAGGGTCCAGTATGGATGTGCCGAGTTTGCCTCCTACTAAGAGTTGCTTTGGTTCAAACGGAAAAAAAATGAAATGAAGTTTTTTTTTTCTTTCTTTTTTTACTCCTTTCTAAATCACTCAAATTATTCCACTTCTAAAAATGGCAAACCAAGCAGTTTTAGAGTATAAAATTTTGCGTAAAATGAATACTAATGTCATACAGGAGTATACAGGAGTATACTACAGGAGTATAAATACTAGCTCTGATTGAAAATTCCGATAAATTTTCAATTTTCCAAAAAGAATGGCCCGTGTAATATTTAATTAATCACTGTTCAAAATTATGTGATTCATATTAAAATACATTATATGAAAAACTTCGAAATAGTATTTTAATCTAACTGTCATAAAACAATATCAAACAAATTTGCCTTTTTTTTTTTAAATTTTGATAAAAATAAGGAAAGGACATTATATAAAATTTCAAAACGTGTCACTTTGCATTCACAAAGTATTATAAATGCTTATATCCTTTTTTCACAGATATTTTTGTTGCCTCATTTTGAAATGGCATTTTTAAGCCGATGGATCAGACGAAGGGCTTGCACATATAAAACACTCCTAGTCTTATCACTGTTTTGATCCTAGAGTTTTTATCAGATGAAGAAACAATTTTCCTTCCTTTGCAGCAGTTAGCCTTCCAAAGCAGTTAGCCAAATCTCTGGATACTTATATCAGCATAATTTAAAAATATTTACACTATAATTAACTTTCTTTTTTAAGAAATTGAAGATTTTCCATTTATTCATGATAAAATTATTCTTTTCTATTTGTCACCTCACAATTTAGACTCTTTTCAATTTTTTTTATAACTTTTCGAACAAACATATAAAAATTGGATGTTCCTGTCGTAAATTATGAACCCAGGTTGGAAAGATTAGATTGTAGAAAAATTCGCTTAGCTACTTCCTAAAATATCATTATATTTTCATTTCCTGTTTATTATTTATTGAAGCAATCTATGAAACTATCAAATATCGTTTCAAGGTCTCACAAGTTCTTAACGTACTCATCGAATAACTTCTGAAACTGTTATTTTTCCATTATTTGCTGAACACCGAAGAAATTCTGCCAATAATAGACTAAACACCATGTCTACAAAATGTTCTTCAATGTAGACGATAAAGATAAATGAAATGGATTCCCACGATAAATTAGATAATGAAAGACATCTGCTGTCAGTGCAAAAATTTCCGTTACCCTAGAATAGAGATATAAATGTATTGACAGTGACTGCGAAAGACTATCAGTAAATATGTTCTTTTAACAAAATACATCTTTTTGAAAATGAAATGCTTGAAAAACCGACAATTTTGATTTCCATATGAAATTAACAAAGAATTTCAGAATTTGTTTGCGTTTTAAGAATGTTTTTATATTTAATAATGATTTTTGTCCGAAATCAGTTATTGAAATTCATTAATAACTCTAAGATAAGAAAAAAATGTAATATTAATGCAGTTCCAAAAAAAATTCACTCTTAAATCTGTAACTGAAAAGAAATGTATCAGTTTTAAATCTAATAGAACACATGATAATTTATCTGTTATATATATTTCTGCATATGGTTTTCTAGCATCAAAGTAATTTACGTAACTGAGTTAGTATTTCTTTATATAATTATTTCTTCTCGATTTTAAAAGTTTCATTTCATTTTTTTGAAGACGAGACAGCATTTTAAGTTACTACGTTTAACATTATTTTGTGTATAGTTTTCCCATTTTTAAGAAGTTTTTAGGTTTCCATTTTTCCCTTTTAAAATATTTGTAATTCATAACAATTAATAGCATGGAAAATATTTTTTCTTTACTGATTAATTGCTTAATATTACAAGTGATCATTAACTTTTTCGTGTAATTTCTGTAGTACTAATAATGTTTATATAGTAAGCAATTTCAAATTCAAATATTTTCATTGCTATTACTCAGATTATTTACTAATAAAATGTATAAATTATGTATTATATAAATGCATTAGTTTATGTAATATATTAATTTAATACATTAATGTATAAAATTAAGCTTACTTTTTTCATTATGCTTTTCCTGGATTTTTTCTAGTAATAAGTAGGCATCAATATTTTTTTGTTCCATGAAATTGTTCAAATCATTACTGTTAATGTATTTCATTATGATTAGAATCTAAAACTTATTTATTCTATATAATTTTCAATCAGTTATTTAAGATTACAGAACTCAAAATTGTTTTAATTAAAATGAAATTGCCTTTTTTCAGAAATAAGAATTTAATTTAATGCGTTCGAAAATCTTCTCGACTCTAATCCCTGATTTCTGTAGAATTCAACTCTCAGTAATCTCATTATTTTTAATTATAAAAATAGGATAGCATTATTTGCAGATACAGTACCTATGAATAAAACATTATTTTGAGGGACAGTATGCCCGCACTGAATCCTATCCGACCACCTTAGATGAGCAGCGGTCAATACCTGGGATGGTGGTCATCTGAGATCACTGCATGCTTTTCTTGAGTGCTTGACTCATGCACGTGGCTAGCCATATTAGATCAAATGGAATTACAGAAATGGAATGGAATTTCTTTGTTGGTCCAGAAGAAATGGCAAAGATATCGAGATTTTTTCTCTCTTTAATTTTCATAATATTTTAAAGGTAGTATTATCTACGTGTACTGCACCTAAGATTTGTTGCTAAAAATTTTTAAGATTGTTGTTAAAAATTTTTGTTTGCAAGTATTTTGAATTTTTTTTATTTAAACTTTAAGAGAAAATTAAAGCTTTTTAATATATTTATTATACATATTTTTTCAATTTGCATATTTCATCTTGTAAATACGAAATCTTGTAATCGATTTCCGAATGTAATCATTACTGCTTGATGAGATAATTTTCTTAAATTTTGCACACATATATTCTAGTTGACAAAACACTATTTTTATATTTTCGAAACTTAATTATCAGTTACTTGATTAATTTAATTCCATTAGTCATCTGGTAGTGAAAATTGATTCCAAAATTCTCTATAATGAACTATAAATATTGGAATGAAACGTAGAAGCTAATTAAAGTTAAAAAATGTCTTTTATTATCCTTATAAAAGTATATTTCTAAAAATCAATGCTTTTCTTATTAATATAGAGCATTTGTAAACAGTATGAATTAAACTGGAGTTATTTCAAATATGTATAATAATAAACCAGACTTTGAAAAAATGAACAAAATTAAATAAAATATTGAATTTCATAGGTATATATTTTTTTGAAAAAGATAATCGAAATTCAAGTTCTTGAAAAATATTGGTCATACTTTTGCGAGGAAGGGAGAAAAAAATACAGTGCTAATCAGAATTTACTGTGGCCGACACATATTATAAGAATAGTTAGTTCATTGTTTTTTTTTAACTTTGTACCTTATTAAAACTTTTAATGGTAGTTAATGCAGCATTTTCAAAGAAATTTATATTTTGTTAATAATGTTGCTTGAATTTTTAATTTAATTTTAGATCTTTTTTATAAACAAGAACTTATTTAAAATCCCTTGATGGTGAATAAAACATAATTCACGATTCTTTTGCATATTAACGAGCTCATAAGAATTAGTAATTCGATTTTAAATACGAAATTTGAAATGGTATTTCATCACTTAACATTTCAATAAATATTTTGCCTCCAGAAATTTAAATTAAACTTATGGGAAATCAGAATTCGCAACCAGATAATGGAAACAAAAGCATCTTTTGTTTCCCTTTAAAATACTGAAAAATTTCGAAGGCTAACATTAAATTTCATAAATCTCAAGCTCAAAAAGAACAAACTTCCAGGGGAAAAAAGGAAAATAAATGAAAACCTCTTACAGAAAGAATATTTAATTTGACAATACTTGCAAATAACTGTCATAAATATCCGTTGGTATAATGCATACAAATAATTATTTCCATACAAGTTAAATTTCCAAAATCAGAAGAAAAAAAAATATACAAAAATTCATTGATTCTGAACCAAATAAAAATATAGGGCATATAGAAATGAAAATATAGGGCATATAATAATTTATTTCATTCTGTAATTTTTTTGAACTATTTTTATATTAGTTAAAATCATTTATTACTTTAAAAATTAGTTAACTTTTGTGACATCAAAAAATGATGAAATTAAATTTTTATTTAAAATTTAACTCATTTATTGGAATTACATTTATTTAATGTAATTATAATCCATTTTTTGATTCGATTATGATGATAAAAATAAATCAAAAGTTAATATATATCATTCGCGAATCAATTATATAATTATTAATAATTAAAGACATATTAATGAAAATTCTTTATGTTACTCAAGTTGATTTTAACCATACTCCTTAAAGATTCAAAAAGGAAAAATAAAAATAATTAATTTTGTCAGTTTAACACTTTTCTTTCCCATATCGATCGATTTTATTTTAAATTATGCATTTAATTAATAAAAAAATTATTCCCCTGGCTGAAAACATTTCATATATAACAAAACATAACTGAGTAATGTATAATAAGCATTAGTATAGTATACGGATGTCAGTTTGATAAAATTGGAAATTATATGACGTTCTGTTTATTCCTTTTGGAATAAGCGAATTTAAAATAAAAATTAATTTTCGAAACGAAATTAATTCAAAATTTTTTTAAAAAACTTTTTTCTCAAATTATAAATATAAAAAGGGAGGATCTTTAGTTTCATTGAGTAATTCTCTACGGTATCTATCCTTCATTGAATCAGCAAAAAAGAGTGAAAATGGAAGTATAATTCAAGCGCTTTTATATTTGCTCGTAATTTTTTTTACAGTGATTGTTTCCTGTATTCCTTCATGAAGCTTCTGCGTACAATAAATGACTTCATTTTGTAAATCTTTAAATACTTATCCCAGAGATTATTCAAAGTACAAACTCCATTAATATCTAATTGTGAATGTCCAAATTTAATCACCTTCTTATCAAAACAGTTTTTTTTTTCACCATTTAGCATTTTTTTACTACTTTTCTCTGCATTGGCTTCAGTTACCGATCATATTGAAGCAGTTTGGTTCCATTTACTGTATCTCTAATTGAAATATATTCAAAATATCTATTAAATGAAAATGAAAACTTTTTAATTGTGTTCCGAGAAAAGGAATAAATTTAATAAAAACGTTTTTTTTAATTAAATTTAAGGCACCCATCTCTTTTATTTTAATTATTTTCTACGTTTTAGTCAATCGTTTATAATACATTATTATAAATATTATGCAATCTTGAGATCAATTTTTTTCTAAAATTTACTACTAGCTGGTGTCATGAGTATAGAATTATAATTTAACTAAATGAGTCAATTAATTGAAAATAAAGTTCTAAAAATATTAAAAGAGAGTATTGTCATTGAGCAAATACTTGTGTGTAAAATCTCAAAATCCAATATATAAAATAGAGTAAATTTATAATTATCTATACAAATATGAAACAATTCAAATTAAGCAAAAATATGCCTCTTTTATTAACGCAATTGGTCATAAAAAACATGCTATCATACGTTGCTTTTTTTTAAGCTTAAAATATTTCAATTTGTAACTCTGACCAGTTGTCGAGAAATGAAAATTTGAATACAAAAATAATTTATTCAAATTTTTATGTTTACTTTTTAAAAAGAATAACAAATTTACTTTTTTTAAAAAACCAAGTTAAAATTTATTACACAAGCTAAATTATTAGTTTAAACCTGTAAAGAACCATCTTAACATTTATCAAAGATTGTCTTAAACATAGCTGTGAGTTTAATGGAAAGAATTAAAAAACAATATTGATAAATTTCATCTGTTTTTTAATTGCTTAATTTTTCCTGCTGTATTGCAATTGCTTTTTAATTGTTCTTATTTTAATAATTTTTGTAATAAGAACATTTTTCTAGCCTTCTATATTAAATATTTATAATGTCACCTAAATTTTAAAAGTAATTATAAAATTTTTGAAAATATAGCTTCTCAGTGTAATTACTTTATTCGACAAATCTTGTTTTTCACATTTGTATTACGTCTTATTTTACAGCATTTGTTTTCAAAAAGTGTTCAGTTTAGCTTAGATTTAAACAATACTTACGATTTTGAACCACAGTCAAATGACAAAGATAAAACCTGATCTGGCACCCATGTCTACAAACTTCCACACCTTCCCAACAGAACGAACATTGAGTACTGACTGATTTAGCATACAACAGGTGTACTTACACGGTGGTTCTTCGCAGAAATCGGGTTATCCCAAAGTCTAGATCTTACTACCAGGTCATCTCGATCTACAACACGTGTAGAAACTGTCAGCCGTTGTATTAAATTATAGCACTCGCAACATTTAACTGGTTATTTTTGTAAATATTTATTATCAATATGGTCATATTATCTTTTTTATTGTAAGTTTCTTAGTATTTTTTTGCATTCAAATTTTATAAAATTTTATCTTTTGCTTTAGTTTCGATGTTTTTCCGTAGTTTAACAAGTTTTAAAATATATCTAGTTTGAAATTAAGAGCTTGAATTTTTCAACTGAAATTTTAAAACAAATTTTTAGTTGCTTCTACAAAACTCATGAAAAGGTAGCAATAGCCAAAATACAGCTAATTTGGATCTAGAAGTAAATAAAATGCCGAGCGAAATGAAAGAAAAAAAATGTCGAAGCAGAAACGAAATATGGCACTGAATTCCGCACGGTGAGTGCTAAAATACTTCTACTTTGGGTTAATAAATCGCAAAATATCAAGTGTAAGTTCAGTTTAAGGTAACAGATAATATTGTCGAAAAAAACAATTTAATAGTTTAGTTCCTCAATTAAATCTAGAATTTATTGAGCTATTATAAACAGTCACATGTAAACTATTCATTTTGATTCTGAAGCTATTCTCTTAAATTTGTTTCAAAACAGTGAATGCATCAAATTCAACAGTTAATCACAGAAATTTAATAGAGTTATTTAAAGCCTAGGCAGTCTTGAAAACGATTAAGATCTATAGATATTTCAGAAAAATATTATAGCTTGGAAAAATACATGAATCTATCAAAGACTTTTGATTGTCCTTAAAGTTAAAATTGATAGTTTGGCAATTATCGCTGTTAAAATTTGTGATATGAGTTCTAAAACCGAAATTTACAATACAAGTAAAATACACAAATCTTTAAACGAATTGTTAAATGTAAGTAAAAATTTATAATTGGATGTGATTAAAAAAATATTTTTATAACATCACAAAGGAAATTTTAAAAGCTAACTTTATTCATACACCTCACTTACTTTTTGATATAAATTTTGATATTAAAATTCACTTTTTGACATGACATAAATACTTTGACCGATTGAATAACAAATTTCCGGGTGTAAGATGACATATTAGCTATTTGAAGTGGTAGCATTGTCAATATATTGAACACAGTCGTAAAATTTTCCACTTTAATCTTAAAATATCCAAAATTTATAAACTTACTCTGTTTTTACGAATATAAAATAAGAAGTTAAACATTTTATCGGAACAGATACTCAGTTTATTCATGCCAAGACAGGACAACTTGATTCAAAAAGAATAGCGACAACTAATGAAAAGTTCAACTGTAAGCTTGTCAATAAAATAATTCGACTGTCATATTTATAACAGTCAAACTATTTGCCTTTTATTTATTTTTTAATTGATGGATCCCATGAGCATTCTGGGAATTACTACTAATCTAATGCTCAGACGATTTCTGATCTATACTCATCTAATGCTCAGACGATTTCTGATCTATACTCTATTCTCAGAACAGAAGATTTCCTTCAAATATTAAAAGATGCTTTCTCTAAAATTGATTTATTTCAAATTCCCATTGCAAAAGTGCACAAAAAAGAGAAGGAAAGAGTACAATAGTTATCACCACACATTTTAGTTCGTTTGAAATGAATGTAATGAATTGTAAGTTAAAAAATTCTTCTGTAACATTCCAACGATTTATCCATGCGGTTTTAAGAGAATATGACTTTATTTTTTTATATACAGACAACTATGTTTATTGCATACAGCTGCAGTGAAGAATATTAAATTCATCTTAAAATTTTAGAAAGATAAGATATTTTTGGCTGAGCAATAATTGTTTCGAAATCAACTTTTTGGGATGCATAATTACACTCTATGTTAACTCTACCAGAAGGAGTAAAGTTCCAGCAATTACAAATGATCGGAAAATATTCAAGACGTTAGAATTTTTCATGAAACTTAATTTTTATCATCATTATCTAAAAGACATAGGAAATAAACCAATGTTGTATAAATATTTTTAGAAGTGAAAAAAAAGAAAAAAAAAGGACAACAGAAAAGTTTTATGAACTGAAAAAGCTGAAGAACAATTTGAAAAGGGCTAGAATATTCTTGGAAAATCATGTTTATGCAGTCCTTTCTTGATTTTGAAATACATTTAAAATTATTTACAGATGCTTCGGATTCGGCAATAGGTTTAAAGTTACAACAGTATGAAAATATGTATTGAAAGCCAATTGCATGTTATTCTCAAAAGTTAAAAGGAACTGAGAAAAATTATAGCGCTTATGATCGAGAATTATTGAGCATATCTTTTACAATTAAACATTTGAAGCATTTGCTTAAAGGAAGACTGTTTGCAATTTTAGAGACCCTAAGCCCTTAATCTTTGCCTTTCACCCAAAACTTGACAAAGCAGCATCTAAACAAGCCCGTCAATTTTATTATATCTCCTAATTTTCAATTTTCATTAATATCGAATATATAAAAGATGAAAACGATGTTGTATCCAATATACCATACCGCATTAATAAAGCATCATCAACAGAATACAATCAGAGAGCTCACAAAAAAAAAAAAAAAAAAAAAAAAAAAAAAAAAAAACTTAAGTTAAAGAATTGAAGAGTTCACATGCCATTACTTCCTTGAATTTGTAGTAATACCCTTTACTTCAGAGTTAATATTTGTGATGTGAAATCTACCTCATCTAGCAAAATACGGCTATTCATTCCACAAACTTTCCGCAAAAAGAAATCTTCCAATGTGTTCACAGCCTATCACTCTCTGGAATTAAAAGGCCGCGGTGCCTGATGGTAAGGCTTCGGCTTCGGAACCGAAGGGTTTCAGATTCGCCGATTCCACCGAAGAACCGTCGTGTAATAGGGTCTGGTGCATGTTAAATCCGTCGGGGCCAAACGTCCTCCCGCTGGTGTGGTGTGGAAATTTGGAGAAGGTGGTTACCAGCTCAGGTGTCGTCCTCATCATCTGACAGCGGTTCAAAACTACGAGATCCGCCCCAAAATAGCCCAAGTGTTGCTTTAAAAAATGGGACGTCAATATAATTAAACCAAACTAAACTAAAACCCAGGAATTAAATCAACTACAAAATTAATCACTTTAAAATTTATTTGGCTACATATTAAATGAGATATACATTTGTGAACTTGAACCTTCATTGCTAGACAAAAATCTGAAATCAATTGTCATATATAAAAAAAAGAAAAAATACCGCCAGGTAGGTTTAGCGTAGTCCCTATCGATTTTATTGGCTTTCTTCTTCTATCCAAAAAGAACATTTACAGTCTAACTTTCATCGAAAGATTTTGAAATCAGATTAAAGCAATTCTTTTAGAAAACATTCAGCTGGAACTCTGGCAAGAATATTTTATAGCAATTAGAAAATGCATTTTAGAACACAGAACAGACTTATTACTAACCGAGAAACTCAGTTTAAAAATGAAACATTGAAAGGTTTCATCAAAATCTGTGATATGTAGTATATCACAGTATATGTAGTATACATATATGTAGCATATGTAGTATACATATATGTAG